>OZ037715.1:12489572-13015190 GCA_964035505.1 Watsonalla cultraria
CAATATGGTCTGCCGCTTTGGTGTCCTTCCACTTAAGGAATGTATTCAGTGGCGTGACTGCACATGAGTCTCGCAAATGGGGACGACCAAACACGCAGCAATGGAAGGAGAATTTCTTGAATGTGTTCGGAGAAAGATGGTATCTTACGTTGCTCTGTCCTTTCATTAGTAGTCCTGTGCCAGATTACATCAAAGTTGAATAAAAGTATACATGTTTTATTTTAGTAATAAGTAAGGACCCGAAAGTCCGAAAACCCGTAATATGACACATTAACAATTTCAATAGGATCTGAGGTTCAGTACTTATTCTATTTTCACCAAAGATCTAGACCAACCTTAAAATAATTCTCAAATCACTCTGCCACTAGGGCCCTTTCGTGATGATATTAATATACAATCAATTGGCTAATTACTGACAGGCAATAATATACTTTGATAGCCACCTGAATACCTTGTTAGGTAAATGGGAAGTAATAGCCACACAGCGCAGGTCCCATCAGGAAGAGGCCACGTAACGGTTGCGTAAGCCAGCAACAAACAAACGACCAACATCGCATTCTAATGTTCTTGCAGGAAGTAAGCACGCACGCGGCCGCGACTATGCTTTATAAGTGATCAAACTAAACAAAGCTTATACTATACGAAAAGGCGTCTATTTAGTAAAAGACCGTAGTTCCCCAACCACTCTATAAAGCATCAATTTAATAATCACAGTATTATACAACAAGAACTAGACGACAACCTTAATCGTGCCCTGTTACGTGCCTTTGAGTTCAAGTTTCCTATTACTACAAAACTTACGCGACTTTTACACATTTTTAAAACAAAACACCGAGATAAATAAAATAATGTAGTGTTTTCAAGATCTTCCCTTTACTGGGGCTGAGCATAATTGCTCGCTAACTTCATATACTAACTGTACTCGCGTTCTTCAAAATTTTGGGTTACTACATTTAGTGCTAAGGGCTTTGAAGAAGGGAGTACGTCACGCAGATGTTGTTGCGGGCTGAGCTCGTATAATATAAAATAGTATCGCCACCACAAACGTAAGTAGCATGCGGTCATAAACTGCCGTTATAACACGCACCGTTAGCTTTCGATTATTTTGTTTGTTTGTACAACGCACCGGCTATTTGGTCATGTGCATTATATATCTGACTACGAGTACGTAAGGTTCATTATGCTGGGCAGCTTTGTTCAGAGAGATGAAGCCAATATGCTAGTAAATCAAATCTTAATATTATAAAACATATCATTATTTGATTTTGAAAACTTCTCATACTTTCAAATCGGCAGAAAATCAGAAAAGCTGATAATTCATAATATAAATTATAAATGATACCACCGGGTTTGGAAGGTATGTTCAATCAGGAGGGCAAAGTTGAGAAAGAAAACCTAATATAATACAAAAGTGTACGACAATTGAATGAGAGATAGACAAACGCATGTATGCATGAATAGATGAACAATTGAATATTTGAATGAGGTCTATTCATGGAGATACAAAAATTCACCTCTGACAAATGGTTACGTAATAATTCAAAGATTCACCCAATTGCCTTGTTCTGCATTTGTGAGTGCCAGTGCTCGAGAGCTGTGCCCCAAATCTCGTTAAATGTCGCGCGTGACGGAATAATAAACGTGATTAATTGCACTCTTCTCAACTGGGAACTAAAGTGCTCGCAAATCAGCTCAATGTACCTACAGTCCAACAGACGAGTACAGAGAAAGCATAATTTATTAATGTATTGCCATCAGGCTAGCAGTCATCACAGGCTATGGACTCCTGTATTTCTAAGGACATCTCCAACCCCTATGAGAATCCTCGTACTCTATTTAAATAAGCGTTATTGCGCTAATCCCAATTGGAAAGATTAAATTTTTTACACATTAAAGTTTTTACATTTTTAATAAATAAAAGTAGCCTTAGTTGCTCCTTGAAACATCAGCTACCTGCCAGTAAAAGTCCCGTTAAAATCGGTTTAGCCGTTTTGGAGATTACCCGGAACAAACAGACAGACAGACAGAGAATAAAATTAAAACTTGGTATTACTAAGTGAAAAGCCGTTATTATGGAATTACAAACAGGCACTTCAATTTTATTTATAGATGTATATAGATGTGTAGATGTATAGTTATAGATATATATGTATAGATAACTATTTTTTTAATCTTTCTCCGTCTGTTTATCTGTCTCTCACTCCCATGTTAGTTAGATTTAATATGGCATTTTAATTAGTGTTAATTCCCAAAACGGCTGGACCGATTTTAACGAGACTTTCAATGGCAGAGATAATCTTACCAGGAGTAATTTAACTTTATTTAAAAAACAAGGGTTGCGCGAATGATAGCTACCTATGAAATGAAGTAATTTAATATGATCTTTAAAAATATAGAATGGCTGAGAGAAGTGCCTGTTTTATGTAAGTAAAACAAGCCGCAACACGCTACTCAAAATACAGGATAGAAATCGTACGGATATCGGATATCGATCATAACAAGCCACTTGGTTCGTAATAAATTATGGCAGTTACCTTTAACGATAACACTTGACGGACTTTCGCTCTGATTCCCGTGTGATTGTAAGGTACATACATACATATGCTCACGCCTGTATTCCCCGAAGGGGTAGGCAAGAGGTGTTGTAATTTTTTTTGTTGTGTTAAGTGCCAACGTGACAGAGGGTGAGTCCATCGCCGTCTCAGGCACTATACATACGTCTTTGAATTATTTCTCAGACATATGCAGGTTTCCTCACGATGTTTTCCTTCACCGTAAAGCACGTGGTGTGAAATCACTGTACATAAGTTTTTGGAATAACTCATATGTACAGGCCCCGCTGGGATTCGAACTTACGTCGCTTGCGTCGCAGGCGACTGTTCTAACCCCGAGGCCGACACGGCTTTGTAAGGTACATAAATAACTACACGGAAGATTATTACTTTAAAAGCAACGCAATAGCTTCATTTTATCTTAAATGTTTTAAAGGGGCTTAAATATTTTTATAACCGTGACTTTGTATCTTCCCGCAGTACCAAGTGTTTTAAGTGCTATGCTATCAGTGCTGAGAAAAACGAAGAGTTACGAACGAAGAGCTTTATCCAAACTTGTTGGAGATCGCTAGCTGTTTTTATGATCGAATATTGCACGTGATGCCTCTGATATTTCAAGCGGTCTAGTGCAAAAAAAAAAAACGCCTTTTGATCTGAACCGCGATATTATTTTTACATTTACACTTTATTTTGCTGTCGATCTATCCAGCACCGACCATGTTATCAAATCAACGCTGAAAGATTGCAAAACGCGCTCAAATGGCAGTTGCTATTACGTGCTAGAGAAATTCGTAAACACCGGTGCTACAATTTATTTGTAAATTCTGCCAAACCTGTTTTTCTGACGAATTGAAAGTAAGTACCTATATACGAATATTTTGACTTTGTCTTTTGACTAAGTACCTATTTAGCACGAGTTGAATAAAAACTTTATTACATATACGAGGAAAAGTACTTAGAATTATCTACAAGTAGAGTACTTGACCCAAGTCGGTGTCTCTCGGGATCGTGCCAAGAAGGCCGCACTTAATGTCAGAAAAAATGTAAATAGCTTGATTTATAATTGGTTTTTATTTGTTTGCAATGTAAATAGATATGTGAGTACATCTCACATGTACGTATATGGTACAGTTCATTCTTTCTGTATAAAAGAGTTAATAGAGTTATGCCCAATCATCGTTATTAAGCCGAAGTTATTAGGTAAGTATTTCTTTCGATTGGATACACCGTGCCTATAATTAAGAATTGACGAGCTATTTCCCCGCAAAAGGTTTACTCAATTATCGTCTTTGAGCTATATTACGTAAGGTATAATCTACTATAACTATGATTTTGAAGTGAGAAACTTTCATAATACCCATTAAAATGAACAATTTCTAGCAACGATCGCTAATAGAGCCTTCAGCCTGTCATCACTCGTCAGCAAATCGAACCGTCTCCGGATTACCATCGACAATTGCAACAAAGCCGACCATTTCGGCAATCGTGATGAAACAATGGATTCTATTTCCTATCGAATAGATCAAGATGATTGTGACACTGCGATGCGTTTTCGATCGACAAATTGCCTGTCGATTCTTCTCGATATTAGATAATATTGATAAATGAGTCCAGATGGCTCGTACTATGAAATCAATGTACCACAAAATAGCTTTTATGTCTGGAATCCATTACACAACTCTTTGGAATGGAATTCGTGTTACATCAATCGTTTTTAGAATCGTTTTTCACAAGAGAAGAGTTAAATAATCGAGTATCGTGAGTTGTCATTAGCGGAACACTGTCGCTGAATTTTGACAAGCGCTTACAAAAAAATGTGTTTTGCAACGTTAATTCACTTAGGCACAACTGTTAAGGTACAGATGCTTTGTTGTAATGTCTTTGTTGTGCCATTATTTTTGCTAATGTGTTGATAATTGGTTTGTCCACAATTATGGAGGTAAATTCACCACGCCAGTCTAATGTGGATTGCCAAATAGCTCGTTCATGAATGACATTTATCAATGATGCATTCGCATCCACGACTAATTTGAATGTTTACAGTTGACAACTATTTGAAAAGTTGATCACTCACTGATAAGTTATAAATTATAGTATTCACTGTTGTATTTTTGCTAATGTGTTGATAATTGGTTTGTCCACAATTATGGAGGTAAATTCACCACGCCAGTCTAATGTGGATTGCCAAATAGCTCGTTCATGAATGACATTATTCAATGATGCATTCGCATCCACGACTACGACGAAGTAGAATTTGGATGTTTACAGTTGACAAGTATTTGACACATATATATCACTCACTGATAAGTTATACATACTTACATACTTTTCATAGTTAAAGATGAAATGTACTAAGATACTAACTGAGTTTTCTTACCTCAAAGACCAAATTTCAGAAACGATGGTAATTTTCAAAAAGACTTATTGATTTTTTTTTTTGCAGTATAAATACCCACATACATACATATGCTCACGATACAGGCGTGAGCCTGTATCCCATGGGGGTAGGCAGAGACCACCGATCGCCACATGCTACGATCCTTACATACTTCTTTCGCTTCATCCACATCCGTAGTAAAAAAATACTAATAATAAGACTACTGTGGCACTTTACAGCAGTTGCTTAAAAATGTGAAACCTCTTTCCGTAGCGGGTAATGTTTTCTTTTCGGGATCTTACCTGTTAAAGAAATAAGAAATAGTTAGTTTCAAATTTATACACACTTATAATATTTACACAATTTTATATACTTTTGTGGTGAAATGAAAATATATTGTCCACGTGTCACGTAATCAGTTACTACAATGAATAAAGTGTCATTTGCGTAAGCAAATTTACTTAGATTGTTAATACATATATTGTGCATAGCGTTTACACTTAAGTAGTTGTATTTTGATTTCGCACGATGTGCGTGGACATTTTACTATAACAACTAGATGCACGTTATCTGATTTTTTTATAGTGGAAAACCGTGAAGAGCTAAAACTATTCACACGAGAATTTCAACTCTCTGCTCCTTTACTTTAAGTTCAATCCTATAATTAAACCTTTAAAGTTACGCCACAATTACACAAATCGTATCGTTTTCAGTTGAATAATAGCCGTCAATTTTATTGGCACAATTCCTACGCAGTTATATAAAACTCGTAATTCTTAGTATTGATGATCTAGTTTCAAGGTATTATATACGCTTTCGCTGCGTGAATATATATTTGGTTAAAAAGAAAATCACGACAGTCGGGTTATATTAACCCCAATAATTCGCTAATAAAACCGTGTAATCGATGTTTGTGTAACGTGAAACCTCTTCGTGGGTAGTCAACCATTGTAAGTAGAGTTACGGCCAAAATATAGTAAAAACTAGCTTCTCTATGTACATGATGCCTGGCTGAGTTTCTTGCCGGTTCTTCTCAGAAGGCTAGTTTCCGAACCGGTGGTAAATTCTCGACTTTCATAAGTGCCTTACCAGGGCCTAAACTGAATAAATATTTTTCATTTTCATTTTCTGCCCGCGACTTCATCCGCGTGGAATATTTACTTTAGGATGATGCTGTAACCCGCGATTGCCCTTAGCGTGATGATATATAGCTTTACTTGATAAATTGGCTATTTAATAATTAAATATTTTTTCTAAGCGGATCAATGGTACAGCTCAAATTTTGTTTAAAAATTGTTTAGTTCGTTGACATTAAAGTTAGTATTAAAGGCCTTGAGATTACATTATGACGCCAATAATGTCATAAAAACATTACATCGTCATAATACTTATCTTTTATCATCAAATCTAATATGAAGGAACATCTTCGAAAGTTATAAAAGTGTTAGTTCACTTGAACTTTTATCTCTGCCTACATGAGCTTAAATACTTGAATGGAACCTTGAATAAATCTAATTTTTATTACGTACACACCTCCCGTAGTGAATAGTAAACCACAGACATGGTACAATTAAATAAGCGAACCGTGAAGCCTCTACAAAGCTTTAACCTCACCTGACCTCTCTTTACCAATCCTTTATAAAGCCTTAACAAGTTATAATGGCATTTGACCCACTAATAATACTCGTAAAAATGTCGAAAATATTCGTGGTGTCCAAAAAATTACTTCTTCGTAGGCTCACCCCAGTTTGGTCAGGCTGGTCACGTTTCGATTTAATATACCTAATTGAAATTGGAATTAATGACGCTAGTTGGGTCAAATTTTCGAGCTACTGTTGGGCACCTGCCTACTGCCTACCACGGTAAATAGTTCAATGACAGGAGCTTGTTACATATAAAAGACTTCGGTTATATATAAAAGACTTCAACGACGGTAACATTTCTTAATTCTCAGAATCTCTGAGTTCAAACTTAAATATTGTTTTTCACTCACATATTCAGTAATTAAATTGAATCCTATAACAGATCTAGTTAACGAGTCTAATAATTTGACAATCTCATAACAATATTGGATCTATAAAAAAAATCTACAGGTAGTTCGTCACTAAAATACTATGTATTTATAAATGTGTTCTAAATCTGAAGCGGGGGCCTTAATAATGTGCTCTTATTGACATGATATTCGACTCATATAATGCGACAGATGTATTTGACTTGTATATATACACAGTTGATTATCTTGTCAATAAGAGCGCAATTAATGAAGCAGCGGCCAAGTCATGCTTTTATTTCAATGATGGCTCGGCAGCACTTGTTTTTTTGACCTTAGTAAGATGGTGAATTCCACCGTCTATCGGTACGTGATCTCATTAGTTTAATAATGAAGTTAGTAACGGAGTTGTGCCAACACTAGTGAAGGGCGCATTGCGAGAAAGGACATCAGCTCGGAGCAATGTTATGTCGTAACTGGCGACATCCGACCGTTCGAGATGTTTAACCAATGTTGCGGTCTAATTGATTTCACCCTAATCTACCAATTCCACCATGGATTACACGGACACTTAATACACTTTCTCTTGGGATGCTTACGACACCTACATTCGCAACGTGGTAGAAAGTGGAGTACTTGAAAAGGAATTTAGTTTAGTTGAAAGTTTGCTAAGGCAAAAAAGACTGCTTTTGGCTTTATTAGGGTGGCGTGAAACAGCAGCCAGTGGCCCGATTTATATTAGACGTTGAGAGCGTTTTCGAGGAGCTCGTGGCACAGTTGCTATTGCGCATATCATTCGATCAGCGAAGTTAAGCAACCATACGCCTAGCCAGTAGTTGGATGGGTGACCGCCCGAGTTCTCTCCGTGCCTCGGAGACCACGTTAAGCTGTCGGTCCCGGTTGCCAATGTAACATATTTGGCAATCGTTACAGGTCAGTCGGAGGCCTAAAAATAATCTGACAACTGGTTTAACCCAAATCACAGATTTTCCTCCTAAACGGGGTTGCGAAGGTCAAATGGCAGTCGCTTCGTATAAAAATCAGGTGATCAGCTACATCGGGTTGAATCAAGTGCCGACCCCAACAATGTATGGGATAAGGCCAGGGAGATGATGATGAGAGCGTTTTCGTATTCAATATACCTATCCATATTAAAGAGGAAAGATTTGTATGTATGTAAGTATGTTTGTAACGAATTGGCTCAAAAAGAACTGGACCCATTTTAAAAATTCCTTCACCATTTGAATGCTACATCACTGATTAATATAGGCTATATTTATCTCCGTACAGGAGCTACGCTGGTGAAACCGCGTGACAGCCGCTTGTCAATGAATAAACGCAATGACAAAGTGTCGAGATAGCGTAAAGTTGCAATCGTATTGAGTTAAAGTATCGAACGCTTATGGAATACGTGAATACTGGATTTGAATACAACATCGGTGAAAGAACTGTAATCGTTCAACGATACTGTCATTGTTTGTTTTACGTGACTCGTAATACAAAATAATCATATTTTTCGCTTAACTGAGGCGATACACTAGATAAATAATCACTTGGAAGTCGCAAAATATTTAGTTGCAAACAATTTTTTTTTATTTCTAGCTCAATTATCAATATTATAACTGTATAGCTACAGTACTAATAGCTCTATAATTCAATGACAAAATAACTTTAAGTGGTAGCAAAAATATAGTGTTTAGTTTTAATTGCCTGAGCCTAACCGGATAAACAGAGAACATTATGTAATGATTAAAGTTACAAACAAATTACTACGAATTTTAACTCAATAATACCGTGGGAGACCTGTGTCGGAACTCTATTGAAACGTCGTGTCACTTTGTATCATTTTTAAATAATGAAGAGAGAAAGCCAAATTTATATTTATTACATAATTACTATTAACTCTAAGCATTGAATGACTTAAAATGTTTTCCTCGTTCATAGTGAGTGACAAGTGAGTTATGAAACATAATCAGTTAAGACTTGAGAGAACTTTCATTGTTACTATATAGCTAGTGTATATTTATGAGATTTCTACCAATTTATTACGAGAGACATGTAACCCGTCACTTTTTTGCTCTCTTGTGTTTTGCTTTATTTTGACGTATCATATCGTAACCATAATTTAAAAAAACCAAAAAAAAAATTAACTTATGTGTTTTTGTTTCGGGATTTTTGTTTTTAGTAGATTTCAGTATCTGATATATTATAACTAGATGTGATGACTTAAGATGATTTAATTTCATGTGTTTTAATTACTTACGTGGAACTTTTATTTATTTTTTGAATAGTCAAATGAAAGTCCCGTTAAAATCGGTCCAGCCGTTTCAGAGGTTTGCTGGATACATTTTGTGAAAAGGTGTTATTTTCAATTACAAACAGACACTTCAATTTTATTTATGTATAGATGTCAGTTTCAAGGACACAGGTAGTATAAGTCGGTCTTCTTGCGATGAATCCCTTCACCGCTACGTATAGTATAAACAAAAAGCATTACCAAATCGCATTTAAATGGTACTTTAAATTTAAATTAAAACGATTGAAGCTTTATACACCACTATGACGTAAGGAGGATGTTTAAAATTGTACCGAATGGTCACTGAAACTAGGTCTTTAGTCGCGCGCCACTGGACACCCCCAGACCGTAACAGACCGCTATGTCACAAAATATAAAGGTAGCTAAAGGACGACTTTACACGCGGACATACTAGGATGTTGGATGAACTCAGAATAATTTTAATACAGCATGTAGCAGCGTTATCCACTCGTTACATAGATGGTGCTACCCGCTAACGATTGCAAAGTTTTAATACAAATACGAGAAACTAAATCGCGCAATAAGAGTTTTCGAGCGCATTGCAATATATATACAAGTTTCCAACTAGAACAGTTAGAGCCCCGGTTCATGAGAGCCCGAGATGAGCATCATCACTCGCTCTCCTCACAAGCACGACGAGTTGTATCGAAGCTGGTCTTCAGTACATTTTTATTTTGAGTCTATGTAGTGTTCCGTACGACCGTGATTCCAGTTTTTGCGATGACATCGGAAATTGTTCGCGACTTAAATAGGGTATGTATGTAAGTAAGGACTTAAATAGTATTTAAGGGAATGTAAGTTCTATTTGTTTTGTTATAGCTTGGTTTATTTACTGCGAGCGTGTCCAAGATGCCAAGCTTAGTATTTTCTTAAAGTTCCTTTATCATCGCTCATTTTCTGACCGCGAAGCCTATTCATTGAAACGAACAGACATAACTTTTCTTCTTTATAATTTTAGTAAAGTAAAGTATGTAAACATATCCGTTGTGTGGTACGCGGAATATAAGCAATGCTTAGATACCTACTCTTGATCTTTTGATGATGCATAATGTCTGAACTTTATTATTTCACCCTAAATCATATTTTGAAGGTATGTGTACCAATAAATTGGGACCACTGAACTAGATATTGGATATTAAGTAAATCAAATTCTAATAGATTGATCAGTTTTCTTGATGGATGACTATGTCGCTATTATCCTACGTCCTGTTGCATAACATAAGTATAATCCAACAAAATATAATAAGAGCATCTACGCGCCAGTACGGCACGGTGTGGCATACAATTTCGCTAATTATACATATCGTATAAGGCAGGTTACACAACGCGGAAGTCGTGACTAGTGGTCGTGACCTACTCGACATCTGGCTGAGATCGCGCTGATATGCGTAAGGCATCTGCGGAATATTTGGGCTATGATGGAGCTGTAGCTGATCGTGTCGAGTGATCGTTGACTTTTTAGATTAGGTTTATAAGCAGTTAAATCAAAGCCCAACTATGCTGGTGAACGGATACGCCCCTGCGTCCATAGGCTGTGACCACAAACCGCATCATCGGTTGGTGGCAATAGGCTCGCCCCCTATTATATGAGACTTAAACATAACTGGTGAAATGTGGGTGTACTATTAGTATACCTCTGCCTACCCCTTCGCGAAATACAGGCGTGAGCATATGTAATAAAAAGAGATAGAGTAAGTCAAGGATGGGAACTGCTTTTTCACCTTTTTTTTTACACCTCACATGTGAATAAATATAAGTTATTGCATTTCCTCTGTTCTTTTCATTCTGTGACCAGAAGGTCACCAGTGCTCCATGGAGGGGAGGAGTCGCCTTGCTAGCAATAATTGTCACATCGATTTCATTATGTATAATGTAGGCAATGCGCGAGTGACACTCTTGGTGTTGCAACTGCTGCAATTGTTGATAGACGGTACGTTTGTTTGTACATTTGGAATATTTAAAAAAAAACTGTATAGCCTCCGTGGAGAGAGAGAGATTTCCGCATGGAGAAACTATTTGTAAATAATAATTAGGTATTAATTTAGGTACCTACAGACAGGGGCCTTACCATGAGCTCTTATTGCCATGATAGTTTCACTCATTTATGAGACAGATGTATGTAACGTGCATACATCTGTCACTGTCGCACAATAAAGTATATTAAAGGAATGCTTAAATGTAATCCCCATGTGTTATTTCAAGTTGGACAAAAATAATATACAATTTATTATGAGTCACAATCATTCACTCCCATTCGATCGAAGCAACACATATCATAATATTATAACAACACATTTTTTGTAATCAAAACAGTGCGCTCGCGGCGAGACGCGAATTAAATTGAGTTATTCTTGACACAATGATTTAAGTATGCGTAGGCGCAATTGTGTGGAAGGTTTTAAGGAGTGACGTCAGAGGACACTGATCGCGTACTCAACGTGTACACATACATTTATGGGATCGGGAAGGACAGACATTTATTAACAGATTTCAAATTAGTTGGAAGTTTGTAGGTAAGAGTTCCGTATTTTATAGAGAAAAAGAAACCTGTTTCTCAGGAATGTATAAAGTATGTATTTAGTTGAAATTTATATCAAATACTATCTATACTAATATAATAAAGCTGAAGAATTTCTATGTTGTTTGTGAAAAAATATTTTAGTGTTAGACAGCCCATTTATCGAGGAAATCTATAATATATGCACTTCGGCTATATTATCACGCTAAGACCAATCGCAGGTTAATGTAAGCGTCAGCCCAAAGTAAGTATTCCCCACGGACGAAGTAGCTGGCAGAAGCAAATTTGATATAATCTCATCTGATTCCGGCAGATCTACAATGACATTATCAGGTTTTAATTCACGAGCGAATGTCATATTATTCGACATAAAGGCATATATATTTAGTTGTCCAACGGCAGTCGGTAAAGTTTGTCCAACAATATTCTTAATTTGTATTTTTATTTAACAACGCAAGTTAATGCGCAAATGATTGTAACAAATCTCTTGTTTTTCTTCACAATAATTCATTTCGCACCATTTGAGACGCAATCAAAGTGTAATCTTCTGTTTTTGTACCTGTGATTTATTCTTTAATTAATTAGATGTCATGTTTAACATTAACTTTGATTACTTCTTTATTTTATTGTATTTTGTTTTTCAGTATTATTCATAATAAAACCTTTGAATGATTACACAGGTTGCCGATCAACCCTAAGGTTGGTATTGTCAGTTGACTCGCCACGTTGGGTTTAATCTGTTCCTACAATAATATATAATGGGATGAGGCCGGGACAATGATGGATGTAGTCACTAGCTACTTTTGATTAACTTATTAGGTAATGGTTTCGACTTGGACAACTTAGGTTAGCAAGCTAAGGTTCGAAGCGTACCGAGCTCGCGTTGGTGGTTATTAAATAAAAATGTTATTTCCAATGATTTTCAGTCAAACCCACTCTTGACTAATCTTTTCAGTCAAAAGTAGTTTTGACTACTAATAAGACACTATTACTGAGACATACACAACAAAATTATATAGAATCAATAGGTTGGGGATAGTATTTTATACTTAAATTATTAGGGGATAAAGAAATCTCAGCATATACATATTTATAACATGATGTGCACAAAATAACTATCATTCAATCGTCCGGACGGGCAAGGACCCCAAAAAGAAGGCAAATATTTTGGAAGAAAAAACCAAGGTTATTTTTGTTCTTTGCAAGATTGAAGATACATGGCGAGTAAAGTTCATAATTTATTTTAAACAGTTTGTATACGATGGATAAAATAAAGATGCATACCACTTCGTAAGGTATTATTTAGAAGAACGCCTCATTACTAACGAACGACTTTCACTTTCAAGGAGTAACTTAGGCTACTTTTATTTATTAAAAATATTAGGGTTCCGCGACAATAAGGATGAAACTAAATCTACGCGGGTGAAACCGCGGGGCACAGCTAGTTTGAAAATATATTTCAGCAATGAATAGCTACATTATCAGGGAGTTACATAAGCTACATTTATCCCCGTTATCCCACGGGAACGGGAACTACGCGGGTGAAAACGCGTGACATCTGCTAATAATATTATAAATGCCTGGAGACCGAAAATCCATAGAGGGTTCTGTCAATTGTCCAATGAAGAATATATCATTGTGCAATCTAACCACAGAATTTAACAGAAGTATGGCTCCATCTTCTAAGTACGTGAGATGTTTGTCTGTCTGTCGCCCTGTCACACTCCATAAATACTCAGTGCAAAGCTAGCACAATTCACAAGAATACATTTTTTGACGTAACTGCAAAGCACTTAATGGTTTTGAAAGTTGAGTCGGCTGCCCTTTATTATACCTTCATAACTAAAGGTCACGCAATGAAGGATTCGAAGTTCAATTTGATCTAAAGGGAGTTTTAATGTTGGTTAATGCATTTTGTTTAACCTTGCTCCAATACACAAATCACACATGTCTTAAGTATTTGCAGTGTACTCTTAAAATAATGAATTAATTATACAGTGGAAATAATCGTACAGGGAGATCCTAATGGAATGTTGCTTCTGCTAACCAATACTAACAGGTTACTCTCGCATTGGCTTATAAAATATAACCTATATTAATCCGTGGTAATGTGGCATTCAAATAGTGAAACAATTTTTAAAATCTGTTCTTACCTCTGTTCTTAAATCTGTTGTACCTTTTTAGCCAATTCGTTACAAACATACTTACATAATAATATTATAAATCTTTCCTCTTTATGATATTAAATATTGCCTTTATTCAGAATGGAATTACCAACGCAACATTGTCAAAGATGAAAAGGATAACTACTACCACTCTTCCTCTGTGCTCCTCCCATCGAGAAACGGCGACTTTAGGTACTAACCGCATCAACACAGCTCTACTCTATTAAAGGCAGTTTTATTTGGCTGTAATTTTCTTCGGTACTGTCTCCAGCCTGGTGGCCAATGTCGAACGGGAGGACCTGTCATACATACAACTTTTATTTCTTTAAGAATATAATAGATACTGATTTTCATACTCTTATTTGAAAGCACGCGATTAAGTGACGATGTTGAGCAGAAGTGTCACACCTTTATGACAGCCATCACACTTACTACAGTAATATGTTTTCTTTATCGATATGGACATGCATTGCTTACCGAGCGCCATAGCATTTACTTCTAGTAACACGAATACCAATATATGTCTTTAAATATATATGGCTTTCTTTCTCAAACCAATTAAATTGAATTGTTATAGCTACCCATTTTAAATTCAGAATCAAAGCAAGTTTGTGGACTTACATAAATATCAAGAGCTACTTGTGTTGCACCGTATATCATCGGACAAGGAAGAGGTGAAATGTCATTATGTACATGTATCATTGAACGTAAGCTGCGCCGGAGGCCACGGTTGTCAACTTACATTGACATGATGATATCACTTATAACATACAATTGCTCTCGCTTGTACCCCATAGAAGAATACAAATACTACTTCATAATGTAAGCCCACACCTTCCTAAAAGGGCCCTCCATGGAGGGCAAGACATGGTTATCACCATAATAGTTAGTGATATCTCCATGAAGATAGGCTAACACTAATTCGGGTAGACCCAGGAGGGTCTCCGTCTAAGAGGGGATAATCAAAACTTTTCACTAAAGATGATTTGATAAATAGTGTCTACTACACTATTATATAGCCCACACTATGTATTTGTATTTAAAACATTAGAACGCTAACAAAATACCGCTTAAATTATGTTGACATGTCTTGAATTTCCTTGCAATAATAAAATTATGCACGATTCGTCGTGATGTTTTTGTACAACGTTAAGCTCTCGGTGTAACAGCATTGAATGTATTTATGTTCTTTGAAAAAAATATTATATTAAGCTCACTGATAGAAAAAACAGCTTTAACCCTAAAGACATTAGGACACAAAATAGGTTAACAAAAAATAATACGTAAACGAAGGATAAAAGTTAGTATTTACAAAATATATTTTTATTCAGTCATTTTTCTACAAATTCTTTAAACTTTAAACCTTCCTCGCATGTCAAAAAGGTTCAACATCATTTAACACCTCATAGACTCCAATGCCACCGATAACCGCGTATTTACCTCAAACTGAACAACTGCTAAGGTTGAATTAGAAGTAGTTATAAAGAAATACGTGGGACCGTCCGCGACAATGATTATTGTTTAGCCAAGTTAATGTATTGGAGGTCATACCTAATCTGCAATGGATCTTGACTAAGTAAATAATTATATTAAGTATTCACTTGAATTGGTTTTTTTGTTCAATTCTCATGGTTCTTGTGTTTTTATTAGGACACTAGTGGACCCGCCCGGCTACGCGTAGGTACGTTTCATATTATTGTCAAATCTATACATTTATACAAACAGATAAATAAAATTGAAGTGTCACTAAATGCATATGAAAGTATACACGCTACTGACACTAATAAACCAAGTTTTAAAAATTTTCTCTGTCTGTCTGTCTGTTTGGTCCGGGTAATCTCGGAAACGGCTGGACCGATTTTAACGGGACTTTCACTGGTAGGTAGCTGACGTTTCAAGGAGTAACTTAGGCTACTTTTATTTATCAAAAATTCGGGTTCCGCGACAATAAGGATGAAACTAAATCTACGCGGGTGAAACCGCGGGGCACAGCTAGTTAAAAATAAAATCAATTAAAATCGTCAATATCACGGTGTCGGCGCATCTTGAGCAGGCACATCTAACAATTAAACAAGCGGATCTGCCCGGCCTTGGCGAGGCGTGCTTTTTGCCAAACCTCTCAAAATTTAAGTTTTTACTACCACTAATTGCGATGTTCGTGATTCTGGCATTATTAACCACCGTCTTGTATTTATGTTGCCGTTCAGTTACGACATTGCTGTCGGCAGTCGAAACTGTTGGTTTATTATTAACTGCCAATTAAGGCTCGTATTTGTTTTGAGAAGCAGTGATTGTATCATTTAATTAACGTGTTATTTATTTATTAATCAATGAATGCTCTAACTAACACATACGTAAACACATCGTATACATTGTTTGGAAGTCTTTTGGGCTTTGTATTTAAGTCAGAGGGCTTTTGGGAACGCGACCTCCGTACCTCTGAAAGTACTTTGTTAAAAGTCTTATCAATTAAGATATTTTTGAATTGAAGGCCACCTTGGATTTAATTATTATTATTTTGAAGGGGGGATAGGGCCACGAGCATCCCATTGTACCAATAAAAATTATATTAATTCTAAAGAGCCTTAGGGTACCACGCTCTTCGGCCCATTTTCCCAAGTACCTAGTTGGGGACCGCGGTCCCGACAAAATTCTCATGAGTCACGTATCGTTTGAAAACTTGCCTGCTACGCAAGCGATGCAATCAATAATGAGTTTTCTAAAACTTACATGCAGTTACGTCACACCGTTAACCTGACTGCATGTGTCTGAGAAGAAATTCATAGACGTGTGTCTCGTTGGCTGTGGCGGAGAGGAAGTCGTCGTTGAAGTGGGTTGATTATTGAATGATGACTCGATAGATTTTAAGACATAGGTATATTGATGGCTTTCCAATATTACTACACGCAATACCGGGTGTGAGAAAGAGGAATGTCCGTGGTCGGGTAGTTGAAGGGCGCCGAAAACAAATCGCATCGGTCTGATATATTACTAGCGGTCGTCACGCGGTTTCACCCGCGTAGTTCCCATTCTCGTGGGAATACGGGGGTAAAATATATCCTTTATTACTCGCTGATGAAGTAGCTATTCATTGCTGAAAGAATTTTCAAGATCGGTCAAGTAGTTTCGGAGCCTATTTAATGCAAACAAACAAACAAAAAGACAACCAAATCCTTCCTCTTTATAATATTTGTGTAGATGAGTGTGGAGGTAGCTGGGATATATGACGTGTGTGCTAGTACGTGTGACGTATGAGAGCGAAGGATGCTTCGACATTGACACCTCTTCAGTGAAAAGTGGGTGTTATAACACCTCTGCCTGTCCCTACTGGCTTCCTTCTGGGTAAGCTTGACCTTACACAAGTTTGTATGTGTTGTAATATCTGATACGTTATAATAACAAATCAATCAAATGATCACATATTTCTGAAGCACCGAGTAATTTAAAGATATTCGCTTCATATACATTATATGTATAGTTTAATAACGTTGCATCGCAAGGAATTGGTACACGAGAGAAGCCTTTTAGATCTATTGAAAGCCACGAAGACCTAAATATCTCAATTTATTTACAAAGAACCATGATAATTGGTCTTGGTAACCGTAATTACTTACTGAACTTGCCAAATCTACTGCGAATTGGTTAACCGGCGTTTTATCGATAAAGTGTGTTATTGCGAGTATCGTTACCATATCGATGTTTAATCGATATAAAGTCAACGAGCGTGTCAAAATATTCACAAAGAAGATCGAGGCTGTGGACCAACGTTGATCGTTGCCAACCTGTGACTAACTAGTGAGAGCAAAATCAGACAAATCCGAAACGCTTAACAAAATAATGTGTTGAAAAGCTAGACCGTGGGTCGAATCAAGTGCTTTTTTGTTGGAGGTGTTGCTCAAAAATTAATATGCCGAGACCCTCACGGAGCAGTCAGTGGTGCCGTTTCACTCTGGACTTATCGACTTATTTTGTTGCATTAACATTCCTCAATCAATTCTTTATCGATAGGACATTCGATGACGGTAATTGAAGCTTCGTTGATGGCATAATTTGTGACATTTTTCACCACCCGTTTGATTTTATATATTATTATATTATGAAAAATATGAATAAAAATTGTAATGAATTCGATTCGATTGTCAGTGTAATACACCTCTATTATAAATTTAGATCAATCATTTATTTAATGTTGAATAAATTTAAATGTTAGTATTGTCTAAGTATTAACTAATCCGAGAATATTTCCAAATAAATGATCGGATGCATTGCAACATTTCCAAATAGAAACCCAATCGAATCTGTTTCGTAAGTTGGTTTTAGATCTTAGAGAATCTTGCTAAAATCTATACTTTAAGCATATAATTGTATATTACGAAATACTCGGAAATTTGAACGGGTGTCTTCGCTAGGGGGACCATGTTTAGTAATAAATTTCATTTATTACAATAATTCATTTAAGTCAGTTAAAACCGCACATTTCCACACGGTGTTTTTCTTCACTATCTGACCGTTGACGGTGACATCACAACACTGAAGTTTTGAGAAACTAAATGGTCAAATACGGGTGAGATGGGAACTCACCTCATTCACGTTGTAACCTTACTTAACCACTCAGTCACTATTCCAATCTGCTATGCATGTGCTATTACCACGTCTTTATATTACACAACAAGCAAAAGCGTAAAATCGCGACATTAACAAACCAATCTCATTAAATTTGATTTGCATTATTTGCTGAAGAAATCTTTTAAGCGATGTTAAGAAACCGACTTGTATTTTTTTTCACTTCATTTATTTTTTTTAAGAAAAAATCTACTTTTTTTTCAGCTCTGTTCTCTCTGCATTCCCTGTTAGTTAGGTGTTTTTATTCATCAATCTTTTGCACTTGGGCACAGGTAATAATTAGAATGTAATATAAATTTTTATGCATGACACACATGTTAGCATTCTAATAAAAAATCTTCTAAAAAATGGTTGGGAAAAAGGTTAGGTCCCGCCTCGTGTTCGTATTTTTCCTAACCATTTATAAGAAATTTGAAGTGTTTCACTAATTTAAAAAAAAGTACCTAATATACTAATTATGTATTTACATATAATTATTGAAAATTAGGATTTTTAAAGAAATCACAAAAAGGTTAGTCGACATCACTGGAGACCGTAGCTGGCAGCTACCTCGCACAAAGAATTAGTTTAGCTGTTCAAAGGGGGAATGCTGCCAGTATCTTCGGAACCTTGCCTACAGGGACTCCCTTTAATAATATATTTTAGGTTATATATATATTTTTTAAGGTTTTCAGTTATAGGTATTGGTTAGTTGTTTATCTGTATTAAATAATAGTTTAATAATTTTTTTTATCATTATTGAAAAACTACATCCTTACAAATGAAAAAAGAGAAATAGAAGCATACATTTCATTTGAATCTCGTTAACAGTATAGTTAAATATTTATGAATGATTGTTTTCATTAAATTAAAATTATACATTTTTTGTAATGTCGTAAGCACCTAAACTATTCTCAGTGTATTTACCAGTACTTAAAACAGATAATAATCTTTCAAATGTTATTGAACCGATAAACGATAAATAAAACTAAGATGAGCACATATGATCGTGACTGGATTTCTTACAAAGTGTTAATTAGAAGTGTTTCTCGAAGAAGTTTCTTTTTTTGAAGTGAGGGGCTCGTGGCACTGTTGCTATTGCGCATATGATGCGATCAGCAAAGTTAAGTAACCATACGCCTAGCCAGTAGTTGGATGGGTGACCGCCCGAGTTCCCTCCGTGCCTCGGAGAGCACGTTAAGCCGTCGGTCCCGGTTGCCAATTTAACATCTTTAGCAATCGTTACAGGTCAGTCAGAGGCCTTAGAAAGTCTGACAATTGGTTTAACCCAGATTGCCGATTTTCCTCGAAAAAAGGGTTACGAAGGTCAGATGGCAGTCGCTTCGTATAAAAATCATGTGATCAGCCACATCGGGTTGAATCAAGTGCCGACCTCAACAATGTATGGGATAAGGCCAGGGAGATGATGTTTATTAGAAGTGTTTAATTTAAATTGCAAGCATAAACGGATGTACTTCGGTTATTAAAATAGATATGTTAAAAAACACATATTTTTTTAACATTGAACCTCATTTTTAAGTCGGATCTAGAATTTTAAGCTAAGATTTTTGACAGAGTTGTTGTAGTATAGTTAAATTATTTTATATTTAGTATTTAGTTTTTTTTTTAGAATTTCATTTAACAACAAAAACAACTATTACCACGAAACTAAGTAAAAAGAATAAGGGTGGGGAAATAAAAAAAGTTAAAAGATTTTTTTTTTTCGATACTTGCTTTGCCCCTCGGTTTCACCCGCGTAGATTAAGTTTCATCCTTATTGTCGCGGAACCCTAATATTTTTTATAAATAAAAGTAGCCTAAGTTACTCCTTGAAACATCATTTACGTACCAGTGAAAGTCCCGTTAAAATCCGTCCAGCCTTTTCTGAGATTACCCGGAACAAACAGACAGACAGAGAAAAATTTTAAAACTTGGTTTTTTAGTGCCAGTAGCGTGTATACTTTCATATGCATTACATCATTACAAACAGACACTTCAATTTTATTTATCTTTATAGAGTATAGATGTACCACCCTGTGCCAAAAAAATTTCGCCTAGAATATATACTATATGTAGCGTGTAGACTACACGCTACATATAGTAGATATTACTGATCAATACAACCCCTTGAATACCATTTACTTTTAAATATAAAAATACTTATAAAATCCCGTCAAGTAATACATAGCTACTTCTCCACCAACAAGTGATTCCTTTCGCAACATTAAATCGCGTTATAAGAGGCTAATCTGTTGCATAGCAGTACAGTTATAAGAGGATTATAAATACAGGCAATTTGTACACAAATATCCTAAGAGATGTGGCCACACAGCCAAGTAACGCGACCTCAGTGCTTAGGGTGGGTTGCTATAACAAATTACTGAAGTACTGGTTCGGAAAAAAAATGTTGCACCATTTAAAAATAATCCATAACTAATAGTTAATTAACAATTAACTGACCGGTGACAGTCGCTTTTTGTTAAAGTCAGGTGAATCAAGTGCCGACCCCAACAATATATGGGAAAAGGCCAGGGAGATGAGAGTAATAGTTGTGTTCACGTCGTGATTGGGAAGAAGCGTCTTTGAATTATAAAATAACCTATCATAAACTTAATACCGCTAATATTCTATAATAGATAATTATTTATATTTATGAATAATAAGGTTTTTTTGAGAAAACCCAATGTTTCTGTTATTCATTTAATATTAGCACACATTACAAGCTTTAAGCAGAAGTCGTGCAAGTGGGCCCATAAGAATTACACATGCACGATTAGTACGGCGACCTTCCCTCGCTTGAACTATGCTCTTGTGTGGTCCAACGCATGAGAGATGGGAGTACGCAAAGACGACTGTTCGTTTATATTTCCAGTAAGTAAGGCACCAAAAATTACAGATATTTTTGAAATAAATCATTATCTACAACAGATGTCCATAGCCTGGTATGAAAAAAAACCTGGTAAGCTTTGAATATACAATTCGTTTTCATCTGCGAATGGACCTGCTCGGTGAGGCATATGTTGTACAAACAGTCCTTACTGAAACTGTTACTTACTAAGATTTACTTTAGGATTATAAAGCTACTTTTAAAATTTGTAAACTGCAATTTAAATTAAATATAGGGTTATCCATTATGGGGTTATAGGCGACAAGCCCTTGGTTCCTATTTCGTAAACCTTAATGTAAATGTTTTCTGTGTATCGGACACACAATAAAAAAAGACCCTGACAGTCTAAAAAAGTTGATGAACACTAGATGTGTTGATGCCAAGAGATGTAGGGGTCTGTCGCTGTCATGATCGGCCGATTATAATCTTCTCAGTAAAATTAACCTTCTGTAACTAGCGGCAACTTTTACGAGTATAATCGTGTGATTATGAAGACTTAAAAGTAATTTGTTTAAGCCCTTCTGGCTAACTTCCAGATGGCGCAAACAGACTAAGAAGGATACTATATTTAATAAGTACTTATTGCAAGTGTACGATTAGTTTGTCACTTGGACCAGCGCCTTAACACATTACCATTAAGTTCCATTTACATTGTGCACCGAGATAGGCTGCCGTGTCCTTACCCAGAATTATTGCACATGACTCTGTGCTTATCATACACGTTACTATTCAACTGTATGCTTCAATTGTTTAATATTACATGTGTTTGTATTGTATTATTGTATTGTTTGACACCAATTTATCTAGAGTCATAGAGCACGAACAGGGGGCCAACTATGATCGTTTAAGCAGCGCGTATTAAGCGCTTCTTAGATATGACGTCAAAGCTCAGAAGTTCTTAATACACTCTGCTTAATCTGATCTGCCTCTAGTTTGGGTTAGTTGACAAACAATTCAAGACAATGTTATGATTGCCAGTGAATAATTTTCAAACGATTTTGTGGTGAAATTATTTGGTCAGGTCGCATAATCGATTCCCACGGTAAATGTGGCTAGTTTATGCTGAGTTCAGGAGTAATGCTTACAATTTCACGATTGTTTCTTAATATACCTACGTTGAATTTACTAGGGCTAAAGGTAGACTGTTATTTCCTCTCGATAAAAGATTGTGATGGGAAAGTCGATGTACTAACGTGTAATAACTAAAATTTATTAACGCATAGGCTTTTTCTATTATTTCAAAATTCAAAAAATTCATGATTTGTAACTGAACTCAAATGAGTATTGAGTTTGTTCTCCACAAATAAACACAGTGTATGTTACAAGAGTAAATATTAATATTACAAAGATGATTTGCGCCGATGATCTCATGAGCTAAGAAAGGTTAAGTTAAGATCTAAGAGATAAAGTTTGTACACGTGAGAATCTGCTTCACGTTACATATCGGATGATTAAGGTTTTACATTACTATAATGACTCTAGTCAACATTGTAATTATAGATAGGAGGCAAATTCCACCGTTTTCCATGTGCTACTACGCATTAAACTTATTTTTTATTTTGTAAAAATCGTGGTAGACGAGTTCCAATCTTACTGACCTGCATCGAAGAGTTTATCTAAAGAATCTTAGCAGATGCTTTACGGGGAAGAAAAAGTTGAACCTGTAGGTACTATGCAACTGAGAAAGACATTCAAAGTTACGTCTTTGGTACGCCTAAAGAGCCTTAGACAGCGATGGACTCACCATCAGTCACTGTACATTTCATCTCTAGCTCCATCGATTTTTAATGCTGAGTTAATGTGTTATGCTCGCATTATCACTATTTGCGAAATAAATAAATAATAAACATAACCTCAACTTGAACAAAACGTGAAATACTTTTATACCTACTGTTACCCATTCAAATGAAAACCGCGAATAAGTTACTTAACCTTCTATTGCAAATACATTCTCAAGGAAACTTTATATAATAGTAATGGAATATTAGGGCATTATTGAATAATTTACTTTAATGTGAATAATGTCACATTAAAGTAAATTATTCAATACAATATTTGAAATCAGTGATCAATAGCTGCAATCAACGGACTATCTCGCGACTAGCCCACTAGTGGAGATCGACTCTAACAAATTTATCTAATATATAAATAACATACATTTGTTTACACTAAAATGGTGTCGTACAAATCGTAGTGCTGCAGCTTATGAACGTGACACCAAGAGCATTGCCTACCAATAATAAATTTACTTACTGTCCCAACATCCCGACTCTACTTGACCTAATCATCTCAACGGAGCACTAGCGACCTTCCTCTCTGTAGCAATAACTATATATTTACAAACATGCTTATAAGCATCAAACTCTTTGCCTGGTACAAAGGCTTATTCCCAGATACCCATGATATTATTATCGCCATCTCCAAGATACAGAGAGCATGGTTTTCATGATTTAGATGATAAATGGCGAAGGTGTTTTTTTATAGATCTCTAACTTATTAACGGGCTTATGTACTTTACAATAATTATGTCAATATGAAAAGTGATACTTATTTTCTGTTAAATAAGTTTGTTATTAAAGAAATGATGATGATTGATACCTCCTGATCCGACAAGTAAATACATACGAGTATAGTATATAATGGTATGATGCTCGCCGGGTCAAGGTACGGCTCCAAACATATAATTACCAGTAATTGTGAGATGTAAGATTAGATTTCATTACCTTTATTTGAGTACTGGATGCTCTTCAATAAATTTAAGCAATAAAATACTTCTTGTGCCTTGTATAAATGCAAATTTAAGACATTTTGTTCATTCATTTATAATAAGTATTTGTCTAAGACGATTTGTTGCTACTCGTGCCTTTGTGTGATTTACACATACGATTGTTACGTGTTATTTGTTAAGCCTTGGGGTCAAAACTATCACAAGACTTATTTCAGCAAAGACGGTACATTGGTATAACAGTGCAGCAGTAGGTGAACACGTTCATGTTTATAAGATTTGTGTTAGATGTAGATTAAGATCTAGTTTCCATAATTCAAACCATAAGTATTTAGTTTGGGATGTTAGATTAGGAAAGTAAACACAAATATAACTTTGAATACGACTGTATTTTATAGGTGACACGAGAAGAAGGAAAACAAAAGAGTACAGTAAAAGAGTAAACAACTTTTATTTACATATATTTAAACTCTGCTGGGTTTAGCCCAACACCTGCCCTTAAACAAAGCATAGTAACTAATAATACATTGAAATGTTACATTAAAACCTTTGCCAGTCATAGCACTAACTGATAATAAATTTACAGCCAATTGAGGTATATATAACACTCCACTTATAGTTCTTAATGTGTTCTATACATATATTTAAACTCTATGCTGGGTTTAGCCCAACATGAGACTATTGTCGTTTTATTAAATTAGGTATAGATCTTCTAAGATTAAACCTTCGCCTTCTCAATGGGGATGAACTCCGTGACCTCCACGTTCGCAGGAGAACATCTGACAACCAAGCCATCAGGCACGGCCATCAACAATAAGGAACTATAAAATATTTTTTACAAAGTTCATTAAATAAATGTGAGACAATTTAATAAAGTCACGCTTCACTTAGTAACCGTGATGTTTTGATGTGCCTCATAATGTACTTCCTTAAAATTCAACTATATTTATGAACAAAAACTATTAGTAATTGCATAGTCATTTGGGCATATAATTAGGGATGCAAATGTATTTGAAACCAGTGATACGTCATTAGATAATAACAATATGTACTGCGCCTACCATCATCATTTTAAGCAAAGCGTATTAAGAATTTCTGAACGTTTCATTTGCGTACCGTAAAATTAAACGTCAAAGCTACGAAGTTCTTAATACGCGCTGCTTAAACGATCATGGTTAGCCCCCTGTTCATACATCATCATACATAGCCCCAAACTAAGCAAAGTAACACCTGCTTTATCCTTGGTGTCTCAATAATGTTAAAACTACTGTTTTTTATACCACTAAAGGGCGGCCCATCTGATGGTATATGGTTAGGCAACGGCCTTTAGTCGCTTGCAATACCAGGGGAATCACGCACGCATTGCCGACCCTGTAAAAATCTCTTCACACTCTTCTTGAAGAAGCCCCTGATCTACTCGTTTAAGAAAACCACTTTTGGAGAAGTCCACAAATTGAGCAACCGGGAAAGGAAGCTCTTTTGGAAACGAGCAATTCGGTACCAAAGTGGCGATAAAGAAATGTTTGTGCTAACAATAAACAATTTGCTGTCCCTTACCCTGTCATTACATCATTAAACGCGCCACCAGCCTGTTCCTGACCATTGGTGGTCCTTGGTAAGCCTAAATCTCATACCTCACATAAGTGTCCATTTCTCATAATATAAGTGGAAACAGTAACGCAAACATGTTCTTAGAAATGCAATGCTTGTAGTTCACACACTTGTATCGTATTCACACTTACTACTGAGAACTGAGGGCTTAACTGTGACCCAGTTTGTTAATCGTTGGCTGCAAATGGTCAAGTGGTAAGCTGTTAGAGTCTTGTTAGGTAAGCTCTTCTAATTGGTGTTTTAAGAAAAGGATTAAGCCCTGAGAATACAGCACTGTTCATGTCTTTGTTGAAATTGGTTAGATAAATACGAACAGAGATACGTCATCGATTTGACATTTACTTATAGACAAATTGTAAATAAAATAATTAAAAACAATCATGACAGTCACACAACAATCATAATCTTAGTTGGACAAAACCCTAGTATTACCAAACGGGAATTAATTAATAGTTTTGAGGACTTGACAAACCTGCATGTAGGCAGGGTTGTATTGTGCACTATTCCATATAGTATTAGCTATACTGAGACACAGAACAAGCATTTATCATACATAAATAGCTTATTGCATAACATGACGTGTCATAATGAACGATACATACTGTTTGACACTAATAAATTTATTAGTGGTGTAAAGGTAACTCGGGAATCTCTTTACATTCCCAAGATATATAGACAAAAGCTTGCTACATTGTTAGCTTATAATATTAACACTGTTATAGCCAATATAACAAAGCATAGGTTAAGTGACGAGCCAGTGGTAGATAGATGTTCTACTAGCACTGTGACCAATCTTATTGATTCTTTAAACCATTAAGTCAGACAACAGAGAAGTCAGGTGCATGTATTATGCGTCTGCTACACCAGAATATTAACCGCTTCTCTGGCAAAATTCTTGATCTAGAGTTATTACTAGACAAAATACCTATTGATTTTCTCTGTTTTACTGAAACTTGGTTGAAACCAGATACCATGATGTTTAATATTACTAATTATACCATTGCCAGTTCTTATAACAGACTCTCAGCGGAGGGAGGTGGTACCATCATCTTACTGAATAGTAACTTTAAGTCCAAAGAGAGAAAGGATATTACTAGTCTTTCTGTAGAGCGAGTCTGTGAAGCGGCTTGTGCAGAGTTGGATAATTATATAATTGTATGCGTATACAGACCTCCATCCTCTGATATTCACTCATTTTGTTCAACAATGGAGGTCATTCTTAAGAAAATATTTCGAACGAATAAACAAATATTGATATGTGGTGATTTTAATGTAGACATTTTAAGAAGGTCTTCTGAGGCGCGTTTATTTATATCTCTTTTTAAATCATTTAACCTGGACTTTGTATTTAATGAGCCCACGAGAATAACGGCCACTTCCTCTACTTGTATCGATAATGTAATAACTAATGGTAGTATAATAAAACAGTCTCAGATAAGTGGAATTCGATCTGACCACATGGCTCAACTAGTTGAGTTGCAATGTAGTAGGCAACCTTCTAAATCTTTTAGGGAATCTAGACCTCTCTCTGTCCATAGACTGCTGAAGTTTAAAAATAATGTTGAGTTAAAAATTAAAAAAGCAGAGTCTCGCGAACCAAACAAATATTTCAATAAATTACATGATGTCATATGTACAGAATTCAACAAGGCATGTCCTAAACAACAATATAAATTAAATAACAGATTACAGTTCAACAACTGGGCAACCAAGGGCATAAGGAAAAGTAGAGACACTTTATATGAGTTATACCACAAGAAAGCCCAAACAACTAATGTCGCTTTTCATAGTCACGTTAGAATGTACTCAAAATTATTTAAAAGAGTTTGCCAGATTGCCAAATCAAAACATATAAGTAGTGAAATTAGCCGCTCTGATGATAAAATAAAAACTGTTTGGAAAGTTATAAACAGGGAGACTGGTAGAAATAAAACTAAAGAGCAAGTAAGTAAGCTTAAAATCAATGATAGTATTATATCGGATAAGTTAGAGGTCGCAACTGCTTTTGAGAATTTTTTCGCTAACATTCCCACAGAGACTACCAAACATCTTAACTCTAGTCCGAATACAGCTGAAAGCTTATTGAAACAATCGTTACGAAAAAGCTTCCCAGATTTTAGTTTTAAACATGTACGTCCTATTGACATCATGAAGGCATTTAAATCGCTTAATATTAAAAATACGGAGGACTTATGGGGACTCTCAATTAAAAGTATCCAATCTATTATAATAACGATTGCTCCCGCATTAGCTTCTATTTTCAATTTATGTATAGATCAAGGTATATTTCCTGATATTATGAAATATAGCAAAGTAATACCGATATTTAAAGCAGGCTCTAAAGAAGATCCTTCTGATTATAGACCTATATCGATTCTTCCCGCGCTTAGCAAAATATTTGAAAAAATTCTGCTTAATCAGATGTTAGCTCACTTTAACGTACATAACATCTTGCACGATCACCAATTTGGCTTCACTAAAGGTAGATCAACAACGGACGCGGCAGCAAAATTAATAAAACACATTTTTGAGGCTTGGGAGGGCGCCTATGACGCAGTAGGAGTCTTCTGTGACCTTTCTAAAGCTTTTGACTGTGTGGATCATCGTACGCTACTTCTTAAGCTAAACTATTATGGAATTCGCGGAAATGCTCTCGACCTTTTATCCTCGTACCTATCAAATCGTCATCAGAAAGTTGGCGTCGGTGGTGTAACATCCAAGGGGTCAATAATCAAAACAGGCGTGCCGCAAGGCTCCATACTAGGCCCATTCCTGTTTCTAGCGTATATCAATGACCTACCACTTGTTGTAGAAAATATCTGTGATATTGTTCTATTTGCAGATGATACATCTTTAGTTTTCAAAGTGAGTAGAAAAGACAAAGATCTTAAGGCACTAAATGAAACTCTAACATCTGTTTCAAAATGGTTTGATGCCAATAATCTCGTTTTAAATTCTAAAAAAACAAAATGTATCCGATTTTCACCACCTAATACATCGCAAATAGATACAAATATATCATTAGTTGGGAGTCAATTGGAGTTGGTCGAAAGCACAGTATTCTTAGGTCTTACCTTAGATTCTAAATTACAATGGGGCGCCCATATTGAAGCATTGTCAAAAAAGCTTAGTTCAGCTGCGTTTGCGGTTAGAAAAATTAAACAAATGACGGATATTGATACTGCTAGATTAGTCTACTACGCTTACTTTCATAGTGTCATGTCATATGGCGTATTGTTATGGGGTTCCGCAACAGACTTAGATTCAATTTTTATACTTCAAAAGAGAGCCATCAAGGCAATATACTCGCTGGACCCCCGAGATTCTCTTAGAGATAAATTTAAAGAAATAAATATTCTCACCCTACCGTCACTGTACATTTATGAGAATTTGCTATACATGAAAAAAAATATTCATCTATTCAATTTAAACTCGGACATTCATTCAATTTCAACACGAAATAAACACAAAATTGTAGCTCCTAGATTCAGGTTAGCAAAGGTAAATAAATCATTCATGGGGAATTGTGTTCGTTTCTACAATAAAATCCCACAGTCAATAAACGCGTTAAATTATGATAAATTTAAGACACACATTAAAACTGTACTGATGAAGAAAGCTTATTATACAATTTCGGATTACATAAATGATAAAGACATATGGAATTAAAACTCTGCACAAGTAGCTCCTGGCAATGACATGGTATGCAAACATGATATGTAAATCATTTGGTATTGTTTTTACGTTTTTAATTATTATTTTTTACACATGCATGCTGATACAATTTTCACTATTGTGAATAATTTATGATGTTTTTTTTTTTGTAATTATTATTATTTTACTGTGTAATGAAATGTACATGATGCCAGCTGAGTTTCTTGCCGGTTCTTCTCAGAAGGCTAGTTTCCGAACCGGTGGTAGATTCCTCGACGTTCATAAGTGCCTTACCAGGGCCTAAACTGAATAAATCATTTTCATTTTCATTTTCATTTTCATTTTCATTTTCACTTACTTGGGTAATTAAAAATTTATAAATTTCAGTTGATAGTCAGTATCAGTTACACCGACAAGAGTCACAGCTCTTGAATTCATGATAATGATGATTGATTTAACCAGCCAATTTATAGTCCAAAGCTAAGACAAAGGATATTCGACTAGTTCAAAATGAGAGCAACTGCACAGTTATGTAAAAAGTTCAAGATTTATATCTCTAATTAATAAAAACATTGCACTTTTGTTACGGTTTGTATGAAGTTGTGGGTTTGAATCCCACTTTTGTTTTGGTTAAATAATTAACTATTCTTAGTTACTAGTGCTGGCCCAGAGCCATGGCACCCGAATGCTAAAATACATTCTGTAAGTTGCTTAGAAGTCATATGTAATTACATTATTATTTACCGTCGATTTTGTAGATGTTTCACGCTGCAAAAATGTTTAAATCCAGTGCAAATTTAACAGAACATACAATCATATAAATATATTGAATTCAAGGGCATTTTGACTATGAATTGGACGGTTAAATTAATAAGGAATCTAAATCACCATTTACACAGAATTTTGTTGCAATATCTACCAAGAATTCATGATCGTAAATCGTTTGGTACGTGACCTAGATATGTTGTATGGTGATATGTATGTAACGGTCGTGTGCTCCACCTGACAGTTTGAGTAAATACTACATTTAAGGTTTGTTGACACCGTCACGTCAAGACAAGTGGCAGGTTATATTAAACCGTTTATAAATTGTTTTGACTTTATTTTAAGATAGATATAAAACATCTCTTTTATCGATGTAAGAGCGTCAACCTTACAATAAAGTACATAAGGTTGATAATTGAAGAATAGGCTTAATTATCAACCCTATCAGATTTGTAAATAAAAGATAAATAATAACTTAACGACAAATTATAAAGAGAATGGTTGGTTCTAAATGTAAAATAAATAATCATACAATATTACAACAACAATTTCAAACAATAGGTACTACTTAAGTCTCTAAATATTTAAAAATAATTATACTAATATTAAATATTAATATTCAAGTTGGTGCCAACGGCTAACTTTGTACAATGGTATTGTCACGATTTCTGATGTAAAATTATAACAGAACTAGCGGACGTCATGCGGTTTCACCCGCGTAGTTCCCGTGGGAGTACGGGGATAAAATATAGCCTATATTACTCGCTGATGACGTAGCTATCCATTGCTGAAAGAATTTTCAAGATCGGTCATGTAGTTCCGGAGTCTATTCAATGCAAACAAACAAATAAAAACACAATCAAATCGACTTAACAACAGTATAAAAGTTGAATAAAATAGGTTCAACAAACTTCTGTAGTTCCCTGTCCAATATAAACGTAGCTTAGTTGAGTATTATATCTGAGTAGCCCTTTCTAAAACCGTTATTTCATGGATATCAGTTAAATCCCATTTTATTCATAGTTAGTTCAATAGAACTAACTGCTTTTGTCATAAAGAATACTTTATGACAAAAGCAAGGTCGTGTCCACTCTTGAATTTCTCTTTATCGTTATAAATACAATATTTAAGATTAAATTAATTGAATTTGGTTTGCAAACCCCAACCATAAAGGCCACATCCTTTTTAACTCTAGTCCCAATCTAAAGAGTTTGTTCAATTAGGTGCCATTCTTGTTAATCTATACGTACTTATAAAACATACTGACTGTCCAGGTAAACACAAAAATCCCTCACATTTTTCTTCTTAGTAAAAGCAACCTTCCGAACAACACGGTGGTAACTAGTACTAGGTAATCTATAATCATGTAGTTCTGACGATTCAAAAGTATTTTGTGAAAACTTGAATCTAATAGAGATATTTCGAATTTGTATTTGAATTCTATGTCTTCCTCGACGCAGGTAAATAGCGTTACAATTAGGTATATTAACCACAAGTCTAACAGTGTCATCAAGCTAAAGATGTAAGCTAAATAACGATGATTTCAGCCCAGCTGAGCGTGTGCGTATATTTTGGAGGTCACGGGTAAAGTAAAGCAAGTCATCTCATACATAATGTAAGTGGAACATTCGCTGCATGCGTGATCTTGTTTGTGTGCGTGAAAGTGGTTCACATCTCTGAAGGATTTATCTATATTACGATTAATTCCGTCCGCCCTGACTTTATCGCTTGAATGCACACTATCTTAAAGTCTCTGTCTATCTGTTGCATTTCCAATCAATAGCTATATCTCTATCTATACATCTATGCAGATAAATAAAATTGAAGTGTCTGTTTGTAATTCCTAAATAACAGCTATTCACTAAATGCATATGAAAGTATACACGATACTAACACTAAACAACCAAGTTTTAAAAATTTTCTCTGTCTGTCTGTCTGTCTGTTTATTCTGTCTCTGAAACGGCTGGACGGATTATAACAGGACTTTCACTGGTAGGTAGCTGATATTTCAAGGAGTAACTTAGGCTACTTTTATTTATTAAAAATATTAGGGTTCCGCGACAATAAGCAAGAAATTAAATCTACGCGGGTGAAACCGCGGGGCACAGCTAGTAAAAAATAAAAATAAATATATTAATTTTTTCTCTCTCTGTTTGTTCTGGCTAATCTCTGCAACGGCAGAACCAAGTTTAACAGCAGTTTCGCTGACAGAAAGCTAATGTAACAATGAGTAACTAATATTGAAGTCTGTTTGCCTATTCTTCAAGAATCCTTTTTGCCTTTTGTCGGCCATCGCATTACTACGATTATGTATACATATGATGCCGTTCCAATGCCGAGCTGATAAGTGTTCGCCAACCGTATGTTACCTCGCATTCCATACACTTTCTGTAGATAAAGAGGTCAGCTTATACTGGCAAGTGTTTAGTACATGTAGCTTGATGTGAAGTGTGCGTACTGACAAAAAACGTTCAACAGAGACAAATAATCTCAGCTTAAAACACAATCAACTCATTAATAAATCACCCGCATATATTATACGAACCTAGCATATTCCCGCTGCCCACACTACATCGGCTACTATTAAATTCCAACGATGCCACAAAAAGGACAGAAGGGCGGCTCTCGTTTGCGATCGAGAATATTTTAACCGAACGAGGATCTCAGATCATCTCGGACTAATTTCCTAGTATCACGTAGTAATTCCGTAGTAAAGTACTTCATAGCGAAATGATCGCAAGTATGCGAACGTGTTCCTATGAAGTTACTACTAGGGAACTTTATCATATTACTAGCTGTGACCCGCGGTTTCGTCCGCGTAGAGTTAATTTCAAGGGTGTCCCGTGGAAACCTTATGCTTTTTTAAGTAGGCTTAGTCACTCCTTGTATCATTAGCTATGTTCCTATGAAAGTCCCGTTAAAATCGGTCCCGCCGTTTTGAAGATTACCCGAAACAAACAGACAGACAGAGAAAATGTTTTAAAGTTGGTGTTATAATGTCTGTATCTTATATACTTTCATATGCATTTAGTGAAAAACTGATATTTTGGAATTACAAACAGACACTTCAATTTTATTTATCTGTATAGATGTATAGATATATTAACTTCGACCCTATTTAAGTCGTCGCCGACCTACCTTTCTTGTATATAAAGTTTGAGATGACCTTAGTTTTAAGTTTTATTTTCCTTTTAATTTAATTATCAAGTAGTCTGTAGTTAGGCTAATGTGTAATTTTTTTTTAATTTGAATCTACTACAATTAAGTTTAATAACTAATAATCGGTTGGTTGCGTTTGTTAGGAGTTAGAGTGGGCCTTATGTAAGTATAGTTAGTGTTAATTCGCAGTGTCAACGTATTCTAGAAACGACTGTGTACTAACATGACGGCCTCGGTCTAGTATACAACCACTTTCATCGTAGTTGTGATGAAAGGCTGGCTTCATTAGTCAGTATTTCCATATTGAAGCATTGTCAAAAAAGCTTAGTTCAGCTGCGTTTGCGGTTAGAAAAATTAAACAAATGACGGATATTGATACTGCTAGATTAGTCTACTACGCTTACTTTCATAGTGTCATGTCATATGGCGTATTGTTATGGGGTTCCGCAACAGACTTAGATTCAATTTTTATACTTCAAAAGAGAGCCATCAAGGCAATATACTCGCTGGACCCCCGAGATTCTCTTAGAGATAAATTTAAAGAAATAAATATTCTCACCCTACCGTCACTGTACATTTATGAGAATTTGCTATACATGAAAAAAAATATTCATCTATTCAATTTAAACTCGGACATTCATTCAATTTCAACACGAAATAAACACAAAATTGTAGCTCCTAGATTCAGGTTAGCAAAGGTAAATAAATCATTCATGGGGAATTGTGTTCGTTTCTACAATAAAATCCCACAGTCAATAAACGCGTTAAATTATGATAAATTTAAGACACACATTAAAACTGTACTGATGAAGAAAGCTTATTATACAATTTCGGATTACATAAATGATAAAGACATATGGAATTAAAACTCTGCACAAGTAGCTCCTGGCAATGACATGGTATGCAAACATGATATGTAAATCATTTGGTATTGTTTTTACGTTTTTAATTATTATTTTTTACACATGCATGCTGATACAATTTTCACTATTGTGAATAATTTATGATGTTTTTTTTTTTGTAATTATTATTATTTTACTGTGTAATGAAATGTACATGATGCCAGCTGAGTTTCTTGCCGGTTCTTCTCAGAAGGCTAGTTTCCGAACCGGTGGTAGATTCCTCGACGTTCATAAGTGCCTTACCAGGGCCTAAACTGAATAAATCATTTTCATTTTCATTTTCATTTTTTCATTTTCATTTTCAGTAATTAGTGTTGATTGACAAACGGTGGATGATTTGCTCTAGAGAATTTTGTATTGATTTAATTGCTTTTTTGCGGTTGTATCTGACACAGATCCGACATATATGTAATTATAATGTTGTTTTTATTCATGTAGGTAGTGCTTTTGCATGTTGACATTTCTCAACACGTGAAAGTAAGGAAAGGATAAAAATCCTGCACATGAGTAGGTCGTGGGTTCGATTCCTACCTTGTGTTTGAATATTTTCTAACAATTTATACTTCTTAACATACATCAGTACTTGCCGTGACATTGTCATCTATGAATTTGCCCTTACATGTCAAACTTGTGAGTGTTTACACGTATGCTACCCCATGCGACGATTTTAATTCTTCATTATTTTGTCTACTTACATAAACACTCGAATTCCAAAGTCACTTTTTAATATATATATTGTTTACAACAAATGAACAATGACGTGTCATCCTGTCAGGATGTTTGACGTTCGTTCATATGAGCATGTCCATCTTATTATTTTATTATAAGTCAGGAGTGATTCATTGCAAATAAAGTACGCTCCTGACATTTGCTGGCATTTTAATAACTTTGTTTAATTAAATTATAATAGCTTACACAGTATGTTTATTAAAACAATTGCTATCTTTGTAAAAAAATCATGCTGTAACAATCCTTTTTGTTTAAGAATTTAATTATTTTTGACACTGTCTTAATTGGATCGACGTTTTTAATTAAAAATCTATTAGCCTCATAACCACATCTGAAGTTAAATCATAATGCTTTGCTAAGATAACGCTACAATATAATATTATGTTATTGACGTAGTTGCTTTTGTTATTAGTACTTATAATTAATATCAATTAAAATGTATATTTATTTGATTACGCTTTTGATAAGGTTCGGAAGATTGTTTTTTGTGAAAACCCGTCAAAAAACTAACAATATATTTTTTTTATTTTACAATAATTCATCACAAATAAATTATGATGTCATAGAGTAACAACAATGGGACTAATTCATGTTTTGCTTGATTGTACCTATAGCACATGAAGTATAAAAAACTATTTATAATATATGTATGTGATAGGATCAGACATATAGTTTGACAGTAACTCCATAATATCTCTTATAGATATGTTATTAATGGTAAACCCTAACTTACTTCCAAGTTTTCACAAGCAAAGTTTATTTAAGCTACAACAATGAACACCTACATGCACTTTCATACAAGATTCGAGCGATTCTCCGTCCATTTTCAACGGTTCAAACACAAAGACACCCAGGTATCGGTCAACTTTCACCGAAAGTAAAAGTGGTTTGAGCGAGTCACGAACCACAAAGATGAAAATAAAAACATACAGATGACCAGCTCTCATACATTAGCAGAGAAAGACGAACAAACATACTAACGGAACTCACACACTAAGACACTCGGGGAATTAGCCCAAGTACTTTAGCTCACGCTTTCCCAAATTATTCCTGAAGGGTAAGGCAGAGGTGTAATGTCACCAAATATGATTATATGTCAACGTGAAAGATGGCGAATACATCGCCGTCTTAGGCACTACACAAAGGTATTTTAATTTCTTCTCAACAATAACGCGCGATGTTTCACTTGACCGTAAAGCTCGTGGCGTGAAATCATTGCACTTAACATTAAAAAAGAACTCATTGGAAGAGACTGGTGTAATTTGAACTAAAGCACTCGTCCACCACAGCTTTAATTAGCTGATGATAGTCTGAGATGCTCGCGTTTATGTATACGTTAACTCATCATCTCCCTGGCCTTATCCCAAACATTGTTGGGGTCGGCACTTGATTCAACCCGATGTGGCTGATCACCTGATTTTTTATACGAAGCGACTGCCATCTGACCTTCCCAACCCCTGTAACGAGAATAATCTGTGATCTGGGTTAAACCAGACTATTTGAGGCCTCCGACTGACCTGTAACGATTGCCAAAGATGATAAATTGGCAACCGGGACCGACGGCTGAACGTGCTCTCCGAGGCACGGAGGGAACTCGGGCTGTCACCCATCCAATTACTGGCTAGGGCTAGGGTTGCTTAACTTGGCTGATCGAATGATATGCGCAATAGCAACTATGCCACGAGCTCATCTGTATACGTTAACTATTATCGAGTAATGTAGCCGCCCTTCTGTATTCTTTATATTCAACAAGACACGATGCGGTGTTTACAATATAACTTGGGTTATCGTTTTTCACCATTCAACTATATTGTATTACGTGATTGTTATCCAATTTTTACAAGTCTTCAAGTAACTCTTACGTCAAAACGGTAGCATAGTTTTATAATAGGCTAACGGTTTTGGCTACTCATCTGCTTGTCGTAGGTGATGATTTAATTTATGTCATTTTAAGAGAGGTAGGAGAAGAGCTCGTGGCACAGTTGCTATTGCGCATATCATTCGATTAAGAACCCTAACCCAAGCCAGAAGTTGGATGGGTCACCGGCCGAGTTCCCTCCGAGCCATTGAGTGGAAAGCATAATAAACCGTCTGTTCGGGTTGCCAATTCATATACATGTCTATCAGAGGCTTAAGAAAGTCTGACAACTGGTTTAAATCAGATTACCGATTTTCCTCTTGAAAGGGAAGGTCAGATGGCAGTTCGGTCAAATTAACTCCCCATCAATTATAAGATAAGGCCAGGGAGATGGTGATTTTAAGTGAGGTATGACATTACCCCCCCGATTGATATTCGGAGCTGTACCTTCGGAGAGGTATCCGGATCACTCCAATATACATTCAGCAATTTTCAATAGTTCAGTAGAACAGTGCTGCAAATGTTTGTATATGGTAATAATGTAAAGTTACGAATACGTAATATGAAAACTTTCGTATCCACTATTACGGATGGCCTGGTGTGGATGCAATAATTGCCAGTATCGGTTACCAGGTGTGATGTAACGCGCATTAATCTTCCATTTTGCCAATATATCAGCTATACAAAGGTATGCTGTCATAACCACAATACTAAATACGTTTTTACAAAAGGTTATTGACATCTGTGTTGATGATTTCCAATGGATTTAAATGGGTTTTCGACATTCAAAGTATCACTTAGGTATTATCATTTACACGCGACTTTGTCTTTTTGTTAGCAACATAATTGTCCATCCTATCGGTTAATGGAAAATTTGGAACTAGCTGTGCTCCGCAGTTTTACCCGAAGAGTTAATTTCGTGAGTATTACACGGGACCCGCATGTTTTTTTTAAATTAAAAGTACCCCAAGATACTTCTTGTAATATAAGCTACCTGCCAGTGAAAGTCCCGTTAAAATCGGTCCAGCCGTTTCGGTGATTACTCGGAACAAACAGACAGACAAAGAACAGTTTAAGTATTTAGTAGGTAAGTAGTAAGCTGTTATTTTGGAATTAGAAACAGACATTTCAATATGATTTATATGTATGTATGTACATAGATGTTTAATTGTATAGATATAGATGTATAGATTTAATTAACTGGGTTCCGTTCAACCCAGACAAGGTAATAGACAGACGCATCTTATTTTTCTTTGCAAATAATTTATCCTGTAACATAAAATGAAATTTAGTTTTGATTCTAATTGCTTTGAAGTCTACACAATAAGCAAAGTATTTCTCCTAAAGACAACCACGTAACAACATATTGCATAACACTCTAAAAAAGGATTTTAAACGTTAATAATTTACATATAGAATTCAAATTCACTTGCTAAAAAGGATAGACATTGTTAAAATAGTATTTAAGTATCGTTTGAATATTCAGAATTAGATTTCATAACCAAAACTATTAATACTGTTATCTAAATGCAATTAAATGGTTAACCAATTACGGTTTAGAAACACGAAGAAAAAACTCGTTGTAGATTGAGGTAAGTGACAAACGATTAGTGTTTTTATACCTCAGGTGCCAACAAGTGCGCGATCCAACTGATGGAAAGTGGTCACCGCCTGCGAATGCTAACAGTTTCTGGAATAAAATCGCGCTGCCACCCTATTTAATGCTAGCTGTGCCCTGCGGTTTCACCCGCGTAGTTTTAGTTTTATTCCCGCGTAATCCTTAATGTTTTTTAAAATAAAAGTAGCCTAAGTTACTCCTTGAAACATCAGCTACCTGCCAGTGAATGTCCCGTTAAAATCGGTCCAGCCGTTTCAGAGATTACCCGGAACAAACAGACAGACGGACAGAAAAAAATTTAAAACTTGGTTTTTTAGTGTCAGTAGCGTGTATACTTTCCTATGCATTTGGTGAAAAGCTGTTATTTTGGAATTACAAACAAACACTTCAATTTTATTTATCTGTATAGATTTTTCATACACATTTGTGAATTGGCATATGGAGTTCTAATGAGTTATTCTCAGTTAGGGCAACCTATCAAACTTTACTATAATATTTATAAACCTTCTCCTAATTTGAAAGTACTTGGTCAAAAGATCTAATTAAGATATTTTGCATTTATTTCGGAACCTGTCATACCAAACTGAAACATCAAAATAAATTAAAACGATTAATTCAGTTCAGCGTTCAACGTTCATAAAGTGCCTTACCAGGGCTGGTAAGGCACTTTATGAACGTTGATAAATTACCACCGGTTCGGAAACTAGACGTTAATTTCATTCTAAAGAGTCGAATGTATTTGAGTCCTTGCAAGTGTATAACTGACAGACAAACAATCAGGCCTATAAACAGTACCTATATAAAGACAGAGGCGGAATGCAGTCAATGGCAACAGGTTAGCTGGTAACTGTGTTAAACAACCCGGTAGTGAGGAGTTGTAATTTATGTAAGGGAACTCGTTCTTACGCGCTTTTCGACAACTTTGAGGGATTTTTATGTATTTACTACCTGTGCCCCGCAGTTTCACCCGCGTCGATATTTATTCGCGTATCACATTTTATATAAATGTCAAACTGTGAAAGTCCCGTTAAAATCGGTTCACCCGATTTAAAGATTACCCGGAACAGAGAAAATTAAAAAAAAGATTTTTTATATCGTCACCATATATACTTCTATATGCATTTTATGAAAAGCTGTTAATTTGGAATTACAAACATACACTTAAATATTATTTATCTATATACATGTATAGATTATATTTAATAGATAAGTATATTTAAACGCAAGTATCAAGCAAACACAAAGGACGCTTGAGTCAAACCCGTGATTATTTGCGTACCCATATCGACCAAATAATACCGTCAAAATAACAAACAACTTGTACGACTATCCGTTATATAAAACTGACGATTGTCATGTTTACAACAACAAAAACAAATCACGGTCTCATAATAACACAGTCATTTTCAAACCAATCATAACTTTCCATTGACAAAACCACTAAACTTAATAACATGATTCTTTACTCGACATACAATTTATTTGTTACAATGCTGATACGTAACACGAAATGATCTACATTTTCCTGCTCATCAAGTGACCGCAAATCCATACTAATATATAAAGTTGAAGAGTTTGTTTGTTTGCTTGCTTGAACGCGCTAATCTCAGGAACACTAGTCCGATTTGAAAAATTATTTCAGTGTTAGATAGCCCATTTATATAGGAAGCTACATGCTATATATTATCACGCGGGTTAAAGTTAGAGTAAGCCCAAAGTAACTATTCCAAGCGGACGAAATCGCGGGCAGACAGTTGTGCAAAATATATGTAAGCTGCTGAGCCCCGCGGTTTCACCTGCAAATACTGAACATCATTGATTTTGAAAGATTTTTCTGTAAAATTTAAAAAAAAAGGTTAAAAACTTTTGAGAAAGATACTGTAACTATCCGGAATACTATGTAGTGTATGCGTTACAGGTATATCTTATGTACAATTTACTCAATTTTGAAGAATATAAATTATTCATCTCAAAAAATCACAATGAGTCTTTTATCAAACATCTACAATTTTTTCAAGAAAAATCCTGTATTCATATTACCGTGGGTATTATTTAGAATTAACATACACGTTACCTAAGCATTACGAGGTATTGATAAAAAATATAATAATGTACCGACGTGAATACCTAACTTAATTATGTGAAAAAAATGTATGTAAGTAAATAATGACAACAAAAACAATATTCATGCTCGAGTCATTAAAATGAGTGACGTTAGACTGTGATCACGACAGGAGTGTTCGCTTCAATGATTTTCAACAAATTTTTTTTTGACGACCCCGAAGGTATACAGTGGTTAGTTTACCTGACTGACTGCTACACTAGGTGACGCGGGTCGATTAGTGTGGGTGCGTAGTATATATTATAAGCAGCTATACGTATAATTCAGGCTTTGCTTAGTTTCGGACTATATGGCGCTGCGTGCGAATATCTAAACATTATTTATGTATAAGATACTTCATGCTAGATATGCCTCGGCTTCACCTGCGTAGACCTATTTAAAAGATAAGAAGTTATCTGCTAGTGAAAGTCCTGTTAAATTCTGTTCAGTCGTTTCAGACTAGCTAGAATAAGAACCTGGATGAACAGTTTTTTTTAATTGGTGTCTGATATATTTATATACGGTACTAGCGGACACCACGCGGTTTCACTCGCGTAGCGTTCCCGTTCCCATGGGAGTACGGGGATAAAATATAGCCTATGTTACTCGCTGATAATGTAGCTATCCAACAATTTTCAAGATCGGTCTAGTAGCGTCGGAGCCTATTCAATACAAACAAACAAACAAATCTTTCCTCACTTTACCGTATACACCTTCATATTCATTTAGTGAAACGCTGTTTACTTAGAATTACAAAGAGACACTTAAAATTCAGTTCAAATAAGAAGGTTATTAAATGTACATTTGTTACGTTAAAATGGACTTATATGATAGATTTTCTACAAATGATTGTATAATTAAGAACATAGTGAAAGAGAGAGGTCTATACAATGAAACAGGATAGCTATACGTTACACAGCACCGCGTCCCGTCACGCTGGTCGGATCGAGAAAGCAAAGCAGTCTCGGGAAAGTGTCGACTGTTGAATTCATATTTCGTACTTTCCCACTTCACGCCAATCTAATATAAACTTTGATGAATATTACGTAAAGTACATTTTGTAATAACATAGTCATAAAGTTATGTTGTACGTCGTAGTTCGCGTTTATTCTTATTATAATGTGTACTTACGTCACTATAAAATGTTATTATTACAACAAAAATATTGACTACAATATAAGCTAATATTTATATTGCTACCTACGTTAATAAATGTTATTTTGAATATAATTTTTCTGTTTGGTGTGCTATAAATATATCGATATGTATAATCGACTTTCAAGACTTATTTGCGTCAAAACGAAAAATAATGAAACAAAAATACACGATACAAAATCAATTTGCCTTTCTTAAATAAATAAATATGGCATTTAAAGTTCTTTAAGAATATTTTTTTGTTTAATATATTCAGATTTGGGGCTTTTCTCGTTGTAAATTTCATTTTACAATAAAAATCAAAATCACTTAAGGTCTACATATCATCCAACAAGCATCAAACATTTAGTAACTTTTAACAACTACACTTTACCACATCAATAAATAGTTAGTATAACAACGAAAACATAAAAGCTTCTCAGGATTCATTATTTTATTTTTAAATTGTTATATACCATGTACCACAGCCGATGATCTGTGACAAAAACATGCGTCTAAAAACTCTCGAGTCTGTATATTAGTATGTTGATTAACATCAGCGTTCGTGGTGCTATTGTCGGCTTACAATCACTTTACAAAACAATGCATCTCCCTCAATACAAATTAAGGTACATTAGTCAACTAATTAGCTGTGTAAATGTTGACACAATGAGTGACGACTTGCTCGCGTCCCTGCCTTGACCTGACCTCACCACTGACCCCATAGATAGGCCACTGTGTTTCAACCTTCCCATACAATACACACTCGATTACATACTGGGAAGTCCTGTATCGTGTACTCTTGTATACAAATAATCTATACATCTATACAGATAAATAAAATTGAAGTGTCTGTTTGTAATTCCAAAATAACAGCTTTTCACTAAATGCATATGAAAACTATGCATATGAATACACGCTACTGACACTAAAAATCCAAGTTTTTGAAAATGTTTCTCCGTCTGCTGGACGGATTTTAACAGGACCTTCACTGGTAGGTAGCTGATGTTTCAAGGAGTAACTTAGGCTACTTTTATTCATTAAACATATGAGGGTTCCGCGATAATAAGAATGAAACTAAATCTACCGCGGGGCACAGCTAGTTAGACAATAATTGGTCATTCCGTTATTTTACGATAGACGACGTACACACGACGATTATCATTGTAATAGTTTAGGAACTTCTGTCAAAGTTGAACAAAGATATTGTAATATTGAGGACCATAGTCTGCACTCTCTAATTCACTGCACTCTAGCAAAATGTTTAATCCGTTCACATTCACATTCATTTATTTAAATAATCTTATTATCTGGTCCCAAACTAAGCAAAGCTTGTTATGGGACCAGACTACGGATATAATAAAACTACATAAAATAAACATTACAGTATTCTAACTCCATGACTGAAGCTTGATTGATCCCACAGAGGTATTATGTAAGCTGTTAGTATTTGCATACGAAGCACGTATGTATTTATACTTGAGCGGTAATTATTGCATTGTAATATCAATACTCACTTCTCATTCGCAGTCTATAACTGCATACGTTTCGCAGAAAAGCAACTTTAAAACAATTCATACTATTGAAATTAATATGTCTTATGGTTTTGCGTAAAATTTGGGTCACAGAACAACGTTATAAAACCCAACCTTCCTCAATAAACGGGTTATCTAACGTATATACGTTACATTAAACCTTGACAATCGCGCATATTTTATAATACAAGAAACGCGTAATATCTCCAAAAAAACCAACCACACGCCGTCATCTAGTCCTTTTTTTTTTTTTTTTTTTTATTGACGAGGGGGAAACCTTCAAAAGGTCCCCGACCGCCCTGGGAGAGGCAGATCGGGGTATGTGGGATTTTTACCTCACTAAAACCCCCCCGGTGGCCATCCTCAGTGCTCAGGGGGGACTCCGGGTACTCTGATAGATCGCACCGGTGTCCCCCCACACTTTGCCGGGGCACATCCCCGGGGCAGCTGTGTCGCCGCCCCTGGAGACCTCGCTGTGCAAGGCAGCGCGAGCCACGTCGCGCTGCCACCTTCCCGGGCCCGCGGCTCAGTGGTCAAAGCTCCCACCCCGACCACCGCCAGCAGGCCCTCCGGCCCCCTTTTAGTCGCCTCTTACGACAGGCAGGGGATACCATAGCCAAATTCTTAGACCCTGGCTATTGGGTGGACGGTCCGGGGCGTGCGTTGCCTCCGCCCCGCCGTCGCCGTCGTCTCCGAGAGGGATCGGCTCTCTCCCGATCCCGCTCGGAGGCCTCCTTCTGGGACATTACTGTCTCGCAGAAGGAGACTACGGCCCTCCATGCCTCTCTGTCTGCCAGCATAGCCGTCACTACGCGTGGCAGAGAGAGGTCCTGCCCGATCCTGGTGACCAGGATTCGCCGTTCCGAGCTCCACGCTGGGCACTGCTCCAGCGTGTGCTGTGCGGAATCCCGGTCACTGCCGCAATGGTGGCATTGCGTCGTCGGTTCGCGACCGATCCGATTCAGGTACTCACCGAAACACCCGTGTCCGGTGAGTACCTGCGTCAGCCGGAAGGTGACGTGGTCCTTCCTCTTTAGCCAGGGCCCGAGGCTCGGCAAAATTGCACCGACAGCGCGTTGGCGGGCGTTCTGCGGCTCGCAGAGCCGCTCCCGCCACGTTACGAGCGCGTGTCGGTGCTCCTGCCTTCTCACTTCAGCCGCATTTGGAGGCGCAGTTCCGTCCGCCCGGCGGAGACGGTCGTAAATACGAGCATCCATCTCCGCCAGGATGTCCAGGGGCGGAAACCGCGCCAGGACAGTGGCCGCCTCAAAAGACAGGGTCCGGTACCCTCGTGCGACCCGGATGGCCATAGGACGCTGCATACTATTGTACATAGTTCTGCAGCGCCTAACACCCAATCTGGAAGACCAGACGGGTGCTCCGTAGAGAGCCACGGATCGCACGACCCCCGCATAGAGGCGGCGGACTCCTTCACTCGGCCCCCCGAGATTGGGCAGCAGTCTGTGCAATGCACCCGCTACCCTCTTGATCCGGGGGACCATGCGGCTGAAGTGCTCCTCAAAGCCCCAGCGACCGTCCAGGGTGAGACCAAGGTACTTCAGGTACCGTCCCACCCGGACATCCACGTCACCTACGCGAACCGACGAGCTGGGTGGTTCCCTTCCCCTCGGGATCTTGTGGAACCACAGCGCCTCGGTCTTTTCCGGCGCTACCCGAAGGCCCAGCTCGTGGATTTTCTCCACGACGCATGCCACGCCAAGCTCGGCGAGCCGGTTGGTCTCCTCGAAAGTGGCCCCGACGGCTAGCACCAGCGTGTCGTCCGCATAGCAGACGATGCTAACGCCGTCGGGGCGGCCGTCATCTAGTCCTAAATTAAGGTATACATGTATATAATGTTGGAATCAAACGCCGTATACACTATATACTTATGGGTTTTTTTTATCAATGCAGATAAATAAAATTGAAGTGTGTATTTGTAATTTCAAATTGACAGCTTTTCACTAAATACATATAAGGTACGTAAACGTAATACGGTACTCCCATAAAAAACTATTTAAAAACTTTTCTCTGTCTGCATGTCTGTTTGTTCCTACTAATCTCCAAAACGGCTGGACCGATTTTAAAGGGACTTTTACGTCCAGATAGCTAATGTTCTAATTTAAAATAAAATAGGGTTCCGCGAGCCACCCGTAAAATTAAGTCTACGTGGGTGAAACCGCGGGGCATAGCTACTAGTTGTACATACATAAAAACATCCAAACACCAAGCAAACACAAATATTTAAAATATAAAATATCTACCCTGTAGCGGAAATCAAACCCTTGACAATTAGCATAGCCTGTCACGCCCAACCACTGGACCCACGGTGCCATTATCGTCACGTGAAGCCAAAGCCTCTGAGCAAACTTTGCAATACGTAACACACGCAAAGTAATATTTAGTAAAACAAGGAAGGAGTTATCAATTCGCCGCGTTTATTTTACAGTTTAAGCGTAGCGTGCGGTGTGGCCATCAGCTAACGTTGTGGCCGCTTGGAGACGTGCGAATATTCTCACCACTGATGATACTACTGATTGCTTCACGTATTTTGTTTTACTATCAAGGTGGACCATTCAATCAACAACTTTTTGTATTCATTATATATAGAAGATACCAGTTTCTAGCAGGCTTTCCTAACCAGCGGTCGACGTTCAAAAACCCTTGGACTATCAAAAAGATGAGGATACATACATACATATGTTCACGCCTGTATCCCATGGGGGGAGGCAGAGACCACCATTCGCCGCATGCTACGATCCTTACATACTTCTTTGTAAGCTGTTCTTTCAAAGTAAGTTGAGGATCTGATGTAATCTATATAAACCAAAATTACTCAAAACTTTCCTAATTCTCTACAAAAATGGGAACTTAAATATCTCCCATTATACAAATCCGAAATTTAATCAAATTAGATTGTTTACCTTTAAAAAAACTTCCGTATTTATTTTTGTATGGTAACTAAAAAGGTAAAGTCACACCCATACCAACACTATGGCAATACAAATCGTTATAAATCAAACACAGGCAAATGAAACATTTGAATTCAAAGATTTGCATGAATTTGAAACAATACGATGCCGTTTAAAATTTCTGAACACACTAACAATTTCACAGCGCGTCCGCATCTAGAACCACGTTTTAAAAGACAATAACCAATGGAATTTAAGCTTTATACGTATTGTAATAAAGTGTTTGTGATAGGCAAAGTTAGTGCTGTTGTTAAGATGTTATCATCGAGGTTGTGTGGCGGAAAGCGGAGGCAACGGTTATCAAACGACTGTTGGTGTAGCATTGTACTAATACTTTTGTGAGCTACAAATACGATGAATAATAATAACAAGTTATTTAAACTGTTTAAATGGACTAGGGTTATCATCAGTTCAAGCAGAGCGTTTGAATAACTTCTGGGGTCATACCATGAGCTGTTATGGCCATGATGTATATGACGTGTATAAATCTGTCACTGTCGCACAACTGAACTATCGTTGCAATAAGAGCCCATGGTTGCACTCCAGAGCTTTGACGTTTCATTCTATTATATTAAATGACAAAGCCTAGAAGTTTTTAATACTCTGCTTAAATGATAATTCAAAAAGAAGGGATTATAGAGGTAGAGTTTCTAGAGCCTCCATCTAAGAATATTGCAGCCAATAGTAGTAAAGTTCCTGCGGTGAGTAAGGTCGCCAGTACTCGCTAGTGAATGAGGAGTAGTGAAGGCTTTGCGCTAGCTTTAGTGGGACCTTTTGGTCATTTACTCTATTGGCACAGCATTACATTTTTTTATAAGGTTGGTAACGCGCAAGTGACGGTTTTGCAAGCGTTCATAGACAACAGTAACCACTTATCATCAAGCAGACAGGTGGTAAACAAGACCTTTGAAGTATCAATGAAAAAGGGACATTCACGTTCAGAAGAATTAAAAATGTAAGTATTTAAATAATAAAGAAGTAAGAATTTAATATGTTTCACTCCTTTTCTTCCTTTGATCAAACTCGAAACTGTCACGAAGTGTAAAACTACCCAGACGAAGTGTCGCGTAACACTTAGGTTTCTATCAATCAAAATGGCGGCGTTAATGGAAATGTCAATAACATCGAAATTAACATGAAACTACAATACGTATAGATACGGTACGATGTATAGATGTATTCGTATAAACATCATTAAAACTAGGAGCTCCCGTTGATGTCTTTTGTATGACAATGGAGTGATCTAATCGATTGGGGTGTCATTCCACGTGTTAGGGTTGACACTCATCACAGTCTAGATTTTCCTAGATATCTAGGTTACTCATATCAGATCAGATTATTGTGATAACTTCAGTGACGATTACTAATTAAAATAATTAAATGAATGAGCGTAAGTATCGGCCTATTGTGTTCTAACTGTACTGGCGGTATCTTAAAAGATTTGATTGAATTTTATTCAGTTTTAGCCCGGGTCAATCATTTCAAAATCATTTTAAGATTTTAAGTGCAAATATATCCTCTCTAACCGTAGGTAAGTACCTACGGTTAGAGAGGATATGACAAGTGTCATATACTGGGTTATTGGTAATGTTAAGGCAATCTGTTAAGGGTTTATAGAAGATGTCATTTGCAACTAAAAGACCCTTTATAAGTATTCAGGCAAATGTCAAGCATTCTCGAGTAATTGGACATCTATACAGATAAATAAAATTGAAGTGTCTGTTTGTAATTCAAAAATAATAGCTTTTCACTAAATGCATATGAAAGTATACACGATACTGACACAAAAAAATCAAGTTCAATTTTTTTTCTCTGTCTGTCTGTTTGTTCCGGGTAATCTTTGAAACGGCTGGACGAATTTTAACGGGACTTTCACTGGTAGGTAGCTGATGTTTCAAGGAGTAACTTAAGCTACTTTTATTTATCAAAAATATTAGAGTTCTGCGACAATAAGGATGGAACTAAATCTACGCGGGTGAAACCGCGGGGCACAGCTAGTTTTGGAATAAAAACAAAATAATTTTTAATTGAGTCAACCGAAAAAAAAAAATCCAATACGTCGAAAATGGCCTTTAAGTTATAAGGGGTCCTTTGGTTTCAAATTAGCTCAATAAATAGAAAGATCTAAAGAAAATCCCGTTAAAGTACGTAATTATATCAAAGCTAACCAAATGTAAGTGAAGTTAAAATGGAAAGTGACCAAACCAACCACAATGGTCCACAGGCAACCCGACACTGTAACCAAACTGTAACATAAATCCGAAGGTTTTCGCAACCAACCTCATAAGTGGAACACCGCGTCCGCGCGCGTTACCGTTTTAACATTATAACAGGTGCTATTATATAACGTTATGTAACGTAGTCTATTTGTAACGTGTGCTTAATAATTCACTATGACTTTGACAGTAGCCTCAATGTGATACGAGCATTGACTTGTTAATTTCTGTTTGAAACACTTAACTAAAATAGTCGTTGACTGTGTTTTTCGGTCCGTTAACTCTATGAAAGATTTGTGCGAGAAAAAATATCTCATACATATTCGCGTGAAAATCACGTCCATCCTTTGCTGGCATAACACACTTCATACAATAATTGTTTAACCGACTTTAAAAAAAGGATGAGGTTATCAATTCGACTGCATGTTTTTGTTATAATAATTGCATAATCTCAAATCTTCAAGTTGTAAAGCGACCAAAAGAGTGCAAAATCGGTTTAATTGTAAAACCCTAAGCACATGTAAAAAATGAAAATGATTTCTAAATTTAGGCCCTGGTAAGTGCCTTATGATACCGGCGCGATGTTGAATTCTTCAACATTCATAAGTATGTATGTTGAAGAATTTACCATCGCGCCGGTTCGGAAGCTAGCCTACTATATAGGTTGTGATAATAACAGTTGATAATACCGAAATACAACAGCACTTTGGAGTCAATAACATTAAAATATTCAAATTGTAAAGAATTCGGTCCCGTAGACGACAAGGTGCGTTATGAGATGTCGCACCACAAACCGGTTCGCCGATACAATAATATTTGTGTTTACAAATAATTCCAATGACACAACGATGATGTTTTGATACAATTCGATAGCAACGTTTAAAACTGAATTCTTTGAATCAATGTTTATTTGTTTATTTTCCATGTTTTTATTTTCGTTATGAGAAGCTCGTGGCGCAGTTGCTATTGTGCTAAGATTCCATCAGCAAAATTAAGCAACCCTAACCCAAGTCTGTAGGATGGGTGACCGCCCGAGTTAACTCCATGCCTCGGGAGCACGTTAAGCCGTCGGTCGCGGTTGCCAATTTAACATCCTTGGTAATCGTTAGAGTTCAGTCGGAGGCCTAAGTCTGACAACAGTACACCTATCAAGAATTTACCACCGTTTCCCTAATCTATAGTCGCTAGAGACACGTAACTTTATTTGTATGAGATATTTTAGTCCTTCACGTCACCTCATACAAATATTTGACGGTGACGTTAGCGACTATAAATGACGAAAACGGTGGCAAACTCGTGATACGGGTACTGGTTTAGCCCAGATTACCGATTTTCCTCGTAAAAGGGGCTACGAAGGTCAGGTGGCAGTCTTCGCCATTCAGGCCAATTTTCATGTGGGGTATTCTGAGCTACATATATGTAATCAGCGGCAGTTTAATTATTCATTTAGAAACAATTAGCACGTGGTGTGACACAAGACACACGTTTATATTACCACTTCCTGTAACTGAAGGATAGGGCGATGTATCAATTTATGTATTTCCTGAAAGCATTATGTACACAAGTGTTTAGAGTTTGCACAGCGTGTTTGCACATCGTGTTTGCACGCCGGGTTTACACAGACGGCTTGTAACAATTATATGCATATACATACAATGACAATGTGCATATTGGGTGACAATACCTTTTGCAATGGTCCAACAAACGATAGTAAATAAATACTATATATTACATAAAATGCACTATAATTTTATAGCTAATATATTTACTAGCTTTACGCCCAACTCCGTCCGCGTAATTATGTATCGAGTACTATTCGCTATTGGGTTAAAGCTAGGTGTGTTAAATATTTTAGTTTTTTTTTTCAGAAATTTGGCTTTGGTAAGATACCAGAAAAACAGAAAAAATAAAAAACCACAAGATTCAGTTTTCAGGGATTACATTTTCTTATAATATCTCGGTATCTCATAACATATAATTAAAAATGAAAATGATTCAATCAGTTCAGATCCTGGTAATGTACTTAAGAATATCGAAGAACTGACCACCAATAGATAAGATATGGATTGGCTATTAAGTTAAAAGGGTTTTAAGGCTAAGTCTGTGAGTGACAAGTGTTATTTAAATACAAACATACCAGCGATCATTAATACAGTAGGTACTCAAGTTCACCGCCCACAGACGGAGGTAACAGAAATTAACAAAGTGCGTAGGAGGCACTCATTGTTATGGCACGGTGCGATCAATATATATATGGCTATACCTTGAAGTAGATACGAATATAAAGATAATTACACAGACTATATTTTAACATTATTAATTATAGTGCCACCATAACCCCTTGAGCACTATTGAAACGTGCAATGTGATATTAATAAGTTTTGGGGTGATGTTGATTCAAGTACAAGACGTCGGTTTTTAAGTCCTACCTCATACAATGCGTATACATTTTCATTATCTTTAATTAACAAAATATAGATTAGTAAATGAGCCAATTAACATTACGCCACAGATAATAGGTGTATCAACGATCCTTAGCCGTCAAAGTACAAAGGATATTACCAAATAACGATTCATCGCTTTGTAATGGAGAATTCGGCGGTACCGCACTAATTACCGAGCTCATGTAATATCGTAATAAGATCCACGCACACTATGCAAACGCAATAAGGTTCAAATTGGCAGGTGAATAATGCTCGTGTGTTTTGTTGCGCAACATAGGTATGTTTAAAAACTGTCGGTGTGTGCGCATAGCGGAACGACTTATTTTAGGTAGCTGTTATAGCCCGCAGTTGGAATTCATTTGTTTTATGTAAACCCTATTTACATAGTTTTAAGGTTGAAGTTAATTAATTAAAGTTGGCACCCAAATAATTGATTCTATTTGATTTAACAAATCCTAGTGACATAATTATGTACGCTACGGTCCTGTGCGCAAGAGTAGATGCTTATTCCATTGTGTCGGCTGCGTCGGTACATACATACTTACTAATTATTTCAGTAATTAGAGAGACTTCAAATAACCCAAGCATGCCCACAATGAATCTTGTAATGGTTCGACCGAAAGGTATTTTTGTTATAGATACTATATATATAGATATTTTGCATGAAAGCAGAGGGAGAAAAACATATTGATGTTTTTAACATTAACATACAATTATGAGTTTTGGTAACGAAAAATACATTTTTATTCGCATTTTCTATCATTTCCATCATCACTTCACGATATGTGTGTACATGGCCGTGCCTTTTAAACCCTGTATTCATTGAACAGACAATCACCGCGCTACTTCATCAAATGTCCATTTCAGATCAATGGTTACCAAACCTAAACCTGCGGTAAACATTTGATCGCCTAATTTACTCATTCAATATTAGTGACTCTGGAAAGCTTATCCAACGTTAAGTTAAGAGTACAATACACCATATAATAAGCAACAATCAGATGTCAAACCGGAGAGTCCGGTGGAAACCGCTCCCATGACCATTGTTGGCAGGATGTCCATTGTGAAACCACTCTGTTGACACAGGATAGCATTACGTATTGTCTGCATCAGGCTGTAGTGCACGCGACAAACAACTTTGTTTACTGAAATATTTTTGAATGTTTATAATCTATACTAATATTATAAAGAGCAAAGATTTGTATGTAAGTAAGTACGATTGTAACGAATTGGCTCAAAAAGCACATGACCGATTTAAAAAATATTTCAGTATTTGAATGCTACATTATCATTGATTAATATAGGCTATATTTTATCCCCGTACTCCCACGGGAACGGGAACTACTTGAAACCGCGTGATTTCCGCTAGATAAGCAATATATATAAACAACCTACCATCATCGGTTAAAGCAGAACGCATTAAGATCTCCTGATCCTTGACGTTTCATTTTGTACCGTAAAATTAAACGTCAAAGCTAAGAAGTTCTTCATGCGCGCTGCTTAAACGGTCATAGTTGGTCCCCTGTGCTTTTTAGAAAATAATAGAATCCTTTATCAATATCGTTTTTAGTGGTATCAAAGAGACAGTAGGCCTACATTACGTACATTCTTTCGTATGTAGACACGTACATGAAAACTATTAAAATCCCCATTACGTAAATGCTATATGTATAATAATTGACTTTGGGATAACTCACTACGGGAAGGAGTACAAAACCACAAAACACTCGTTTTCGCACTTATATGTAAATAGTACATGTAACATTGAATATTAGCAACTTATTCAAAAAATTGAGGGCACATTTAAAAGTATGTCAGCCAATGTATACATTTGCTCAAACACGATCGATATGAATCGGGATCACAGTTCAAACAAGGTTCAATCTTATGAAAAGTTCCAATCAATCACCGGTACAAAGAAAGTGTTGTAACGTGTGAAAATGCGTGTACATTATGAATTACACGCTTCTTTCATTCTGGACGTGCGAAGGTCATTTCCCATTTGTATAATAGAATAGTGGATTGATTGTGATCGTGTTGCAACTCGCACGTACCTACTGTGTACCCTTTGACGACCCATCGCGGCGGTCTAAAACTTAATATATGGCCACAAGGACCACGCCTTATTACCAATCTATACATACAGACATAAAAATTAAATTTAAGTGTACGTTTGTAATTCTAAATCAACAGCAATTTACTAGATATGAAAATATATACGGTAGGTATACTCACATAAAAAAAGTTTTTTTTATTTATTTATCTCTCTATGCCTGTTTGTGTGTTGTCCGGCTAATCTCTGATGCAGCTGAAGTGATTTTAACGGAACTTTCACTAGCAGATAGCTGATGTTACAAAGAGTACAAACTACTTTTAGCAAAAAAAAATATGTTCCGTGGAAATAAAATCTACCCTGAGGTTAAGCCTACGCGGGTGAACCCGTGGAGCTCACTAGTTCTACAATATGCCTATGAATTCTCCCAATTAGCCAGGGGTTGTGCAATGCCGTAACAAACCGTCGCTACTAACTGGATATATTCTAAAGAACAGTACAATTTCGACGGGTGAAGAGGTAAGCTAATGTTTTTTTGTTGCGATCATCAGCAGCTTGACAGAATGTTTGGAGTGAACATGTCTCTATTTAAATAAATGTGAAGTACATTATATCGAATGCTTTTATATTGGGAAAAACATGACAGTTAAGGTTTTCTTCATAATGAACTTAACCAATTCGTTACAGGGTCGGCAATCTTCTGTATTCGCCTTTCCCATACGAAATTATGTTGCCTATTTTATTGCAAAACTTTTCTGAACTACGTTACGTATCTTGATACGGTGTTTACCAAAATGTATCAGATAAACTCTACCAGTAAACCATAAGTATTAAACTTAAAGTACTTCGAATACTACAAGCCCCGACCGATCATTTATGATTTACGCTTATACTAGGGTATTTGACGCAGATCATTAGTAATAAAATATTTGAAAGACATAAGCAGTATATCCAAGTCGCATCGCACCTAAGAGCCAAACGTCATCTTTCATTCTTAACTAATTTGTACCCTTACATTTACCTGTTTTAAAAATAAATGTGACCAAAATATCATGATTAATAAAGGTAGTTCACAAAACTGGCTTCAAAAAGTTCGTTGTCTCCAAATGTAAGCAGAACAAGCTATTTCAAATGTCTAAACACCGCTACATAACTGTTGTTAATTTGAATGATTTAATTTTAGCTAGGACTAGAACGATTTCTTCTACTGAAGACCTAATTCAATTGAATGAACTTAGAAATAGCCTGTTAAGATGATGGCACAACGCATACCTGATTGTTTTGGTAGGTGTCGTGGGTACAATTGATTTTGGTGACCGTCAGGTAAAACACTTACAACATAAGCATTTTTTTTTCTTTATTCCGTTTGAGACTGAGGTGCTACATTATAATAATCTTTCTAGACACTATTAGTAAATAAATATTATACGCACTTGTGCCTGCGGCTCTACCTGAATGTTAATCAATATAAAATCCCATACGCAAATGTTATCCCATCACTTCATATTTATATTAACACTTAACTTACTAATGTTAAACTATTTATAATGTGTGGGAGATGTAAATCAAACACCGGCCGTGCTTAGACTGGTTTTATTAAAGTACCCACCACCTATCAATATAAATATTAAGTATAGTCACCTACAATCCCTTTCTTAAAAAAAAAAAACGAAAAATAAAAATATTAACTTCTGTTTCAGTACAACAAAATGAAAGAAAAGAAAAACAAAACTTATACAAAATAATGATAATCTTATGGTCTTAAATAAACAGCAATACACTAGGTCTGGTAATGCCTACAAACAAATACATAGATAATGGATACCTAGCACTCAGTAGATACATTATTTACTTGTGGGAGCTGTTCTTCTCAGTGGTGACGTAGAGAGCGGAGAGTGACTCACTTGGAGTAGGGTGACCCCAGCGATCAGGCGGTCTCACTTCCCTGCCGTAACGAGTGCGATAATTAGTAACACTGGCAGGCAATGGTTGCAGGGACGCCGGTGCACTGGGGCTGATGTTCGTATTGCAATTCGTAACACATATGTCATCATACTGAGCGCGGCCAAAGCTTAGGGCTGTCTCATTCGAATCTAATATTATGTGTCTTCTATTGCGCCTTAGGATGTTTCCCCTAGCCATTTTAATTAAATACGAGCGGGGACCGACTATCGACTGAATAATACCCGATTCCCAAACATTATTAATTGTTACTTTAACCCTATCGCCTATTTGTAACGGTCGTAAAGCTCTAGAACCCTGGTCATAGTAATATTTTTGTTGCCTTTGACGTAATTTTAATTTATTTAGAGTATCTTTTTTTATCTTTGGTAACAATAAATTTGGAGAACAAGGTAATATGCTACGTAATTTCCTGTTGTATAGTAACTCTGCTGGTGACGGTAGGTCACGGCTAATAGGTGTGTTTAAGTATTCTAACATTGCCAAGTTAAAATCTGTATTTTCAAAGTTTGTTTTCTTTAACATATTTTTTATACTTTGAATGGCACGCTCCACCTGACCATTGGATTGTGGGTATCTCGGAGATGAAGTTATATGCTCGAAATTCCAGGTGTTGGAGAATTGTTTAAAGAGGTGCGAACTATACTCCGGGCCATTATCAGACATGACAGTGACAGGAATGCCTAGCCTTCTGAACATTATTTTTAATTTACTAATTATGCTTTCTGATGTTAAAGAATTTAGTTTTGATATTTCTACATATTTACTATAATAGTCGATTACAATTAAGTATGTTCGTCCTTTAAAATGAAATATATCCGTTCCAATTTTAGCCCACGGCCTCTCGGGTAATTCGTGAGGTATAAGAGGCTCTTTAGAGTTCTGCTTTCTAAATGTCAGACAAGCCTGACACCTTGACAAGTAATCCTGTATTTGGGAGTACATGTTGGGCCAAAACATTATTTCACGAGCTCTCAATTTGCATTTCTCTAAACCTAAATGCCCTATGTGTATTTTTTTTAACATTTCATACCTCATAGTTTTTGGGATTAAGATTTTATTTCCTTTCCATACCATTCCAAAATGTATTACTAATTCATCCCGATAGTCCCAATACGGTCTAATACAATCTTCTATTTCGCTCTTATTGTCTGGCCAACCTTTTTTAATAATTTTAATTAAATTCTGTAATTCGACATCTTCTCGGGTGTTTTTTTGTATTAACAAAAAATGTGTATCAGTTAAAGGATTGCTAGTGGTCAAATAAAATACTTGCGCCTGCACATCAAGGTCATCCAGCGGGGGTAGGGGGGCAGGGTCTATCTCTGTCACCGGTGCAACCGCACGCGATAGTGCATCGGCTATAAGCAATTCCTTTCCTGGCTTGTAAACAAGTTTAAATGTGTACGGTTGTAATCTCAATAACATTCTCTGCAAGCGCGCAGGTGCACTGCTCAATGGTTTATTTATAATGCTGATAAGGGGCTTGTGGTCGGTTTCGACTATAACATCTGTGCGACCATAAATATATGTATAGAACTTTTCGCAAGCGAATACACATGCATACAATTCTTTCTCTATTTGCGCATAAGATTGTTCCGTTTTTGTTAGTGACTTAGAGGCATAGCATACTGGTGAATTATCTTGTAATAAACAAGCTCCTAGTCCATTTTTGCTTGCATCAACAGACAACACAACAGGTTCTTGAATACTGTAATATCTAAGGACAGGTGGATTAACTAAACACCGTTTTATGTGATCAAAACACTGGTTATGCCTGTAGTCCCAGTGCCATTCAGTATTTTTTTTCAATAGCTCGCGCAATATATAAGTCTTTTCTGAGAAATTAGGAATAAATTTACTGACATATGTGGCTAACCCTAAAAATCTTTCTACATCTTTTACATTGTGAGGGGTAGGCATATCTTTAACAGCTCGTAAGTATGACTCATCGGGTTGCACACCATGTTGTGTTATTTTATGCCCAAGGTATTTAAGCTCTGACAAACATATTTTACACTTATCCTTGTTTAATTTAATGTTGATCTCCCTACACCTTGTCAACACGGCTCGAAGCCGTTGATCGTGCTTCTCTTTTGAATCAGCATAGATAAGCAAATCATCAACAAAAAGAATTACCCCTTCTAGGTCGTCAAAATGTTCATATAGTTTTTTATGGAAAATTTCTGACGCTGATGATATACCAAAAGGCATTCTTAGAAATTTATATCTGCCAAAAGGAGTATTAAAAGTACAAAGGTCTGTGCTACTATCATGTAACTTCAGATTAAAAAATCCCTGCTTGGCGTCTATAGTACTAAAAAATTTAGCTCCTGTCAACTTGTATGTTATTTCCTCTAAGGTAGGTAACTTAAAATACTCACGTTTAATTGCTTTATTTAAATCACGGGGATCGAGACATATTCGTAAATCACCATTACTTTTCTTAACTACCGTCATACTATTTACCCAATCAGTAGGACCTTCTACTTTGGATATTACACCTTGATTTTCCATTTCATCTAATTTTAATTTAATTTTATCTTTAAGAGCAACAGGTAACTTTCTAGGAGGGTGTACGACGGGTGGTATATTCTTATGTAATTGAATCTTGTAACACCCTGGCAGACAACCTAAACCGATGAAAATATCGGGAAATTCATCTAATATGTGGTCATTTCTGTTTTCACTTTTAATAGACATTACTCTTTTAATCAGCTGCAATTCTTCGCACGAATATTTACTTAAAATAGGAGGAGATTCCGCCTCAACAATTATGAATTGTAAAATATACGCAGTATCTTTGTAGTAAACTTTTAAATAACATTTTCCTAATACTTCAATTTTAGTTCCTGAATAACCCTGCAATTTAATTGATGTGTTAACTAGTTCATTATTTGATATTTTAATTGAGTCTAAGTACTTTTGAGGCAAAATGTTCACATCAGCTCCAGTGTCCAGCTTAAAGTTAATACACACATTATTTATTTTTAATTGAGCAGACCATTGACTACAGCGATTATTATTGGTGAGACTGTTTACCTGATCACTGGAGTCCTCCTGCACCGCAAATACTCGGCACATCCTCGAGTAATGGTTCAACTTGCTGCAGTTGTAACATTTGTGGCCATATGCAGGACACTCATTCCTTCGATGCACACCACCGCATTTCCAGCAGCCATTTGAACGTGTTCTGGTGCCTCGTAGCTGCTGTCTCGGCATAGATGGTGGCCGGTCTCTTACATGACTCGGCTGACTGGGTGAACTCGTTGGACCGCCATGAAAACCGTGGCTGCGCTCTTCACGGTACGGCCTGCCACTGCTCGCCGTCCCACCACGATAGGTGTGACCTCTAGGTACTACACCAGGTCGGCGACCATTAACCCAATGCACATTATTCTTGGCGGAGCTTTCACTTTTCGCTTGATTTATTTCGTGCACATCATAATTGGTGTGTTCAGATTTTATATGGGTAGCCTGAACACGTGACATTTCCGCTAATTTACAAATTTCCACTGATTTTGATAATGTTAGCTCTGGTTCTCGTAACAATCGTTCCCTCATTGTTCCGTCTCTAATTCCACAAATTAATCTGTCCCTTACAAGGTCACTGCATAGTTTTTGAAATTCACACTTCGCCGCCATTTTGTTCAACTCAAATACATACTGTTCGATTGATTCATTTTCCAGCTGATCACGGGTAAAGAAGATATGCCGTTCAACAGTCAAATTCTTTTTTGGTAGAAAGAATTTATCAAATAAACTCAACAACTCTTCAACTGTTTTGTATTCTTCTGAGAATTGCTCACATATTTCACGACATTTATCGCCGATGATGTGTAATAATATGTTGATCTGTACTTTTTTATCTTTCTTAGAGAGCTCACAAGCCTCATAGTACACTTGATAGGACTTTTTCCATTTCTCCCATTCCTTGCTCAAATTTCCGGAGGTAACATTTAGAAGATCATTGTCCACACGAAACGGGTGCGGAGGTTGTAAAATGGCTTCCATGCCGCTGACTATTCCGCATACAGGTTATACCGTGTGCAGTCTTGATGAAATAATGTTTTCACAGTATATTAACACTACTGACTTCAATTGTTTTATTTAATTGATTATCCTACCGGCTGCGCCATGTTAAACTATTTATAATGTGTGGGAGATGTAAATCAAACACCGGCCGTGCTTAGACTGGTTTTATTAAAGTACCCACCACCTATCAATATAAATATTAAGTATAGTCACCTACAACTAAAAGTACCAGGTAGGTACAGTAAGTCAATACTTGTCAAAAATATTCAAGGGTTTTCTTGTTTTGCCAGTTCCTAGACAGGAAGATGATTCTCCTTACCATTTTAGGAAGACATGAATAACGAATATCATGAGAACATTTTATGACCGCCCTTGCTTTTTCCTGCAGTTTAATTAATGTTAAAAGGTTGGTACACAAGTTATTTATTTTCCTCAGTCGCGTTGTAAATGAGTTTTCGCCGAACCATCTCAAGGAGCTACGTAAGGTCATATCTTCTTCAAACATGTTTATTTATTACCCAACATTACTTCCGATAATAGCATGTCACAATCTATTGAAGCTCAATATAACTTATTTAAAATATGCGCGTGTGGGTGAGGTGGGAATGTGCAGAGAAATTATGGTATATTCTCATAAATAAGCGAAACCAGTTAAAACCTTACAAATAGTGGCGTTAAGAACTGAAATTAAAAGTTACCATCAAAAGTTGTTCGTAATTCGAAGCTCCCATTCTGGCGACCGGGGACTTTACCTCTCCCTAACAGGGGATTATAGTCAAATAATAATACGATTAATTGTTTGCCAACTTACTAGTCATTTATAACAAAAACAAAACAAAGACAATATTCCATAGTATGGCCAACCAACATACTGTCAGTCTTTAGAAAGACAGTATGTAATCTATCTATGTTTGTAAACAAAACGAAAGCCGCAAAGTAAAACGTACTCGTGGGGTAGTTATGAAACCACATGGAACCACGAAATACGTCCTTCTATGATATTGCATATGAAGCTCATTTGTGAGTCTAATTATTGTGAGATTCTGTATCACGGCCCCACCGCCGTGACGATACGTCACACGCCGTCTGCATATTAATGTACAATACACATTATAACAATAGCTACTTGACAGATTTATGAAATTATATTGTACTAATCATACAATTACGAAAATGCCTCGGTCTTAGAATTGGCATAAAAAAAATATAAAATTGCTACTTATAAGACATATACCCTATCCACAGGGTTACGAAGAGGTACTTCGTCCAATATTCAGTCACATCGCGGTATAAGTAGGCACAATCTAAACATTTTTTATTGGCACTTACAAGCATCTGGTTCAAGGAATACTTTATAGTTAAAGAAAATTATTAAGTTATTGAGTTGCTTCAAAAGCCCTCACATCTCATCAAAGCCGAGTACTGAGTAGTAAGTAAACTGTTGACAAACCGCCACGCAATGGCTAGAACAGTTATGTGCGTGTACACATTATGGGTATTGTAATGTAAATCTGAATGGTTACCGGCAGGTTGTGCAATGGCCTAACGTAACGTAAGATCTACCTACGACTTTAAGGTATTCTACAATAATAACGTACTTGCTAGTTTTCGGGATTCGTGGAGAAATAGTAACCGTCAGTGACAGAAGAATGTTGTAGCAACAAATCAAATAATGAACTTTGTAGGTACATATTTTGAGAGTTTGAGTTGAGCTGAGATAACTCAACAGTTTTTGCATTACGCACTTATAGTGAATTTATTTCAAAAAATAGGTACTGGGATAGTGTCTTACTTGCTCTTACATTTAACGACGAGAGATGAAGATGTCTCTAAAGGTCTAAATTAAGATCGAGTAGGTTTACATTATAGTTGGTAAACTATCTAAAAAAGCAACTGGTAGGTACTGTTTTAGCAACGCAACTCCCCAAACATACGACAAAGGCTGCACAATCATAGAGAATATTACAAATGTTTTACCCACGTGCAAAGCTATTACTTAATTAACTCTTATTAAGCAGTTAAATAAAAAGGCAGTTAAGCCTTGTGTGGGAGTATTACAGAACACTATTGGCTAAACGAGGACTAATATCAACAGAAAAACCAAACACGTACAAATTATGATGTGTAGAAGTGTATATTTGAAGTCACATAGTAGGGAGAGGTGCACTTATAGTACCTACACCCGCTTTTCGCCTTGTAATAAGAAGCGAGCCTATTGCCGTTAAACGGGCACTTATTCAGACCCCTAATATCCGTATAAGAAAATGATAAATCAATATTATCTATATCTATACAGATAAATAAAATTGAAGTGTCTGTTTAAATTCCAAAATAACAGCTTTTCACTAAATGCATATGAAAGTATACACGATATTGACAATAGAAAAACCAAGTTTTAAAATTTTTCTCTGTCTGTCTGTCTGGTTGTTCGGGGTAATCTCTGAAACGGCTGGATGGATTTTAACGGGACTCTCACTGGTAGGTAGCTGATATTTCAAGGAGTAACTTAGGCTACTTTTATTTATTATAAATATTAGGCTTCCGCGTCAATAAGGAAGAAACTAAATCTACGCGGGTGAAACCGCGGGGCACAGCTAGTAATCGATAAAATCGCACTTGATAAAAGGGTAGGTACCTATCTCATACATATATCTGATACTCCTTTTTTGATACCTCTTGTTTTTTGATATAAAATATATTTCCGGCGAATTCGTAGTGTCACGTGAGGTAGGTACATCTCTGCCTAACCCTTCAGGCATCCTCGCGGGCACACACGTTTTATGTGTTTATTTGTGTGGTTCTCATCCAAAGACCTTATGTATGCATTTTATTGTTATTGCGTTGGCTAAAACGTCACCAAGAACGCAATATAATGCAAGAAGTATAAAATAATCACAGCCTACAATCTAAGACTGCCAAGCGATTTTGAACCATATTTCAAGCGTTTCGTACGAGGCGGCGACCTTATCGCCTTGTGAACGTGTTTCTTTTAAAAACAACTCGAGGAAATGCCGTTGTTATTGTACCTATATCGTAGCCGTAGGTATGTAGGTAAAGAATTAATAATATTCCTGTTTTTGAGTCGTAGACTTCTGCTTGAAAATTTCTGGAGAGCATTATTTCTTTAGGTACTAGCTGTGCTTGTGATTTCCATCAAGTTTGTTACCTATATGGATAGATTTTTGAAATTTTAGACCATCCCTACGTCTAGTAAATTGTAACCCCTAATTTCTGGTGCGGTTTTCACTGTTTTAACAGGTATTAGGTATATTAGTGAAACAACTGATGACATAGATATTTCTGTTTATTTTATGTGTAAGATCTCTAAAGTCTAGATCTCTCAAGTCCCTTTTTAGTCCAATATATTGTAATAGGGCATGGCATGTATCGATAAAAAAATCGATAATATGTGTTTTGCAAGCATGTGAAACAATTTTGCAAGTAATCTATATGACTATTAGGTTGAGTTGAAACAGATTCTGGAACTCATAACATATCAATCACAATCAATCTGATAGGCATTCAAATGCTTAACACTTAAACTCAATTGAAAGCATCAAAAGTAGCACCTACCATGATAGAATTGATAGACATGAAACGTTTGATCGATCACCACAGTCAACCTCAACTTTCTACAATATTGAAACAAACATTGATATAATGAGCGAGTTTCTATAACATTACAAACCATTTATATTTCTAAAGACGATTGATCGGGCGAAAGTTGAAACCGTACCTACTTACTATATACCTAGGCGATATTTCGCATTTATAGCCTTACTAGCTGTGCCCCGCGGTTTCACCCGAGTAGATTTAGTTTCATCCTTATGGTCGCGGAAACCTAATATTTTTAATAAATAAAGGTAGTCTATGTCCTTTCTCAGGGTCTAAAGATTGTCTGTACCAAATTTCATCAAAATCGGTTGAGAGGTTTAAGCGGGAAAGCGTAACAGACAGACAGACAGAGTTACTTTCGCATTTATAATATTTGTAAGGATAGGTATGGTTACGTACGTTTTTTTTGATAAGACATATCTTTAGGTAAAAATGAGGATAAATCAATCTAGTGTGGAGCAGAAAAAAATTGCCTCTAAATTGAAATACTTAGATTTCTCGAACGCATTTCTTAATACCTGGAATGGTCCCTGTGTCTCTCTGTAAGCCTCTGTAAAGGTACATGTGCCTATTTTGTCTAACATTTTTATCGATAGGTAAGTACTTACCTAGGAATGGGTAGGTACCTACTTACATGAGGAATAGATATATCTATGAGAACACGAGTCACAAGTCACGAAGGGTGGTCCAGAGCAGGGCTCCAACCTTGTAACTAGAAGCTGCATAGCAATCTGTACAATGAAAAACTGGATGCCCTCAGTTTTCCTACACAATTATAACAAACAGATGCATTACTAGTTTTGTAAGTGCATCGGTGCATTAACTGATAACACAGCAAGTAATGGACGAGAAGCATTGATAAAGTGACTGCACGTATAATTTTCGATACCATCTGGCACGAAGATCGAGAAAAATCTGACTTTTTCGTCCTTATCATAATGCATTGTTTTGAAAACGAAAAGCAATGGATACAGATGAATCAGTGTTTTGTAAGGATGTTATAGTTTACCTGGTAGTGCAGTCTTGGGTTCCTTCCTCTGATCTCCAGGGTCCTCGCCCCGCACGTCCTCCGGTGCATCGGCAATATCCTCGCATCTCCCGTCACGGGCAACCACTAACACACACGCACATACAAATATGATCCTTAGCAACTCGCGCATTTTCATAATAATACCTTTATAAAACTAAACGTCATTAGAACCCATTTCGATCCACGATCGAGAATACCGTAAATAAAATCGTTGTACAGTCACATTTTCGCTTATTCCGTACGCCAAGCAAACTTCATTCAATGACATACGTGTACCCACACATTAGCATTGTTTAGAAAACACACGTTCACTTTTTTAATTAATTCGATTATTTAAAATATTTTTTATTCACATTATTAATCCACAATGATGTATCACTTTATAAAGTAGGGTAGTTTTAAGTAAAGTCGATTACTATCGTAATGTTTTTCGAATCGTTTTAAAATTGTAACATGGAACGACACGCGCGCCTCCCAGCGTAGTTAGAGCGTACTGGGCTTTGGTGGGGGAGCCGCATCGCGGCGCGCGCGCATCAATGGACGCAGCGACAACCGGCAATAACATGGTTTCTGAACAGATAACATATCAGGGAAACTGCGGTCACTATAATGCATTCTGCGATATCATATTTTTCCACATGACATTCAAAGGTACTAAGAATAATTTCAAAATTGTACAGCTGAAGTTAGCATAAATTTAAAAAAGAAAGAAAGGTATATTATCTCATTTTGTATAAGTATGTTAATTATGATTTCTTTTATGGGTCGGTTAAGTTATTATATTTCATTTAATGATTTTTATTTCATTTATTTTTAAATATTATTAGGTACCTATTCCTCTTTCTAATCGACTTCAAAAAAGGGTTTTTTTGCAGGTATTCATTTGGCTTAAAAACAAACAGATTGAAACATTTTTTATTAAACTGATTCTTATGCATACTTGCTCAGTTTCTGAATTTTCCGCGTAGAATAATAATCATATACTTACTTACTTATACATAATTCTAACAACATTAAAATTAATTACATAAATTAGTAGTTACCAACAATACATTGCTAATTATATTCATCTTGAATACAGTTGGCACTTCAATGTTTCTTACAATATACATATAAAAAAATATGTTCAGACTTCAGACAAAACAATGAAAACACTGGCGTTTTTTAATACTAGAAAAACCCATACCAATCTAACATTTTTATACCATAATAAGCATAAACTGTAGTTTTTTTTACCAGCTACTAAGTAATTAGTATGTCTTATGGTAAAGATACACGTGGTGCCATCTAGTGTAATATGTCACAACTAACAGAGTTCCTACTTATATTAACCAATGCACGAACGCATGTTGCACATACAATGAAAAAAAATATGTACTGTATTTCCAATATTTAAAATTGTGTTTGTTCGAATAGAGGAAAGATAATAATTAATAATTGAGCATTAATTTTCATAAATATTACAAACTAGCTGTGCCCCGCGGTTTCACCCGCGTAGATTTAGTTTCTTTATTATTGTCGTGGAACCCTAATATTTTTAATAAATAAAAGTAGCCTAAGTTACTCCTTGAAACATCAGCTACCTGCCAGTAAAAGTCCCATTACAATCGGTCCAGCCGTTTCAGAGATTACCCGGAACAAACAGACAGACAGACAGAGAAAAATTTTAAAATTTGGGTTTTCAGTGTTAGTAGCATGTATACTTTCATATGCATTTAGTGAAAAGCTGTAATTTTGTAATGACAAACAGACACTTCAATTTTATTTATCTGTATACAACAACTACAAACTATCATTTCACCTTGCACAAGATATTTTCTCAATATCTCGCTCATCCACAGCCAGCATATTTGTATTTTTCATCTTAACCAGATGTGTAACCATACTTCTCATTTGTTTTAACTTCTTCTTAAGCCTGCGCTTGGCTTGCCACATGAGATTAATTTTCTTCTTCCTATTCTCGGCGATTACCTCCAGTCTTCGTACTGTGTGCTTCAGTTGGATGACTTCCTCAGTGTCAGTTGGTTTAATGTCAATTATTGGTAATACTGCTATTGTGGGCGCTGCCTCCTGACATACCTGCAACACAGCAATACAAATCTTTTTCATACAATTTAAACAATTATAAGGCTTTTTAAAATGTATTCGTGACTAATAATGGTTTTTAAGAAGTCTTCAAAGTAAAGCAAGGGTAGGTTGCCAAAGAATGTCAAAATTAATCATGACTGGTGCCCAAAATTTTTTACCTACTTATTTGACTTATCCTTATAATTTAAACAACTTGCACAATATCTTAATAAATTAAAGCCTATGTGCTATACTGATCTGTAAGCAATGTTATTGTAAGGTTCCATCAAAATCCAATTCAGTAGTTTTCGAGTAATAAACATACATCCTTAGTTCAATACATACATTCTTACAAACTTTCACTTTTATAATATTAGGAAACCAAAAAACCAAATTGTGAATTGCTATATTCTCTCTTAACTAAGTAGCAAGTAGTAAAATGTAACTTACAGATATATTCAAGGTAGGTATTGCATTCAGTGACAATCTCCGCAGCCCTCCTTCGGTCAAGTAGAAGTTGTTGACATCAAAGTGCTCAGAACAAACTGCACTAGAGTTTGTTGCAGTCCAAGAATCCTCCCTATTTATCGCCTGCGTCCACAGTTCCCGCCGTTCCTTATCCCTTGGAAACCTGTAGGAGTATCATCATCAGCCACATTTAAAATATTGTAAAGAAAAAGATTCTTCTTGGCTTTGAAGAATTTCAAGTAAAAAATATAATTCATGTTATTTTATCAGCTGCAGCTGCATAAATCAAAATAGTTCGTTGAACTAACCTATGAAAAGTAATCCCATCTTTGTTTTTAGAAATCTTTGCCGTTGAGTTTTTGCAATTGGATACGGAACAAGCAACCATAATGTAATCTTTGTCACTAACCATTCATGATTCACTAATTGCTTTTATTATATCCAAATCACCTAAATGAACGCACTCATCTCAAATTATTAAGTAACCTCAATTCTAAACACAACACAAAAGGTAAATAAAACAAACAAACTACAAAACAAAATAGGGATGGCGATCTGAGAGCAATTATTAGAAGAAATGTTATTTCGGGTCGATTTTTTTTATCGATATATAATATAGCTAAGTATCGATTCAGTGACTCGAATTTTTACCCTAGCTAGAAAATAGATTTTAGATTTGATTTATAACTTTTTTGGACAAAAAAATCGTTTATCTATCTTGTTTTACCTGATGCTCTGATATATTTGAAAAAACTATTGTGATTCTTAAAATCCTTGAGCTAAATAATGCCTGTCTTGAATGATATTATACATTCGGTTAATATAGTGTCTGACTTATCTTCCATAAAATACTATAAAAAAATTCAAAATCATAAAAAAATTATCTTTGAAAGATTGATCTGTTGACTTTGATTTTTATGTGAAATCGAATCGTACGTACGTAATCGTTACGATTCGAGTCGGTTTAAAAATCGATCTTGTTCCTCAGAGTTGCTACATTAAAATAATTAAAACTAACTAGGGCTCCCTGTAAAACATGCTGGCGAAGCCGCGAACGGAAGCTAGTTCATCTATTATTTAACAATACTACTTTTTCATAATGACATCTCACATGGCCACATGTCGTGCCTTCAAGTTGTCCTCCCTGCTATAATATTTAAAACGTAATTACCTAGGCGTTACCCGTCTATTTCGCACCGATCTAATGACTCTATTATTTTTTCATGACAAGGGTGTATCGAGACCGCCTACATTTCTTGGGGTATAACAGAGACATCAAATTAGAGGTTCCGAATTCCGAACGATCTGAAATGTGATATTTCGGCGTAGTGTTTGAAAACTAGCGATGGTTTTATCGATATTTTAATATTTTACTTATACCCATTTTCGGACAAAGACAGTTGGAGGACTAATAATGTTAGATAAAACATATCCAATTGTTAAAATAAATCCTTTTGCTATCTAACTGAAGACTGTTAAATACTTCCCTGTACCTAATGAGACTCAAGGAAAATTATTGTATCATCTTCTTATTTTCATATTTTTATTTCATTCGCTCTTGGTAGAGCGGTTGTGGTTATGGATGCACTGGTATAAGCTTAATTAGCGATGCTCCTCCATTTCTCTCTATTATTCGCATTTATGGATTACTCCTGGATGGAACTCTTCGCGGTAGGTTACACAAGATCTGTCCATCTAGTTGGATACCGATATCGATACCGTTTGCCCTCTATTCGTCCTTGGATGACTAGACGCTCCATCGTATCTCCTTCCTAGTTATATGGCCATTAACCTTTAAAATTCGTATTTGCACAATTGACGAACGTCTTTGGTTGAGTCCAGCTGAGAAGATGGCGTCTCCAGCACTAAGTACATTTCGAATTCGTAAATTTTTCTTCTATACCGAAGTCTCTATTCATACTGGCCCATTTGTTGCCAATAATTTTTAACATAACTGTTGTTTGTTATAGAATAAAGTACCTAAGTACCTTCTTTGAAGGATAGACGCATCTTTAAGAAATGCTGTTAAATATATCTACTAAACAACGCGATGGACTCTCTAAATACAAAACATGTATAATCTTATCACCATAATAATGTAGCTAAACTGAAAATGACTAGTAATTCAGTTTTTATGTTCCATACATTTAGTAGGTATTTAATCACGAATTGTCATATTGCCCCTTAAAATAAGGCACTAAAACGAATTTCAAAACAACAGAAAAAAACCATACATTTAACTGTTATTTGAAGAAAAGTATAATAAAATTTTCGTTCAGAATTTAAAAATTTACGAAGCAGCCTGTCAAGACGTATGAAATATAGCCACAAGGTGACAAACGGGGGTTGGGGTAGCAAAGAAATAGTATAAAAAGTAATCATAGCCATATTTTCCACCCCAGTTTCTTTGTGTTTGTATTTGGAAACTACCTATCCGAAAATGACTAAAGCATTTCTTGAAAAAACTTACCATCTAGAAAATGCATTACTTGCACCCAATTACAGGGCTATGCAAATAATGGGTCTGATATTGCCTAAAAATAAGTTTTATAAAATCTGTATCTTTATTATGCACGAATCAGCAATATGCTTCGTTACTTCACAGTTCGTAGAATTATTCATAATAAGGTCAGACCTAACTCAGATCCTGTTCAACTTAAAAGTATCCATGATGAGCATCGTTTGTATAATAAAGCCTCACACGTTTTTTTTATGGTATAAGAGGTGGAATGAGGTCATCAACTATGTGTACAAGGCTGAAAAGTTTGAGAAAGAAAATTCTAATTTTAGGCGAGATAAAGTAATCTCTCAGTTCACCAGTTACTCTCACAAATTGACATATTTCTACTGGGTTGTGCTGGTGTTTACTTCCATCGTAGCAATGTCAACATCTACGATAACGTATCTGTCGTCATCAAAGCTCCGTGAAAATATACGTAATGGAACTGAGAAATTTCCTCACATCTACAGCTCTTGGATGCCATTTGATAAATACAATCCTCCTGGTAACTGGATAACGGTTTTGTGGCATATGATTATGACTTGCTATGGAAGTGCAATAATATACGCATACGACACCACTGCAGTGGCAATAATGATCTTCTTCGGAGGAAAACTTGACCTGTTACGAATGAGGTGTGAAGAAATCTTTGGAGAGAATGACAATGGTATTGACGCCCACGAGTTTTCTAAGGAGATTGAACAATTGCAGAATAACCATGCAATGCTTGTCAAGTAAGTCTGCAAGTATTTATTTGATTTCCACTTTGTATTCACACATTTTAAAGTATATAAATAAAACTAAGGTGCAGCTATGTTCTACAGAGATGAAAAAGCTGATCTAAGTTACCTTAAGTCGTCCATCTATCAAGCCTTCACTCTATCCATTGCCTTCCAGTCACCGTCACGATGTCGTATGACTATCGGGTTGGTGGTCTACCCTGTGTTTGCTTTGCTTATCTAGGCCATAACTATTTTCCACCCTTAGTTCATCATTTCGTCTAGCCAAGAACATTTTAATTTGGTGACAAATAGCATGTCAAAAACCACAATAGTTATAAAATATACCCAGGGTTATCGTACTTGGTCTGACAACTTGGTCCGACCTTTTATTGGTCTGTTCCTTGTCAGAAACAAGGCCAAAAATATATATCCATGATTTAAAAGATTTATAGGCTGCACCATCAGACTGCGTCTAGTTGCACGTTGAGATCCAATTTTAAATGGGGCATATTGAGATCTTTAATAAGACTTAGAGAATTATAATTACCTTTTGTTCGTATGCGGTAGACTCTACCTCTCCTCTTTAAGAGTACATATATTATAACAAGAAACTTTAAAAAAACTATTTCATAACTTTAATACTTCCATGGTAATTGCTTCAACTTGCATAATTTAAATTAGATGAAAGCTTACTCAAGGTTCATTCGTATCAGCGATCCAATAGTTATGTTCAAATCGATATTTCCTAATAAATTTATAAAATTCATGATAAGTACCCACATGAACCTCTTGAGAATAGAAGACAATACTTTATTATAGTTTGTGATAAAATTAAATAGGTAATCAAGTTAATTTAGTAACAAATAAGGCTGCTGGTAGCAACTGATTGTGATATAGATCTCCCAAAGTAGTACGTTATGAACGTGACCACTGAATCAACTAAGACCAAAAAAATCTAAAATCTTTCAGTGCTAATCAAATTCGCGGGAGTAAATATATTAATGAACGATCAACTCTTGTTTATAGAACGATATAGGGGATCAATAAATAGTATGATACTTCAAGATGGATGAAACACTCACCCTGAAGGTCTCTATCATAGACTTCGTTGGTTAGGTATCTGCCGTTCGGTAGGAATTACATTAAATTACACATTACATAGTTAATGTCTTACATTAAATGTAAGAAATCCTCATAATTATTATATTAACAACACTTGAACATTCTCAAAAGGGCTACTTCAACTTTCGCTTCCCAATCAACAATATTTTTAAGTCCCTAATAGCAGCTAAATTAATCTTAAAGATTCTGTAATATCTATTACCTAAGTTCTATTATCTAGGTTCAGCGATAAAAAAAGTATCCGCCTTTATAGATTTTCTTGCAAGTATACAATATAAGCATTGTTTTTAATGACTCTTTTAACGGATAACTGATTATTTTAAAAGTTTATACACATCGTTCTATATCTCACATAATTATTATTAAAAAAAAATTACACTAAGATGTCAAGATATTGGGACACAGATTCCATACAATTTACTTAATTACATCAGTTACATTAAGAGCAAATAATCTCGCTCGATTACTTGTGTGTAAATTATTCCACTCACAGTTAAATTCTTCGATAAGTACCAAAAATGGTTACGATGGAACCAAAAAATATCGATATTCCTCGCATCACTGCCGTCCTGCACGAATACGTTAATTTCGTTCGTTATTCAAACATGCTACATTGGACAAAACAGTAATTAAGTACCCACAATGATTGCATATTGTTTGTTTCAGATATTTCAAAATGTTCAACTCATTGCTGTCGCCAGTGATGCTATTTTACATGGTGATTTGTTCTGTTATGTTGTGTGCGAGCGCCTTTTTGTTTACAGTAAGTATCTACTTACCAACCAACGCAAATTTTGAGACGAACAAATTGTACCTAAGTACTTACTTAAGTACTTACTTACTATTTGATTTTCATTTTCATGTCATTGTTATGTTTATGTAGGTATACATAAACATAATACCCCGCTTTGCTGATGACACAAAAGCTAACATTCTTAACCTGCTACGATATTTTTTTTTACAGACAGTGTCCAACGCGGCTGAAAAGTTTCAGATGGCTGAATTTTTGTTATTCGGAATTTTGCAACTATACCTATATTGTTGGCATAGCAATGACGTGTTGGTTAAGGTACGAGACGTCCATTTATTTTTTATGTAAGAAGTAATAAATGTCTCCCACTGCTGGGCAAAGGCCTCTGCTCTCTGGCTGCAGCTAGTTTTTCAGGTAGGCGTTCAGTTCACTCTGCATTTTTTCTCGGCCTTCCACGTCCACGCACCGCATTCGGAGGGGTCCATAGTGTGAAAAATCTTGAAGCACATAGAAGATCTCAAATACCACTTCCTATTGTACCTTTGGTCCAGGTTATTTTGTTTGAGATATCTTTCTTCTTTACGCGCTGAGGGTAGATAATAAATAACAGTTGCAGACTAGTATATTAGAAAGTTTAAAAATCCTCTGAGATAAGTACTTAAATTACCAATGATTGTGATTTCAGAATGAAAATGTAATGCTCGGTCCCTACGAAAGCGAGTGGTGGACTGGGACAGTACAGCAAAGAAAGGATTTACATCTTCTAATAGGACAGTTAAGCATCAAGAACGAATTTACCGCTGGACCGTTTGCTAGCCTTACTTTGCCTACGTTTTTAGCGGTACGTCATTGTACTTAATTAATTCGTTAATTTACGGTTTTTGACGATAATTTCATTTAATTTGAAAATTATAATAGTGTCTCCGTAATATCATCCGTAATGTGATGAAGCAAAACTTGTATGTGATTTCTCTTTAAGCCATCCATCTGAATACCAATTAAATAGGTACTCTCATCGACTTGTTTGTAATTAATAAGTATTCAGAGAATTCACGGCTCACCTTAATTAATGTTCGATGACTATTCATTTGTTTCAGATTATTAAAGGGGCCTACAGCTACTATGCCCTTTTGCGTAAGTAAAATGCCCATGTTCGCTACATGCTTGCGTTCAAAAAATAATTCTTCACTAAATATTTTGCTACTCACAAATCAATGTGGAATTTGTAATAATGATAGATATTCTTGTCACCTGTGAAGTCTTTTAAAGATTAAATAATTATAATGTTTTCAATTATGACATTACGTACCTATTGTTTCATTTCAATTTTATTTCATTTTGTACCTTTTATGTATTAGAAATACCTATCTTTATACCAACTTTCAATCTTGAGAATTTCATGATCGTACTGATCGTACGTTCACGATTATACCAAATAAGTGCTACCGCTGAGATAGGTCGCTTTTGATCTAATATGAACCTCGTAAGAAACTCTATTCTGAACGAATCTTCTATTTTGAATGGTTTATAAAAATAAAATAATTACAAAGTACATCGCAAAGACAATCTATATACATATAAATAAAATTGAAGTGTCTGTTTGTAATTCCAAATTAACAGCTTTTCACTAAAAGCATATGAAAGTACGGTACTCAAATAGAAAAATCATTTAATAATGTCTCTGGACACATATTCAATGCAATGATGATTAGCTTAGCTTCCCACTTAAATGAAGAATAATAATATAGTTTGGTGTTAATTTTATTTAAATCCGTAAAAAACAAAGCGAAGCGATCTATGTCAATGATAGCTTCGCTTCCTAGGTGTCTTTTTTGAGTTGAACCATAGATATAGAAAACATTGACATTCTTTATCTTTGAGTTGAACCAAGAGAACTCAGGCGATCACTCATCTCCGATCTCCGAGGCGATCCAACATCACTTACCAACGCTAGCGCCGTCCATTGATACATATAGTAAAGTTATTTGTAACCCAATGTATCTTATTAAATTATAATTAGGTTCTAATGAAGCGTTTTGTAACTTAATTTTGAAAATGGTTTATTATATTTTGTATAATTCAGAAATAATATTAATTATTTATTATTAATTATTAGGACATGTGTCGCGACTATCGCGAGCTGAGGCAGCGAAATAAGTAATTATCTTTAAATAAGTAATATTTTTAAATTCTAGGCTGGTATCACCAAACCGAACGAAAAAAAAACAAAGTTGTCTGTCTTTCTTTCTCTTTCGCGAAGGCTCTTTTCTTATAATTTCTTTCGCTACGTTTTCGAGCTTTGGGTTATTATTTACAAACGAGCTTAATTAAATAGACAGACATTTAATTAAAGCGTGAAAGACAAAGTGCAGTCAATAGTGTATGAAACGATACGGTGAAGCGAGAGTTCAATAAACTTCGATGTCGGGCAGTTCGTATAGAAATGTCATTGGTTATTGGTTTTTATTGTGAGTGTTTTGTGAAAATACCGTAAATAACTGTGAGAGCGTTGGCGTGTGATAATCATATTTATTGCTATGGAAAATCAGATCCCTCAGGAGAGATCTGCGCCGGTACAGTATGTGCGGGGTTCCAGGGCTTTCAGACAGTTCAAGAATCCGCCGCAACCACACATGTGTATTCAGGACACGATAAAGGATACTTCGGAGAAGTTGTTTATAAACGTGTTGGGATGGCAGAAAATAGCGAACCCGAAGCAGTATTCGGATCCTATTCCTTTGTACGGTGGAATGCAGGTGAGGTATCATAGCTATGTACATTACATACTGACGTATTTATTTATTTCTATTGTCGTCTTCTAACGCATTCTAATCACAATTTGGTTTACTATTCAAGATTAGCTCTGCTTAACTCTTTGTTTATTTAATGATTATTTTAGTTTACAGTTTTGGTATGGGTTGTTGTGCTGTAAATTATTAATGTTTAATAATATATAAATATAATTATATACAACAACATTTGTTTTTCAATAAGAAATATTTATGCCTGTGGACACAGTCCAGGTATGAACAATCAAAATTTTTATACTTGTTGAAGTATTTGATGTGATATTGCAGGTTCCCCAAGGGTGTGGCCCCAACAGCAACAGGCCTACATTGCTGGTGTTCGCAGTCATGGTCAACCCGGACATACTCAAAGCCAATGGGAAAAATGCAACTAGTCCTACTGTAATATACTACTTTAGTTTTACATTTTATTATTAAAATAACAGAAGATTACAAGAAACTTGTTTGATGAGTGTGAACAGCACACACTACTAAACCATAGAAAATTAGTAAATCTATATATTTGATACCTTTATGACTCAAATATGCTGTTTATGGCATGTCCTGCATACAAAAATGCACTATAACATATTTTTTCCTTATAGTTGAATTAATCTATATACTTATATATAAAATGAATCCCTATTTGCCTTGGTCATGACATAGTGCGTGAACGGCTGGGCCGATTTTAACGGGAATGTTACTGGCAGATAGCTGATGTTTCAAGGAGTGACTTAGGCTAATTTTATTTAGAAAACATATTAGGGTATTGCGAAATAAAGCATGAAATGAAATCTATGCAGGTGAAACCGCAGGCACAGCTAGTATTTTATAAAAGTTGATTTATAACATACCTCATTCTCAAATGATGGTGTAATTTCCAGGACAGGGAAGCTCTTGTGAGTCTCCTGTGTGACTTTGTTGAAGCGATGAATCCTGGTTTAGTATTGTCCCGCTGCCCGGTGATATTGAAGGACCGGGACTTGGCTGGGGAGTTGAAGGATGTGTGGCTCGCTGTCCAGAACAAAAGGGAGAGGGAGAAGGGGTTGACCCAAGATGTTATGTACAAGGTGATTTCTTTTGTTTTTTGCCACACTGTTTTAAATTTTAAAAAAGCACCTTGTTCTAAAGTTTTGACTAGTGAGTATATTTCTAAGAATTATGCTAGCTAGATATTATAGCACTTTTATGTGTCATAAAAAATTTGTATATTCAGTTCCACATAAATTTTACAACATAGCATAACTTATTGCAGCCAAAAATTTTCAATTCAATGGAAACTTAAATTTGGTAGCTGCTATGTCAATAAACCTTATTCATAATCCACTATTGTTCAAATTCAGATGCATATGTTACCAATATTTCTTTCTTGTTGCTAATGCCTACTGAAAATATTTCAGGTATATGACATTGATGGTATTGGTGGTGATGAGCTCACTGAAGAAGACAAAATAAACACACGAAATGGTAAGAGCGACGGTGGTTCTCCTCACAGAGGACAAAATGACAAAAAGACTGTCAAGTCATCCAAACAAATACTCATGAATGCTGGTCAGAAGTCAGAATTTGACTCCGGTATGAATAACTGCCAACTAAGCCAAAACAATGTGAGCAAAGACAACTGGTGTGGGAATAGCAATGACACCACATACTGCACTCCTGTATATGGCCAGATAGTATCCACTAGAGAAAACCACAACCAAATCAATGATATCCAGCAGAGGTTCTCAACAAGTGAAACAAAACCATCCAGTTCCTTCAGGAAAGATTGGAACCCAGTTCACGGTAAGACAACAGAAGGTTGGGATGAATTCTCCAAAAGAAATGTATCTTCAATAAAAAGCGGTGTTGATTCAAATAATAAAAATTCCAAGACTGAAAAGTCATCCAAACCAATTAGTAACGGTAAGTCTCATTATGACTTCTTTCCATATTTTGACAATAAGTCGGTGGACGAAGTCACAGAGTCAAATGACACAGGTGAAAGTGAAAACAAAGGGGAACTAAGACACGAAGACAATTCTAAACTAATTGTAGACCAAATGCAGAAATTAGTTCTGCATTCGACTGATAATAAAATATGTGATAATAAGTCAAGTGCTCTCAGTCTCGGCTCAATAAGCTCATAATAAAATTGTAATAAAGCTTTTACACACCACTTTTGTATAGCAGTTGACATAGTTTAAGGCCCTTGTATGGGATGTGTTTAATGTTTGAGATGTAACATAGCAATTACAATGAGCAGTATTTTATTTTGGACTCAAGTTGGATGTTTCGAAAGTACCCTAATACCCAAAATCCATTCAGTGTTCAATGTTTTTACAAAGATACATTCATAATCACTAGGATTTAGATTTAATAGTCACTTTCATAATTATTTGTATTGCACAATCTGATGTCCGAGTATACTATGTATGTAAAAACTTTTGGAGAAGCATTTAATTTTATTTAGAGATCACAGCTTTGAATGTTCTTAAGGTATATCTAAAAAGTATTCAATATTGATAATTATCAGAGACATAGGTATAATTACGTTTACTATTGAACAGTCTTATTTTATTTGCATGATGTTTTTTTACTCATAATCAGTATTTAATTGTAATGGTTGATGTAACAACATTAAATAGAATGCAATCCACATTATAGGATATTTTGATCATACATTGATTGGGAATGGTGAGTGACATTTTTGTTGACAACCTTAGATATTGACCTTTATGAGACTTAAATTTTTTATAATGTATGTAAAATATTTTTTTTAATTAGATGAGTGCTTTGAAGATTTACTCTCCATAATAACTAATATTACGTAACAAATGTTTGATATATTATTATCTGTTTTTGACATTTAGTTTTTTCTAACTTTTTATTAGGATTTTGATGTTGATAATGAATGAAAAGTGGGTGTTGTTATTACAACACTTCTGCTACCCTCCACAGACCCTTCTGGGATGGCGTGAGCAAATAAATTGATTTTATTTGTATATTGTTACTTCAACCTACCTATTATTTTGTATTACTCAACTTGTATAAGTAAAAAAATTAATATGAACATTTGTAAGACAATATTATAGGACTTATTAAATGTATTGGTATACTTGAACTTGGTTTGAGAGAGCACGTGTGTGTGTGTATGTGTGTGTGTATTTTATACATGGTTGTGTATTATTAGTAATGTTGTTTGAGACGTCGGGCTAAGTGGCTCGCCCACCATATTTAATGCTATATTTTACATTGTTGCCAATTTATAATATTTGATGTTTTTAATACAAGCTTGCCGTCCCATTGTACTTTGGTCTGCGAGGCAATGGTAACCGCTGAGACGCACATCGGCGAGTGTCAAACGAATGCCAAACTAAGTCGTGTTCACTCCTACAAAAGTATCTATACTAACACTCGCCGATGTCGTGTTCGTTTGTTCGTCGGTAAAATATAAATAATATTTTAAAATTGTAAATCCTCTAAAAGTTTCACTGATCAAATTTTCTACATGTAGTTAATCAACTGTAAATTTGTCATTCTATAAGATCCAGCCTTTTATAGTAAATTTTATAAATGTTTCTCTCGTGAAGTTAAATCTATTATTCAAACGCAAATATTTTATAGTTAAAAGACGTTTCTAAATAATTTAATTTGACAAATCCTGCGTAAGGTTTACCAAAACACTGCCAAATGGCGCTTGTTTTCTCCACTCTATATTTGTACAAAGATCTAAATGATCTGAAGTTAAGGTATATCTTCCATAAACTATGTTATTGCGTCTCACCGTCGCCGCTGGTTTGAAAAATACGAACAAAAGTAGTATTAGATTTTGTATATAATATGTTAGCTTTATCCTGTCTATAGTAAGTCAACCTTATGTGCAATCCTTGGTTCTTTAAAGTGTATATTTTATATAATTTCCTTACTTATAGCTACATAGTTTTATAGATTATTCTTTATATCGAGGTAGAGATCTCACTATAAAATATATTATGCGCGCTTTCCAGTCTTACGGCTTTAGAAATACGTGTGTTTTTATATTTACTATTGTTGCATTACATGAATCTCTTAAGTATTTTTGACTAGTATTTGTATCTGTTTACATGAATATTTTTTAAATACCAATTTATTCTGTATATTTCATTTTCAGTAAGCAAAGTTAATAGAATGTATGGGATAATATTTTCAGAGAAAGTGAGCCGCCGTGGTTGAAAACTAGATGCTTATATATCACCCTACTCCCGCCCTGCAAATGTCAAATTCAGTTGTCAAATCGTTTTTTAAATTTGACAAACATGTTTTGTTTATGAATGAGGATGATTGCAAGGGGTGAGGAAAAGTGAATATCCATGGTCCTTGTCGGCTCTCTTTCTGTTCCTATATATTTTGTCATAATCCTTGCAGTTCTGTAGCTTCTCTCATTCTTTTATGGTTTTTTTAAATTAACATTTGAAATAAAGATTAAAAAACAATTATATCTTGAATACTTGCAGTGCTGTAGGGGCTATTTTATAGTTTCAGTTACATTTTGAATGCATTTATGAAATCATCCTCAGTAAATATTTTTATGATTATTTTTAAATGTGCTACATAACAACATTTAGTTAAGTATTTAATGAAAACAAGATGTATTCCTTTTATTTGTAATTTTAGATAGGTACAATAATTTAATTACTTATCATTATTTAAATTAGCAGCACGCCACATTATGTTCCTTTTTATTATAGTATTTATTGTGAAACAAATAATTATACTTCCTTACAATAAGTATGTGTGTAGGGTTGTCGAAAAGGGCTCTACATTCCCTGGAAATTCATATATTTAATTAAAAATTTTTTGAGTAGGTGAACTAAGTTTGCATATTTTAAACAGTAATACTCGTCATAGATGACGTCATAGTAAGAAAAATTATGCGTGCAAAAAAATGTAATTGCGATATTGATTTTATCACATAATTAAAGTATACCTTTCTACATTGTACCTACCTAACATAATGGAATTTAATAAACAGATCTCTTGTTTACAGTATTTAAAATTACATGTCATTTACAAGACTGGTTAAAATTGTTTTATTTTATTTTCAAATAAGTACATTCATGTCAGCTATTTCTTCTGCATAGAAGAGTTCGAATAGTTTCATAAGTTTGTTCAGGGCTGCGGTTAGTAAGCCCTTACATCTTGAGACGACATAGATGGAATCCATGTATGGTTATTTTTGGGTTAACTGACTTTGCAGTCGTGTCTTTAACATTCCGTAAGACTCAAATATAATAGGTACATCAGCCCAACAGTAAGTACAAAGTTGATACTTTTCGTAGCTGTTAATAAATGAATGAAATAATTATGATTAAGACCAACACGGCGATACAAGTCCGGGCTGACATCAAAGTTTGTGCTTGTGCGTGCCAATGCTTCGTGCGACATACCGCACCGAAGGCTACAAACGAGACCTTTAATTTATGTCTGCGGTCTGCTTTACTCTCAAGCGCAAAATGTTCCTTATCAATGGAGTAATAGTACCAAAGTCTTTTTTCATAGATATAGAAAAAAAAATGTTTTTTTAGAAACAGACAGTTTATAGACAAAATATATTTCTTTTAAACATAAAATATTAAAAAACGGAATAGCCAGTCCGAAAGGTCAATATATCTGTCTGTGGTTAATTTTAATATTCAATTTTGAGTTGAAGTCCTATCGAATTGAATTATGATTTCGGAATACCTATGTGATGTGCCACATTGAAGATTATTAAGGTCGATGTGTTGAATAGTTCAACGATATTTCATTCGTTTCTTTATGTGAAACGGAACGCAGGGAACCGTATTTTGAGTTATTCGACTCGTGAATCGTGTTCGTAAACAAATAATCATGACTCGCTCCGCTCTCATCCATCTAGTGATGTGCCAACTTGGAATAGATACAATTCGAGCTGAATCGTGTTGAAATTCAGTTAACTCGGTTTCTAACACGAGTTAACTCGAGTTGACACATCTCTACCTACATCCATCCATCTCTTTGATTGGATTGATTTGATGTTTTGAACGTGTGTATTAATTGGTGCCGATTTTATTTTATTTACTTTCAAGAATGAAATAGAAATAATTGTATACTTTCAGCGTCGTAGTATAAGTGAAAGTATTTATTTGGATGTATGATAAGTGATAAAACATTCCTATCGAGTAGAAAGAGGTTATAATATTGCAAATTGGGAAACTAACCTAATTCAATCAATTAAAATAAAATGAATAACGAGAGAGGAATGTGGAATCATAGGGGACGGAGTCCACGGGGTGGGCTGAATAGGGGTGGTCATAGAGGTGGATACAGAGGCCAGTGGTCTGGCAATCGTAGAAACTTCAATCAAAACAATTTCGGCGGGTTCCGCGGAGGGAACAGATCTCAATCCCACAACAGCTACGGGAATAATTTTGCCCGATGGAACAATAAACCCCGTGATTCTCCCGGTAAAAGGCTATCGGAGGATGAAATCGGTGTTACCGAGTACATAACAGATCATGAAGGATTCAATGGCATCATTAAGTCCAGGTAATGTTTATTATGTTCTCTTCTTGCTGTTTACCTTACGACTTCCAAATTCGTTGCATACTGATTTGTGATTATTGTCTGTTAATTAATAACTTAAAATAATTCAACCTAAAATATTCAATTAACATTTTGGAGATTTATTTAATATAGACCTTGGTAAGATACTAATGAATGGACATTGAGAAAATTAGCACTAACTGGCAACTTGTCCAGTTCATGAAAACAAAACAAAATTGTTTTCAGATACTCAGACTTCCAAGTGTCAGAAATTAATGAGAGTGGTGAAGTGGCCAAGCTGACAGATCAGACGCCGCCCCAACCCCCCGAAGAGGAGACGGTGGACGAAGATGAAGACTTGCTCCTCAATAAATATAACCTGGAAATACTGCCCATGGAGAGGTGGGATCAGATCAATTCCGTGGCTGTTGGAGCCGAGTCTGCTCCAGACAAAGTTGAAGTAATTACCTTTGTTTTTTACTTTTTAGAAACCATTTGCGATGTGGGTAGTTAGCCTTTTTTATTAATAAGAATAAGAACCCCACTTAGTAGTTGTAGCTGAACAGAGTTTGGTAAATTCTGTTTGTAAAGCCTATATTCTTAAAAGTGGTCAGGAAAAATATGAGGTGGGACTCAAACCCACAATCTCTCCTAACCTTGCAGTTGCCCTGCCAACTGAGCTACTCATGATCATACCTCATGCATCAAATTTTTCCTCCTTTTCATTTTTGACATGACACAAAAATGTAATGTTCAGCTTATACTTAAAGAGATATGGTATAGAAATGTGTGATTTTTCATGAGCAATTTCTGAATTACCTATGCAATTGCTAGTTTTCCTTAAAAATTATGTCATTGAAGTACCATGCCATTCTGTGATAACGATATAATAATTTAATTACTTACTTAATCAAACTATTTCTTGTGTCATGTATATTTTAAATCTTGTATATTATATCAACCTTACTTTGTTTGCAAGCTCAATATAAATATATGAAAATTGCTTAAAGGTATGTTCAGTGAAGATATTGTGTCTCCCATTTGTCAGATAGATGTGACTGGCATGTCTAAAGACCAGAGGACCAAGATCCATGATGCTGTAAAGAAGGCATTTGGTGACATCATCATCGGTAGCACTGTTAATGAGGAGGACAAGAAACTGATGCGCTTCGAGAAGTTTAAGAAAGGAGGTATATTTTAAAATAAATATATAGTTAACTAGCTGTGCCCTGCGGTTTCACCCGCATAGATTTAGTTTCAGCCTTATGGTTGCAGAAACCTAATATTTTTAATAAATAAAAGGTAGCCTATGTCCTTTCTCAGGGTCTAAAGATTGTCTGTGCCAAATTTCATCAAAATCGGTTGAGAGGTTTAAGCGGGAAAGCGTAACAGACGGACAGAGTTACTTTTGCATTTATAATATTAGTAGGGATTACTTAGGTCAAGCAATTTGCATGTGCAAACAAAATGCAAGCTCAAAAATATATTTATTTCATTAAAATTACTTGCTTTCAAAATAATTATTTTTAAATCATAAGAATTACCTAAGTACAGAGTTCTTACACATCAGATTACCTATGTAATCATAATTTGGAAATGTTGAATGATTACCAAAATTCCAAAATTTCCTTCATCCTCAAAGGTATAGAGGATCTACCTACAGATTATTATAATATAAGCAATGAGCTATTAAAGTCCATTTAAGTTTCTAAAATTTTCAGAAACCTCATGTGTCACACAGAATAAACCAATTACTTGATTTGAACATGTCAAATTGTGAATGTTTCTAATATACAATTAAAATGGTATGTGCCATTTTGTTTCCAGTTCGCATAGACAACAGAGTGAAATGGATATGGCCCGGGGAGTATGTGTACTTTGTTGTGCACAAAGAGAACTGTGACACCATGGATGCTGCTCTGAGGATCACTGAACGACTCAGATTGAAGTATGTTTAGAACATTGTGAATATTAATACATTTCAGATGCAAAGTATCATAAATATAAAGTCAAATACCTATAAATTTTATAATAAAGTTTGGTAACTATGTAATTGACGGGAAATTTGTGAGGAGTAATATTTTTATTTGGAAAAAACTTCATGTTCATATAAATGCTTTTTAATTGTCTGATTTATGAAATAAAATAACTTTTACTTGTATACTTGGTAGTTGGAACACGTGAATTTAGGTGCACACAATTCTAGCCTTCTGCTTAAATAAGATTGTTTTGTGATTTGACAAGTGACAGACACAGCATATGGAAAAAAATACGTTCATTTTGTGAGCGCATTACATATTTATGCTTATAATATCATTGTGCTATAGTTAATTCAGAGGTGTGCATTCCATATAAGCAGTGCTTACCATCTGTGATGACTCTCGAGTCGTGTGTGTGTCTATACCAAAACGTATGTACCTACGCTGGTATGTGCTTAACATACAAACACTTATTGTTTACGCTTACCCCTCTGAAAATTGCACCCCCAAATCGAGTGTAGGTTTAGCACAAGCATATTTTATTACGCAGTAAAGTTTGATTGCAGTATAAAACCATCGATGCTGGGTTACGCGGGCACGAAGGACCGGCGCGCCAAGACGTCGCAGTGGTTCAGCCTGCGGCGAGTGGACCCGCGCCGCGTGGCGTCGTCCACACGTGACCTGCGCGACGTGCGCGTGGGCAACTACCGCTTCCACCACTCGCCGCTGCGGCTAGGGATGCTGCAGGGGAACATGTCAGTATTTATTAACTATTCAACCCCACGGCTCTCGCTCTTTATTGTTATACTACAAAGGGGTTAAGTGGAAGCCCGCGTTTCCTCTGTACCTCGGAGAGCACGTTAAGCTGTCGGTCACGGTTGCTTATTTAACATCTTTGGCCTATAACCATTTTCACCATTGTGCATAATTCATATAAATGTTACTGTAAGTAATTACTTAGTCATTATTAATTCTGTCATAAAGTATACAAACTGCATGGCTTAATTCCTTGCCGGTTCTTTTCAGAAGGCGCCAACAAAAATTTGCTTTTCTGACGGTTTCAAGTAATGTATTGTTTAATATGTTGTGGTAGGTTTCGCATAGCTCTCCGCAACGTGACGGCGGAGGACGAGTACATAGAGACGGCGTGCCGCAATCTCCGCGACCACGGGTTCATCAACTACTACGGCCTGCAGCGGTTCGGCTCCCGGGTCGAACGACCCACCTATGACATTGGCTTGAAACTTTTACAAGGGAAGTTTAAAGAGGTAAGCTAGTGAGCATAATAATGTTTGCTTCATCGAGCGTGACGGTAGTCCTTTTTATCGTTTTTAAAATTTACAGTCAAAGTTACGTTGATTTATCCATTTGATATTTATAAAAATGTCTGTAAAACACGTAAATGCGATCGGTTACGTATGCGTTTGTGTGAGTGTATAATTTCGAACAAAGTTTGGAAGAACGACGCGTTATAGCAAAAACAAATAATTTTGTATGGAAATTGCGACGTAAATTTAAGTGTTCAAAGATGGCCAGGTGTGCTTTTAACGAAGCTTATTTTTCGTCAAATGTATATGCGTCGTTGACTTCTTAGGAAATTGTATGTGTTTTGTAAGTATGCGCAGGCGCTCAACGACAACTATTACCTGGGGTCTCACCATGAGACAGATGTATGTGCCGTGTATAAGGTGTATCTGTCACTGAATTATCATTGCAATAAGAGGTCACGGTTGGGCTCCTGTGTTCAGGCCATCGATGCGATTCTGGAGGAGCGTGAGAGCGGGTGGGGCGGCGGGCGGCGCGCCCCGCAGCACGAGCTGCGCCTGCGGAAGGCGCTCGGCGCCGCGCCCAACGACCTCGTCGGGGCGCTCGGCAGGGTAAGGTGCACGCTGCACACCCCACCATCGATGCGATCCTGGAGGACGCGAGAGCGGGTGGGGCGGCGGGCCCAACGACCTCGTCGGGGCGCTCGGCAGGGTAAGGTGCACGCTGCACACCCCACCATCGATGCGATCCTGGAGGACGCGAGAGCGGGTGGGGCGGCGGGCCCAACGACCTCGTCGGGGCGCTCGGCAGGGTAAGGTGCACGCTGCACACCCCACCATCGATGCGATCCTGGAGGACGCGAGAGCGGGTGGGGCGGCGGGCCCAACGACCTCGTCGGGGCGCTCGGCAGGGTAAGGTGCACGCTGCACACCCCACCATCGATGCGATCCTGGAGGACGCGAGAGCGGGTGGGGCGGCGGGCCCAACGACCTCGTCGGGGCGCTCGGCAGGGTAAGGTGCACGCTGCACACCCCACCATCGATGCGATCCTGGAGGACGCGAGAGCGGGTGGGGCGGCGGGCCCAACGACCTCGTCGGGGCGCTCGGCAGGGTAAGGTGCACGCTGCACACCCCACCATCGATGCGATCCTGGAGGACGCGAGAGCGGGTGGGGCGGCGGGCCCAACGACCTCGTCGGGGCGCTCGGCAGGGTAAGGTGCACGCTGCACACCCCACCATCGATGCGATCCTGGAGGACGCGAGAGCGGGTGGGGCGGCGGGCCCAACGACCTCGTCGGGGCGCTCGGCAGGGTAAGGTGCACGCTGCACACCCCACCATCGATGCGATCCTGGAGGACGCGAGAGCGGGTGGGGCGGCGGGCCCAACGACCTCGTCGGGGCGCTCGGCAGGGTAAGGTGCACGCTGCACACCCCACCATCGATGCGATCCTGGAGGACGCGAGAGCGGGTGGGGCGGCGGGCCCAACGACCTCGTCGGGGCGCTCGGCAGGGTAAGGTGCACGCTGCACACCCCACCATCGATGCGATCCTGGAGGACGCGAGAGCGGGTGGGGCGGCGGGCCCAACGACCTCGTCGGGGCGCTCGGCAGGGTAAGGTGCACGCTGCACACCCCACCATCGATGCGAGGGGGGGGCGTAGATTTAGTTTCATCCTTCTTGTCGTGAATAAAAGTTTATTTTATTCCTTGAAACATCAGCTACCTCCCAGTGTAAGTCCCGTTAAAATCGGTCCAGCCGTTTCAGAGGTTACCCGGAACAAACAGACAGACAATGAAAAACAGTATCGTGTATACTTTCATATGCATTTAGTGAAAAGCTGTTATTTGTAATAAACAGACACTTCAATTTTATTTATCTGTATAAATTTTGTCACCATACAGATTTTATGTAACTACATGCCTTCAATATTTAATTAATTTAATAGAATATAATAACTTTGTATGATGGCAAACGTTTGGGAACGAACGACTATGTGACCCCCTCCTGGCGCCGAAGCTGGATCGGCCCCTGCACTCTACTTATACCTACGCCTCCCCTCCATGGAGCACACACTGCGACCTTACTCACCACAGGAGCACAAAACTACTCAACGGTAGCATGCTTCTGTTACGTGAAGATTGTCAGTCTCCTGTATATCTACTTGGTGTCCCACAAACCGTCGTCAAAAGATGCATGAGCGCTATTAAAATAAACTTTTATTGAATGATCTAAGATTAAAAAATAGTCGTGAGTCAACTCAGCAATCAGCAGGCCTTAATATGTAAATGTACAGGTACTATCACGAGTTACGAGCGTTCAGCGAAAATAGTAGGGGTAACAGCGCATGTATTTTATACGCCTCTCGCCATACAGAGACAAAGTCATAAAATCAGTACTGCGCATTGAAGGCAGACCTTGAATTATGCATGAGTGCTGACGCTCGTAGCTCGTGTCAGCCCTGTGCACGGTATAAGCAGCGCCGGGCGGTGTCCGCAGTTGGCGCGCAACACGCGGCTGCTGTACCTGCACTCGTACCAGTCGCTGGTGTGGAACCGCGCCGTGTCCGAGCGCCTCCGCCGGCTCGGCCTCCAGCCCGCCGTCGGAGACCTCGTGCCGCTGGCTGACGTCGAAGGTACGTACAGGAGAACACTGTTCTAGTTGGTTTTTCATAAACTTGCGTAAACATACTAGTAGAACTTTATATTGGGTTATATTGGTGCCATCACGAGATATGAACGCAATATTGTTGTGATGATGCAAAAATATCTTTTTGGGCGTAAGTTTAGCAAGCATGAACAAATATATGCGCAGTTATCTCATTTTTTTCGCTCAGCGCTTATAACTCGTGACGGCTCCCAGATAATAGACTTGAAAAGTAATATAGAAGCTTTATTCTTAAAAAACTTTTGTTCCAAAAACTTGCGGCTCCGAAATCTGCCACTCTAATTCTGAGCCTGTCCAGTCTGCTGTTAGATCCCCACTGACTCATAGAGATTTGTGAATATTGCGAAAATATACTAGGAATGTATTTGTACGGAACTAAATTATATTTACAGAGCAAATAGAAGAAGAAGAGTTCGATCCTGAAGACGGACAAGATGGCGCCGAGACGACAGAAGATGGCGGCGACAAGCAAGATGGCGGAGACCAAATCGACGAACAAAAAGATAAGGAGCCGTCAGAAACAACTGACAAACAGAAAAAGGAACGAAAAGACGATGTCAAACCAAAAATACCCGTCAAAATACTAACACAAGAAGATGTAGACAGCGACCGTTACACAATCTTCGATATTATCATGCCACTGCCAGGGTTTAATATCGATTACCCGCCGAATATGAAGGACTTCTATGAAGCCACGTTAGTAAAGGACGGACTTACTTTGGAGTTGAGACATAAATACAAGTAAGTCATAATGTTTATTTATTAGATAGTATGTTTCTGCTAAGAAGAACCCGTCAAGAAACGCAGTAATTAATCATGTCAAAAAAAAAAAAAATTATTAATACAACATTAATCAAAAAAAAATATATAAGCCCATGGATACAGTTCCAATTCACAAAAGTCAATAATAACTAATAGATGGTACTACGTATGTTTGTGTAGCTTGAAATGACCAGTCCCTATAACCAGCACCTGCCGCGTCATTCACTAAGGTTCCTCAGCGTCGCACTCGTCGTCGAGTGTCGGTTTTAAAGATACGAAATTCAACCTTATCCTGTATGTACATATTATGTACTATGATTGAAACCAACGTTCGTCGGTCGAGTTCGACGCTGAGAAACCTTATAACATGGCAGTTCACAAGTATGACGTGAATACCAGCAATCGCCCTCCTCAACCATTATAGTTGGAAGTGAGCGACCCGTCCTCCAGACGTCGCCGCAAGCAAAGTTATTTTAGTAGAGATAAACATATACCGGTATACCGACAGGTATACCTATACATCCATATGTATAGATAAATATATTTGATCGTGGTGTGTATGTGAATGTGTGGTCCCAGGAGCTACAGCATGTCGGGCGCGTACCGCCGCGTGGCCCAGCGGCCCAGCGCCGTGAGCTGGCGCTGCGTGCGGTACCAGAACCCCTTCGCTGACCTCCTCGCCTCCGACTGGGACACGCTCACACACCGCGACATGACCGCTATCGTCGATGGTAACTATACACTCAATAACTATCTAATCGAGCGCCATTCTGATATGTACATCGATGTACGTTGTACATATTACAAACTTACGCTGTGCGTAACATTGTATCCGCTAATCGTTCTCAGGTGCCAACCAACCTGTACTCAACTCATCCTACTCCGCTCCGATTTCAATACACACTTAATAAAATTTTGCTCTTCTGCTGTTTGGTTGTATTCACTTACATATACCAAAGAAACTACTCACAACGAAAAGGAACATTGATTTCTTCACTACATTCTATCTAGAGAAACAACCAGTATTGCGGTCGGAACACTATTAATTTACCGTAAACTTTCAATTTCAGATGGCAAATACAAAGCCCTTCTCCTGACATTCAACTTGCCAGCGAGTTGTTACGCCACAATGGCGTTAAGAGAGCTCCTCAAAGTCGACACTTCGAGCGACAACCAAGCGCTTCAAAACAACTACCACAAGAGGAAAGAATCTGAAAAGACCGAAGATGACCCTAAGAATACCGGAGAAGACGGTAAGGACTCCGTGATAGACGGTAAGAAGACCGAAGTAGACGACAAGAACACCGAAGAAGACGGTAAGAAGCCCGAAGAAGACGGTAAAAAGAATGAAGAAGACAGTGCATTGCAAGACGATGGCAAAAGGAAGTGTGAGGATGATGGAGAAGGTGACTCTAAAAAACAAAAGACCGACGAATAAACATTTTACATAGATTCTTTGGTTTTATTATGATACATAATTTGCTTTACATAGTTGAGATCGTTTTTCGTTGTTCATATATTATAAATCTGAAGGTAAGTTGCTGTGGCTTGTCTTATTCTTGGTGTTCCTCTGGCATCTGGAACAAAAAAAAGGCATAACTTATATGTTGGTCGAGATTTGTTCACGAAGCGGGTTTAAAAATTTTGTTCTAATAAGTTATCTAAGCTGACGAAAGCCGAGCTTTCCGTCAATGAAGGAAAAACTACGGCGAATAAATGACTAATGTATTCAATGAGGCATTTCAAATCTTGTCTCACAGGTTGTGCTTTTGTCACCTAATTATATGACGTGAGTGTTTGTAAAGGTGCCATCAAGAATTACTGACAACTGACCTAAAATGCGCAGCCGTGTTATTCACTAAGGTTTCTCAGCGTCGCACTCGTTGAGTGTCGGTATTAAAGATACTAAATTGAACCTTATCCTGTATGTACATATTATGTATCAATTTCCTATGATTGAAACCAACGCTAGAGTCGAGTTCAACGCTGAGAAACCTTAGAGAATAACGCGGCAGTAATCATTTTATGAGTCTACCTCTGTTTGCATGGCCCGACGCGCATAAAACGTACGTAACGTAACGTAACCCCGTTAATAACTGTCTCGTAACTTGCAACACCTTTGTGGAAAGCTTAGAAGATATATAAACACCTGATTATGTCGGTGAGTATACACCAGCCGCTCGTCGCTGCCTATACCGTAGAGGCAGGGCGGTGTGTGGCCACGAAGCAGGCGATCCATTGGCGTGACCTGCCGTGTGCGCGCGAAGCTCGCCCGGCGTCGGGAATGAACGGGGGCACCACGAGCATTTGTGGGGCTTGTTCTATAATAAATAGGGGTAGGTATAGAATATATTTAAAAAGAGTAATTACTGACATTCTTGCCGGGTTCTTCTCAGTAAAACCAACCGTCCGTAGCCGGTTAAAACGTTCATCTATACATACTAATATTTTAAGAAGAAATATTTGTATGTAAGTGTGTTTGTAACGAATTGGCTCAAAAATAACTATTATCGAATTTAAAATTCTTTCTCCATTTGAATGCTACATTTTCACTGATTATTATCTATCTATACTAATATTATAAAACTGAAGAGTTTGTTTGTTTGTTTGAACGCTCTAATCTCAGGAACTACTGGTCCGATTTCAAAAATTCTTTCAGTGTTGGATAGTCCATTTATCGAGGAAGGCTATAGGGTATAATATATTTTCAAAATAATTAGGGATCCGTAAGGAAATTGCGATTTACGGGAACTACGCGGTTGAAACCGCGTGACGTCTGCTTGTAATCTAATAGAGATAGTTACAATGTAAGTGTCTGTTTGTTCCGGCTAATCTTTGAAACGGCTGGGCCTGTATGTATGTCGGCCTATATTCTAAGATAGTTCATGGAAAACTTGCCTTGGTATGCGTCATTCTGTGGTAGTATAAGTTTGAACTGGCGGTGAAACACTTCCCGCATTCTGGACACTTGTGCGGTTTCTCACCTGAAACCAAAAGAAGTAACGATCTAACGTAGATATGGCGATCTTATAACATTTATATAGCTTCATGCATCTCATTTTGATAGAAATTTTATTTATAAATTATAATTATTTCTTAAAAGTCTGATGTGACAGATTCGTAGGTGTAAGAAAAAAAATGGCGGATATTTGAACGCCGTTCATTTAGTGATTGAATAATTGTATAATTTTCTCTCCCAATACAATTTATATTAAAAGGTTTTTTACTTTGTGGACCCAACATACCTATAAATTAATAATTTTCATGCATTTCTTTATGATGCAAGTAAATAGATTGAATGCAGTTTTTGTCTTTCTTGCTAGTTCGTTTTGTTAGATGCGGATTTTATGAAATTTTTAAAAAATTCTTTGATTAACGCGTGGTATGGCAATGTCAGTGGAAAAAATGGCGGCTTTTTGAACGCGGTCCCACGTTTACCGTGTTAAAATTAAGTTATTCGGTGTTAATTATGAGTTAAAGTGAGACTATGTACTGGAAGTGCTGGGCTGTGTGGACTTATTGTATTCTGCAGTGAAAACTTCACAATTTGTCAAAGGTAAGTAAACACCTACCTACTTGGTTATATGAATATTACTATTGATTAAAAAAATGTGGTGGGTTACCTGTGTGTATTCTTCTGTGTGTGTTCAGTGAGCTGGACGTGCTGAACCCCTTGTTGCAAACATTACAGATGTGCGGCTTTTCACCTGTAACATACTATCACTTATAAACTCATTTTGAGGGTAGCGTTGTTTCATGAAGCATGCGGCCTAGCTAAAGAATTCCTGTGATCCTTATTTAAAGTAGGCAGGTACAGGTGCCGTCACGAGTTATGAGAGTACATCGATAATATTGGGGATACTGCGCATGTTTTTATTCAGCTCGCGCCATACATATGGACAGAGACAGACTCATAATATGACTAATGCACATTCACAGTGCGCTCTCATAACTCGTAACGGCACCTGTAGGTAATTAAGTATATCTGCCCGCTATCGAAAACCGCTGTAGTGAGTTTCCTGCTCTTGGGATTAAGCCGTCCTTAGGAGTAAGTGTGATGAAGGAATTAGGCTAGCTTCATGAAAAAACTTGCATGTAGGTAGACGAAAGCGCTTCATAGCACTTTTACTTACAACTTTAGCCTATTTTTACTGGAAGTCAAGATCAAGTTCCAGACAACATAGTAGGTAAGTATACAAGGCTAGGAGATCTAGGGCGCATCCATAGAAACCCGTTCGTCTAGGTTCGTGTCAAATATCACTCATAAGTTCGGAAGTACGTATAAAGTATAAGTACGAATTCATTGGTTAAAGTACGTTAACCTATTAAAATATTGTAGCCATTGTATGTGATCTCCTGTCGTGATTCCAAAGAAATATGAACATCTTATCTCATACTAGGTATTTATACCAGAGCAGTTAACTATGAATCCGGTCTTGCTTTGTAAGTAGGTACATATACAGCTTAATAATCGTCACAGCGTCTTATTATTTACTAGCTGTGCCCTGCGGTTTCATCCGCGTAGATTTTGTTTCATCCTTAATATCGCGGAACCCTAATATTTTTAATAAATAAAAGTGTAGTACCTGCCAGTGAAAGTCCCGTTAACATCGGTCCAGCCGTTTCGGAGATTACCCGGAACAAACAGACAGACAGACAGAGAAAAATTTTAAAACCTGGTTTTTTATTATCAGTAGCGAGTATACTTTCATATGCATTTAGTGAAAAACTGTTATTTTGGAATTACAAACAGACACTTCAATTTTATTTATCTGTATGTATGTATAGAGTATAGATGTATAGACTAGCAACATATGTGTCATCACATAACAATAAATATGTAACTTCAGTCAGAATTTAGAGATGTGATTATTTGTTCTGTTTTTTTTTGTACATTTGAGTAATCGTCTGCTACAACTGTATATGTACTGTACCAATGAGTTTTTTTAACAAAAACTAAAAAGCAGTGATTTCACACCACGAGTTTTACGGTGAAGGAAATCATCGCAAGGAAACCTGCATATGTCTGAGAAGGAATTCATAGACGTATGTATAGTGCTTGAGACTGCGGTCACGTTGGCACTTAATCATCTTCGGTGAAAAGTGGGTGTTGTTATTGTTATTAAGTATGTGGGAGGTATTTTACCTCTGCTTCTTATAATTCCATAATTTTCACATTTAGTGAAAAGCTGTTAATTTTTATTTACAAACAGGCTCTACAATTTAATTTATCTATATAGTATAGATATAGATTTTAATCGACAGTAGATTTACCAGTATGGGTCCTCATATGTCTCTTGAGCAAGGAAGGTCGGTCAAACGTCTTCAAGCACACCTGACAGGGCAGTATGTTCTTCATGTTCATCTTCTGAGGTAGGCAGAAGCTGTTTTTACTGTATACAAAATTTGTGCGCTCGTATAACTTCACTAGATGGCTGTTCAACCCTGCCAAGAACTTCAAGTCTATTATGTTCATGATTTTGTTTGATTTGTCAGTCTTTATCGACAGATCTAGTGGCTCTGTTTGGATTTCCATATTTTAACAATTTACTTTTATTGACTTTTGGGGTCGCTTTTTATTTCAATAAACTTTAATTATTGAATCAAGAATTCATTGATTTCTTTATATTCTCTCGAAGTATCTTTAAATATCAATTTTTAATTATAAACTACGGTCCAGAAGAAAATTCTGAATCTCAATCACACTTATCTAGACTACTAGATCTTGCTGCGAGTTTTATATTTTAAGAAACCCAAAAACGTAGGCAACTTTTCACAGAATTGTATGATATCGTTCCGAATTTCCATGAATAACTGCGATTATTTCCAATGCGTAGTCCCTTAAATAGAGCAAGGGGTTGACACGTACAAATGACAGTGTTATATTAAACATTATTAGATTGTATAACGGTTGTGTATCGAGGATCGTTTGCCGCATTGTGCCGAAGGTAACAATGAGTTTTGTAGAGCACCGGCCACTAATCGGCGTGATTTGACGATTTTTTGTATTTACACCAAGAACTTTGTGCTACGACGGACACGGCGGCAGCTGGGGCATGAATATATTTTTTCTTTACTTAATAACTGTTTATGATATAGACTAACATATGAATTGAATTGTTTCAACGTAAGACGTTAGTACTATTTAACTAGCAGGCATAAGCATAATTTCATTTTTAACTGAAAATCCAAGTGTACTCATTGATTTCCACGAAAAAACGACTTTTCAAATGAAGTAAAAAATATTTGTAGCCAGCTGATTCTGGACACAATACCTATTCTAATCAGTACGTACCTCTTTTAATTATACTTTGGTACCTTCTTATATTTGTGCAAAAATTTCATAAAAACTTAATAATTTTGGCCCCAGCAAAGTCACATCCAAGCAATTTCCACTTTTCCTAGTTCAGCGTTTGTATTGAAGAAAACGTAATCGCCTATAAAGGTGACGACGCAAATTTGCGTTTGGTCGCTTTGTGCCACAAATGGAACCCTCGGTATTGAGCCGCGAGAGGTTATTGTGACCGGGTGTCAATCATGTTTGCTCAATGATACAATTTGCAGATTGGCCCGGTAAAGAAATGGTTATTTGTCGAGTTTGGGGGCCTTTGTATACCTGTTGTGGTGTTTGGAATCGCTTTATTGTGTACACTAACGGCGCCCCGAGGTTTCACTCGTGTTGTTTTCCTTGGTATTCAGTGGTAAAACATAAAGTAAAGCGTAAGTATAAAGCGTAAGGCGGAGGTGTTTCAACACTCACTTTTTACCGAGGATGCTTAGGCCCCAAGGCGACACATGGTGAGTCCATGGGCATTTACCGTAAGATATCCAATATGGGTAAAATAAACAGACAAGCATCCACAATTTTCTAACAGGTAAGTAAGTATTAAGACTAGTTGGACAACTCCATCGGCAATTTTTTTGCCGGAAGATGCGCGTCTTGTTAATTTAGAATTGTGTATATTTGTCGGTATACCTATAGATACATATTTTTAAATATTCCTTAGCTACATTGTAGGAGAATAAATTTCAAGTATTCAGCACAGACATTCATCGTTGTAGGTAATAAATTAAGAAAGTAACAAACTCACTACGACATCGTACAAACCAATGAAATACAGTCCACCTAATAAAGTGTATTTATAAATTAGGCTAAGTGATAGCCAGCAACAATACGGTGTAGCTCATATGGCTGGGGAAGTGACTGGCGTTACCTTTGCTATTGTATACAGTCCATTACTTGATAAGCTACGGAATATACACTATGGCTGTGTTTACTTTTCATTACTTACATTTACTTAATTAAACTTTGAGTTAACAACGTAATATCAAAATGATTTATTAAGTTTAGGCATTGGTAAGGAACTTATAAATGTCGAGAAGAAATGACTAGAAACTCAGGAGGAATTTAGTTTCAATCAAAACAAAAGAAATATTTTTTAAACCTAAGTGGCTGGAATTGATGTAGTACTGTGGAGCAATTTACATTCCTGGTACACATTATACGGATGGTATTGAAACATTTTCAGTAAGAGTTTTAAGTAAGAATTATCAGGTCATTCAAGCATTGCATAGATTGACAATGCACAAGCGTGATACGGAATAATTTTTTTGTCAAAATGTGTATAGGCTGGGTTATGATACAGTGCATACTTACTGGTATATCTACATTGCACAAATGTAATTTTTTGTATATTATCTACACACCATACCCGGGCTGTTATATCCATTATTTTTGTTATATATTGGTTTCTCAAAAATATTTCTCTACGATAAAGTTTTGTATGGTAAAAGATGATAAATTACCTCTTCCATCTCCAAACAGCTAATATTTATCTTTCCATCTCTGTAGCTATGTGTAGGTAGGGCTAGGCGCGGGCGGCACAAAAGTTATTCAAGTGCTTTTTCCGGACTTATTCAAATTCACTCGCAAATCGGATTTACTCTGCAACTTGTTAGGACTGGCTTATTTTACTTTTCACTTACCTACTTCGATTCTTTGTTTATTTTTACAAGACGTTGTTAAAGTCTCTTTTCAATTCAACAAATTACATTAATTACGCTAGTGTTTTGTTGTAGCCTATTTCATGTATTTGTCCGAAAATTAATTGCCAGACAGCACAGGTTTTCAAATGAGCAAAACATATTATTCTATAAGTAGGTTATAATGTTCGTGACATTAAAATGATTGCTTCTGTCTAGGGTCAATATGAAAAATGTAGTACCTATATATCAACACACAGCTCGTCCTAGAGACATGAAATTTAAAGGGAATGTTTTTGGTGAGGTGTAGGTATCCGCAAAGAGAGTGTTTTCCAAGATTCCCAAGTACGGTTGTATGTTTGTATGTAAATTTTACTGCCACGTGAGCGATGCCGCTGATGCCAGCTAGTCTAATATCTTACAACTATGTTGTTTATAGGTACATCAATTTTATGCAAATAAATACAATTGAAGTGTCTGTTTGTAATTCCAAATTAACAGATTTTCACTAAACGCTTGAGAAATTATATTTTAAGAGGATTTTCACTGGCAGATAGCTGATGTTACAAGGAGTAAGGCTACTACTACTATGAAATTGCCTCTGCAGGTGAAACCCCGGGGCACAGCTAGTTTTCCATAAGTTTTTAAAATGATCTGATACTTGATTTCGAGGAAATTTTCAATTGTTTGTTGTGACCTAACTATTTAAGTAGGTATACATTTTTGTTCTTCTAATATTGCATATTTGAAGTGCATGTTAACAAGTAGAAGTAAGAAATAAAGTGGGCCAGGATTTCGCGGATATTTGGCGAAATTACACGGCGTATCGATCCCAGCCTCGCTGGCTGTTGCATAAATGCATTAGTCTGAAGATAGGCACCTCGTCAGATCTACATCCCAAATCACGAGTGAGAGCGGACAGCTTTTATAAAAATTTTAGCACTTGTCAGTTACAGCTTTACAAATGTGTAATTTTTTTAGATAAGATTGTAATGTTTGTAAAGCAGGGACACACAGTATTTAATGTTTCTTGACCATTAAGTTTTATGTGTCTGCATCTTCTTTGACGTATTTCCTTGTTTCTTCCATTCCTGGTAGTATTTTGGAGATTTTATTATTTTGATCACATATATTAAAACCAAATTGAAGGAACAAAATAATCGTACAATGTGCATCCATATAATTTAATTCAAAACGAAACACAAAGAAGTGCATTGGTTACATTGTGTCGGACCTACAAATGTAATGCGTGGATAAGAGGGTCTGAGCTAGTGAGATTTTAAAATTGTATAGTGACACTAGTAGACGTCACGCGGTTCCCATGAGAGTACGGCGATAAAATATAGCCTATGTTACTCGCTGATGATATAGCTATCCATTGGTGAAAGAATTTTCAAGATCGGTCTAGTAGTGTCGGAGCCTATACAATTCAAATAAATATTTCCTCCTTAATATTAGGATAGATGGCACATTCCGATCTTTAAAGACAACGTAAATAATGAATATATGCATACTTACGACTGCGATGAAATTCATAGGTTTACAACACGTAATTGCGTATGTACATTAGGGGTGAGATAATTGCTTGTATGTCGCGATTGATGTATAAAAAAAACTGTAACCTCAAAACTGTTAAGTAAACACAATAAAGTCGCTCGTGGCTCATGCCTCGTACCCGTCCCACGTCCTCGCCGTCCGCCCTAAATGTATTCTTAATAAAGCGCGGAGAGGCTGCCCGATGTATTTTTTGATATTTCGCTTTGACGATGAGCACCAATCTACCGGTGTTTTTGTTCGGACCGGCTCAATGTTTCGATCACGTACCGAAACGCAATTTTTTCCGCATCAATTTCCAGAATATATTTTGATCTCCGTTTATTTTCGAATATTGGTTTTGTTTCACCTCCCCGTTTGTTGGTACTTACGAGGTATCTTTTGGTTGCAGTTATTTATTAATTTCATAACAAATAGAATCTATTTACTATGCTTTCTTATTCCATTTAATTAAAAAAATATTAAAATAATATTTTCAAAAATACTTGATTGAAGATTATTTTAGTGTGAGGTGGCAAGGTAATGATGCACAGAGTTCAATATAGTTCTATGCCTAGACAGTTTACATTAGGGAGTTTTCTTTTCTTGTTTGAATTACGTCTTGATAAAGCAATTATTTTAAGACAAACCAAGTATGTCGAATTACACCAAAATGTTTGATAGTTTAAGAGTGATAGCAACAATACTTACTTAATAAATTAAATAAAATGAAATAGTATAATTTAATAAAAGTATTGATTCGATACTGATATTGCATAAAATTGGCGGATTATTTTATTTCGTGGTGTAAAGTGTATTTTGAGGTAAGACGAGACGATAAAATATTTTATTCTTCGCTGTAAAATATATCACATATTTTTGATAGCGATATCTTAGAACAAGAAAAGTGTAAAAGTGTTATAAAGCAGGGGCATTTAACATGAATATCTTGACACAGTAAATATTTTTAATATCAGTCGACAAACAAACCCATCTACCATCTCGAACAAAATTATAGCCATCTATTTTCCTGGAAAGCAATTTAGCTAGAAAGTTTTACCTCAAGTGAGTACTTTACTTATGTACATGTACTTGCAATAAAAGGCTTTGGTCCAACATGGTTGGGCGTGTCAGTGGGCGTTGGGCGTGGCTATGTGGAAGTATGTCAAGTGGGGCTTAGAACCTCCTCGGCTCTTTAAATGGACTAAGACCTGCGAATGCGTTTTATATTTTTCTTTGTTTACTCGAGTCTTTGAGGGTTCTGTTCCAGTTGGTTCGTTTTATTGACTTTTATAATATTTTATTTCGTATTTATACAGACTGGCTTCTTCTTTTCGAATCAGGTCATCCAATTTATAACTAAACGAGCTTCTTACTGCAGCTTCATTTGCGTGACATAATCAATATCAAAAAAAAAATTATTTGATTAGTTTTCTTATAAAGTACTTCTGACAATTTAAATCGTAAAAGGAAACAAAAAATTACACTGTACAGGTACATAAATGTTACCATACCATAATATGGAAAGATTTAAACAGACTTTTGAAAGTAAACACGATAAGTAACTATGGCAATCTCTTGGGGGAGTACTTACATACCTAATGTGTATTTACTTTCAAAAGTCTGAATAAGCCTTTCCATATTAACTTCATTAAAATAAATATATTTGAAGCTCAACAGCGCAATAAGATAGAGAACACTAACGAGTAAGTGATTACAATGTACACAAAATCAGAAGTACAATACGAATACAGGAGCTTTTTAATTATATCCATTATACAAGTTTTAGTTAACGATATAAAAATTAAGACTAACTTTTTGACGATGATTAGTATGTTTATTTCTATGCAAAGGTGACCCACAGAACACAGGCTTAAAGATCACAAAACTTGTCTTGGACAGACAGGGCTATTTGTCGCGGATCTTGTGTGAGGTGTAGGTTTAGTTGGACAACTTCGATATTCAAATGGAAGATCCCTGCTGGACCATAAGTACCCAGGTACATCTCAATGTATGAGGGGATTTTCCAATGTTCACGTATAGTCTGGAGCAAAGCGGCTACTCGTCACTTAATAAAATAACTGAGGTACAAATACGAGAGATTTATTAAAATTATTTAAAATCATCATCTCCCTGGCACATTGTTGGGGTCAGCATTTTTTTCAACCCGATGTGGCTAATCCCTTGATTTTTATACAAAGCGTCTACCATCTGACCATTGTAACCTCTTTTAAGAGGAAAATCAGCAATAATTTCTATCAAAATGCAATCGTTTTGATATGCGATATTGATGCGTACATTTTATTCCGTCCCGCTCATAATGAAACAAATAAAAGGTCTCATAACATTCAATCATAAGACGAGCTCGCGTCACGTTATCATAACATCTTATGATAACATTTCATATAACGCAGCCCTTGGTAATTCTTTCAATTTCGTTATGTATATTTAAATGAGTTTGTATTACCGACTGCGTCTGAGCGAGGTGTTTTAATACTACGGGAACATTCTTATTATCTTGTCAACTTTAGATGTTCACTATATTACGGCATACGAGAATTGTATCACGTGTAAAACCAAAGCTCCAAGAAATTTTGAAAATTATACCTACTTAGGTAGGACCATCTGCAAGTCTAAACAAATACATTGGATACTTCCAAAATGTATCGTAATAGATACAATTTCGGAGCATGTAAATAATTTAAAGATATTTATCATATTAGGAGTCTTAAAAGAAATAAAATATTAATAATAATCAAATTAGAGGCGATATATTTTATCAGTATCGGTTTGGCATACTCGTTATAATGCATTTAATATCGGATAAACTAACTAATTAACAATTATACATTTGGTATTCCATCTGTTCCATTAGACACGTCGGTATTGTTACAATAATTAGCTTGGTGTGTTCCTGTATACATTGTTTTACATATACATATTTTTATTAAGTGGCTATCATAAGTTCTCATGTAAGTCAATATTATAATTCTTATGAGACTAAACATTCTAAACCTAACCTAAGTACCTACAGGATATTTTAAGAAGACAATAGTTTTTTTGTTAATTCGTCATGGTAAATATGTTAATAATTATGTCATTGTGCTATAATACAAGTAGGGATTGCTCAAAGCGGAATATTTTGATCTCATAACGTCAAGTCGTGTAAAGTGGAAACCCACCCCACCGCGAGTCGCGCAACATTTTTCCAATTTCGCCGACGGGAGACGTGCTCGGGAAAATCCTCTTTTGATTTATTTTTTAATTCGCTACCTCATTTCAATTTATGAACGAGTATGTCTTTGTAGAGGCATTTGTAGCTGTCTAATGTAGTCTCCATGCTAATGTGTGTCGACTAATCGAGTTTCAAATGAAATATGCCTTCTAAGTCGGTATATAGAAACGTGTCGCGGTTGGATCTTATTTTTTTCTTTTTCACTATGATATTAATATAGTGTGCTACCGCCAGCGATGTTCCCAATCTATTTAAATTCTTTCGTCCTTTGGGATTTTAGTACTTACCTATTTATTTAACCAGTCCCGTATTTAATCATAGGTTGTAATGTTATACGTATGAAAATATGAATACGATCGGGCCGTTAGAGTTTCAGCGAGATCAACGAACAGCATTCGATTATTCTGTGCGTTTACTATGAATTGCCTGTTAACAAAATGTATCAGTAGGATAGTAGACTAATTATTAGACTGTATTCTAGCAAAACAGTCATCCATTGACATTCCTTTATATTTTTCCCAATAATTTTCCACAAGTATTTTCTTTCACCCGCCCGCTTAGCAGGGACTTTAGTTTATACAAACCCCGGGATAATATTGGAGACTTTACCGGAGGGTCGGTCACAAGATGGCGTTAGCAAAAACCTTGCAAAGTAACAGATGATCTTCATTTAAATATTACCGAGGGACACTCGCTCAGGCTCCAACTATACGGGGTGATAATGTAGTCAAGAAATAAATAAAAAATATTCTTAAAAATGGTCAGATAAACATGTGTCATGCAAAAACAATCTAATAAAAAATATGTATCAAAAGCTATACAATAGTACCTATATTTTTGAAAATAGTTTTATGTGACTATCTTCTGTTTCAATTAATATAATCACATAAGTATATCTGTAAATGTGTTAAAAACAAAAGAATAACCAAGCGTGGATCATGAGAGGGGTTCAGACCGGAATAACTCTTAAAATCAAGTCTTCGAAAAACTGTTATACTATGGGTTTCTATAAAAAGTAGTGTTAAATATCGTCAAAGTTTGAAAATGGATTTCAATATAATTTAGTTGTATAAAATTCAGCTAGTGTGTGTGTTCAGTGCAAATGAGATGCAGGGCCAGTCAATATGATGGGATCAAAGCGCGGCACTTAGCGACAATATTACCGGGCGCAAACACTTGTTTATTACATTCTATGGTTTACGTTAGAATAGTCACTTGACGCTTTAAAAACACTTCATATTATAGTCTAAAAATATTGTTTACTAGCTGTGCCCCGCGATTTCACCCGCGTAGATTCAGTTTCATCCTTATTGTTGCGGAACCCTAATACTTTTGATAAATAAAAGTAGCCTAAGTTACTCCTTAAAACATCAACTACCTACCAGTGAAAGTCCCGTTAAAATCCGTCCAGCCCTTTCAGACATTACCCGGAACAAAAAGACAGACAGACAGAGAAAAATTTTAAAACTTGTTTTTTTGTGTCAGTAGCGTGTATACTTTCATATGCATTTAGTGAAAAGCTGTTATTTTGGAATTACAAACAGACACTTAAATTTTAATTATCTGTATAGATGTGTGGATTTGTTAATGAGTGTAATTGAAGAAAAAAAAGATGAGGGAACAGTCTCTTCTTGTGTCCTCATCAGGTTGTTATATATAATATTCAAAAATATTTTATTGCACTTATGACAGTCGCAGTAAATACTAGGTACAGGAAAAACGAATTTAGGTATTGTAATTATGTATAATGGGGGATTAAGGAACATATGGGCAAATTAAAACATATTCAAGTGAAAGTGAAAAATTTAATAAAAAATATAAAACAGAACTCTGATAGATATGAAACTTATTTTAACATACTACAAAAACATTCGGAAAAATAAAATATCTCTTGCTGAATAGACTTGCCGACTGATATACCTATGTGTAACCAACTTATATACAAAAACAAAAAACTCACTTATGTCTATATACATGTAACAAACATCTTAACTTACTATCGATCTTAGTAACGATAAAGCTCACAAAGGAAATGTAACGGAAAAGTGCATATAACATACCCTTATACACGGAATAAGTCGTCCTAATTGTCGACCATAATAAACAATTAGAGAATATAAAAAGACACAAAAATTGCTCCCAAATGTAACGGAAAAGTGTATACAGTCAAATGGAAAACCCTTACTCTGCGGTTATGTTTAACAAGAATGGATGAACGAACAACATTATACTAAAAATATAGTCTAAGAAAATATATGTCCCATCACCAAGTGAATTGCAGTACGAATACATGTTGGTACGTCTAGTTTATTGCTTCCGTATTCTAATATCAATTCATTTTTATCTGGAACGAAATAACACAAGTTAATTAAAAAGTAAGTAAAGGTGCATACAATTATTTGAAGACGAGCGGCGACGCATACAATACAACGCATAGCGATATCTCCTCATAGAACAGATCATAGCCAAAAGATGTGCTTCGTGATAGTATTGTGTTTGTAGTAAGTAATGCTATGCTTTACATAATGCGTTGATTGCATTGTGCGTCTGTGAAGTATAAAACATAGTACTTATATGAAGCGCAAGAGAAAATTTTGTCGATAAATATTCTGGCACAAATGTTTGAATAAGCAGAAAGCTTCAGGCTTGTTGGTGAATGTTAGGCGTTGTGCTTGTTAATAGTGTTATGTGGTAATAAAATACTCACAGCGCTAGTTGTTAGTTGGCGCCTCATGTCTGCGCGCCGCTCAGTAGTCGGAGCGGCGGCAGCGGCGCCCGATGATGCCAGCCGTGCGGCCGGGCAGCGTCCAGCGACGCCTACGACCGCGGCACCGGGCGGCGTGGCCGTGCTCACAGCTAACTGCCTGTAATATTAAACATACATGAGTCTGAAGGCTGTTTACAGCAATCCCACTCTCCATCAGGGGAATTTAACATGCATCCGAAATGATCAAATTGTGTGGTTCACAAAAATACAAGTATGAGCTGTTGTTATCGGATACCAGCCACTGTCACAATTGCCACGTGTCCAGCCGTATTTCAATAATGAAATGAAAGAATTTCTTCCATGAATGCTCTTCATTATGGAATTAATTGGATCAAAAACAACACAGTGTTGGAGTCTTAAAGATGGGTGTTAGCAGATTCGTAAGCAAGGCGTTGGCAATTGGCACAGGGAAAATAAAAAAACCTATTGGCCTCGTATTGCTAGCTCACACGAGAAGAGAAATAATCAATTCGAGACTATGGGAAAAACGTGCATTAGCTAAATGCACGTGGTAACACGTGCTTTGCAAACTTTTCGGACATTTTTTCACCCACGTGGCCACAACGTGGCGTACAAATGAAACACAAACTCACCATATTGATGCAGGCCAATCATTTGCAGGTTCCCTGGCTCACTGCAGACAAAACAAACAAATGCCATTAAAAACAATCAAATCTAATCATACTCCTTGAGGAACTGGTGGGAAAACTAGAAACACTTAATAATATGCCACGTTTTAAGCCTTGTACAATTTGAACGTTATTGCAATAAACTAATGATGTTTTTATTCTCAATACAGTAAGATGAGGATTATGCTTAATCAAAAACCACGCGGTCGAAACGAAATCACAAAATGGAGGACAAATATAAATAAAATAATAATTAAAGTAAAAACTCACGACCCGCTCGTCACCCGAGTGCGCCGGGCGCGGGCGCATCTCGCATTTTATATTGGCTAATTGCGCTTCCAATGCAATCGGCTGTAAGCAGAAAAGAAGTAATTTTGATCGTAGAACATTCCAGAATGTAAAGGCTTTTTTTAGGCTTTACTTTGGTATTGTTTAATGAGTGTACTAAGTGCCCCTAGTGTTGTATAAAACTTATTGATTTTGATAAATACACCTTTTGTATTTCATAACACAGGTACTACAAGCATATACAAAATACATTGCAGTAGCAAAACCTAGTAGAATTTTTAAGTGCCTTTAATTATGAGTTAAAATTTAATAATAATGAAGTAAATCAGCTTTGAGAAACATATAATAATAGCAAATATCTCCGTGTCCCGTTGTAGTGGAAACAAGCACTAATAACTAAAGGATCCCACAAAATATAAAATGTTGCACTTATGGATCTGTTCTAAGATCAACGGAATGGAATGTGCTCTTTTTTTAAATCAAGCAAACAATATTTATCAAGCTACCCTCGCATTTCGAAATAATGAGCAGCATTAAAGTGTTCTAGAATGTTCCCATGCATCTATTACAAATTTCTATGTTTGGTACTCAGAGGCACCCAATTTTCACCAAAGCTATGAAGTGCTAACGTGACAAAATGGTCAGTAAAGCCTCAGGTCTCAGGGCCACCTTCATATATGTACGTCGTTGAACTTCTTCTTACAAATAAAGGTTTCCTAAACCTTGTGATCGTCATATTAAGATACCACGAAAATGGATTTCGGTTATTCACTTACTTTTTCTTTTTTGCATAAATAATGAATATCAGGTATCTCATTAAGATTTCATGATTCTTGATTTCGATGTTGGTATTTTTATCAATTCATTCTTAACTCGTAACTTCATCACATTTCACAAAGCTCAGCTAACAGCAAACTTTCCTAATGAAAACTCATTTTCACTGAAGTTTCATTTCGCTAAATATCTTGGCCATTATTTTGCTCGCAAGGTGGGTATATATGGGTATATATAAATACTAGAGATATATAAGTGCGGCCATTTTGTCCACGCTCGCTAGATTTAATAATCCCTGTGGAAGATAAATTCCCCCCCAGTGCTGGGAAAGGGGGTATATTATATAAGATGCAGGAGGTTATGGGCGTGGCTTAGACACGCCCCTCTGGATAGGAGGAGCCATTGTCCTCATTTTCAAAGTTTTCGCAATTTTCCTCGGTCTCTATAATACGTGGACTTATTTAAGAGAAAAGTAATTTAGTTTGAGTGGTGGGTGAGCTTGATAAAGTGGCTGTCACCTTTATCTTTTATGGCGGTTATAAAATGTTTTATGATGCTCATGATATATTGGATATTATATCTATTAGAGTATACCTAATATACTATTTCACAGGAATGTTATTCGTTTAGTCTGATTAACATTTATTCATCAGATAAATGAGACTAAATGTCGAGATGCTTCAACCAGGTTTTTCTCAGAAGGCTAGTTGCCGAACCGTAATTTTCCACAGGCCTTAGCAATGTTTTACTATATAGCTACCTTTTTACGTATCGATGAATGTATGAATTCCATGTTTCACACCCAATTATTGTCATAATAATCTGATGATCTCAATAGTTAATTGGCTGCAATTCATACAAAGTAGTTAATTACATATGTAGGTAACTTAAAAAAATGTTTTAGCCACGTTTTATCAATAACTTGACTGCGCTGGTAGTTTAAGCACAAGTCAATACATGTTTGTCAGTGACTATACCATTGGACCCTTGTGGGGAGACTGCCACTACTTACCTTTATTACAAGTTTGTCACATCTTTTGTAATCTTCCTTCGACGTGTCACTGCACAATATTTTTAAAGCAAATTTTAGTTCTTTACAAGATCATTAGAAGCACAGTATTAAGTAAAAATCGCTGGGAACTCAAATATTTTATCATATATGCGCTTTACACATATTCTCCTGTAAAAATATTCTATGGAGATGCGTCGCGTATGGATTATGATAGGTATACTGTGAAATTATAGAACTATAGCCAAGAATACTGGCTATAGCAACAAACTATATTTTACAGAAAACAATATTCGTAAATAAATATTTCATAGTTAACTTAATACCTACCAATTTTCATTATGGTTTCATGCAACAACTCCATAGCTTCCAGAAAAGCATGGACATTTTATTTGTGTTTCAAATTACCCAAGTAACAAATAACGACAAATCTAATAAATTAATGAGCCCCTAAAGTTACTTTCCCGAACAAAAAAGGGACCACACAAATGCAAATTTAGCAACAATTAAACATTTTTCGTTCGCTTTTCTAAAAGAAAGCACTACAGAGCTAGTCATTAAAATATACACAGTTTAATAAAAAAATCTCGATAATCATATTTTTTAACCAGGTAGTGTTATTTATTGAGTGGCTTCGATAGATTTTTTTTATGAGTGCTATGTATTTATTGAGTGACTTATGAGGATATTGTTCTCGTTTTATAAGTAGGTAAGTAAATAGTTTTGTTACTTATGGAAATTAAGTTTTTTCAATATCACTAAAATAAAACATTTGTACCACGATTATTAAAATGGATAGGAAGAAACAAGAACATAAAGTATGATAACAATTCACAACCTGTAACCGTGCTGTTGTTGTGCCAATTGGCTCAATGGCAATTCCTCAACTTATGTTTACTCAATTTTTATCCCTTACTAGCTGTGCCCCGCGGTATCACCCGCGTAGATTTAGTTTCATCCTTATTGTCGCGGATCCCCAATATTTTTAATAAAAGGTAGCCTATGTCCTTTCTCAGGGTCTAAAGATTGTCTGTGCCAAATTTCATCAAAATCGGTTGAGAGGTTTAAGCGGGAAAGCGTAACAGACAGACAGAGTTACTTTCGCATTTATAATATAAGTAGGGATAGGGATTTTGCGTGTTATTAATTTAGCAACATTTTGTGCATTAGAATAAAAAAACTGTTTATATACCACGATAATAACGTGTACGTTTTTAAGTGGTCGCGAGTGTAGTTCCATTTGTACCCTCGCATCTGTCACCGAAATTCTGTAAAACAAAGAGCAGGAAGTGGCCAGGACCCGGGAAAAGGCCAATCTCCACCCACCGCTTGTCTTTGTTCTAGATACACACATATTTTATTTACTAAGTGCCTGTTTTGAATAAAAATGCGGTTTCCTTAACCGGCAGCTCGTTAAAAAGTACAAAATGCTACGTAGCGCACTCTCTCTCTAGATTTATGTCCCTTTGCGTACATTTTATTTGCTGAGATAGCAACACTGAGGAAAGGTTCACATTAGAATTGTTGTTTCTTTGCGAGATTTGGAACTTCCTGATAGCTGGATGGTGAAAGGCGGTCATAACGAGATCTTCCGTAAGAATATCTAACTTTACAAAAAAATCTTTATTATCTAGGTATTAGATCGTTGTCGAAACCTTAGAATGTTGTGTTTTTGCGGTTTGTAAAGTGTTCCATAAACGTTGCATTACAGCATACAGCAACTGTGATACACCTACACTCTATAGGCATCCTTTAAGGCTTTCATTTATTTTGCTCAAAATAATTCTTAATCTCGACTTCGATGCTCTTTGTTTCTCTTCAACACTGACTACTTCCTACTATTATACTAGCTGTCCCCTTTGGAACCCTGATTACTTTTTAAATTCAAAGTAGCCTAATTTACTTCTTGTAACATAAAGCTAATCTGCCTATGAAACGAACAAATAGGCAGAGACAGAGAAAAAGTTATTAAATTGTTTTTTTATGTGAGTACCGTATATACTTCCATATGCATCTAGTGAAAAGCTGTTAATTTGAAATTACAAACAGACACTTTTATTTTTTTATCTGTATACACGTTTAGAATTACATTATGTGGTAGTGTTGTCCCGGAGGTGCGGGCGGTGGCCCGACTTCGTGATCTTTACCGATCGCTACTCGATAATCGCGCCTCTGTGCAAACACTGCCTCCGATATACACGAGTTTTAAAAACAATGCTTATACAGCGGCGGCATCACATTACCTTGCATTCATATTATTTTAGATACAAAGATACGTGCTATTCCTTCTTCTGCTCGAACAGCAGCTTACCATAATATGTATTTTTTTTTCTCGAGACGTTCTCCAAAAAAAAGTGGTGGTGTGGGGAATTATTTGCCAAAACTATACTTTTGTAGTAAAGTAGCAGTGTAGTGTAGTTATGTAGCTCTAGTCCACAGAAACATTCTAGTTCCAAAAGCTTCTACCGGCTATAACTTGAAGATAATAAGTGCCTTAAAGCCTTAACTGAAATAATATTTTTTGTACTTACATTACTCATAGTTAAATGACAGCATCAGTCGATGTCTCGTTGGCAGTTTGGCACTTAATTAACTTTAGTTGTAATTTGAAACAGAAACATATTTGCCTTTATAAACCCTTATATGAAGATAACATACATACATTTATGCTCATGCCTGTATTCCTGGAGGGGGTAGGCAGAGGTGTTGTAATAACACAACCACTTTTCGCCGAAGATTATTAAGTGCCATCGTGACAGATGGTGAGTCTACCGCCGTCTTAGGCACTACACATACGTCTTTGAATTACTTTCCAGACAGATGCAGGTTTCCTAATGATGTTTTCCTTCACCGTGAACCACATGGGGAGAAATCACTGTACATAATTGGATGCGAACTTGCGAAGCTTGATGCAAAGATAAAGCAAATAGTGAAGCACCCTGTGAGTAAATAACCGTGGGATAGCTCGGAAGCGTGCGGCAATCAAGACGCCTCGGGCGATGATCGGCCACTCAGCATTGGTGATCGGCAACCATTACACGTAGGGATTCCGACGGGTCTTGAGAGGTCATTGCGAGGAGCACAGGGCACAGGTATTAGATACAATTTTAAAGAACTTTTCTCCGAAGTACAAACTCAAGGCTTAGGACTTAGGAATAACTTGGGCTATATTTATACAAGAACAATAATTAAAAAGTTAAATCCTATTAAAAGTGAGTCTGCACGGCTGAAACCGCGGAGTATTGCTCGTTTAAAAGACAGTAACTTCCTTAATATAAGCTAACAATTCCACATTTCTTTAATATCACTAGTATCACATGTTCGTGACCCCAGCCGTTTTTATTCCTGGTGCCGTAAACTGTAGCGATTAATGTGGCTCATTATTACACGACAGAGCTGTAATAACCACATACTTTAGTAGTTAGCGGCCTAACGAATCGCGGCAATGCGCTATTAATAAATAAGTTTGAAGTTTCTGTTTGTTATTCCAAATTTTGCAAACAACTTTTCACTGAATGAATATGGAATAAAATGTTATCTGTCTATCTGTCTGTGTATTTGTTCCGGCTAATCTCTGAAACGACCGAGCGATTTTAAAAGATTTTGCTGGCACATAGCTGATGTTACAAGAACCATCTTAGGCCAATTTTAGTTTTATTTAGTCAGTCGAAACTGTGGAGCACAGCTTAAATTAATGAAATATCAACCTATTTTCCCAGAACCTATCGCCGCCCGCCCAAAAAATACAGCCATAAACCGGTCTCTCAGTAATTATACCTGGTGTTGTTGACGTGCCGTGTTAGGTGCACATAAATTACACCGAGGTGTTCCATCATAGCCCGGCTCGAATATTACAAATGTTTTACGTACATTGGTAATGCTATTCATGTTATGTTAATGAAAAAATAATTCACCTTTAACTTCTATAAGTACATAATATTTGATGGTATAAGTTTAACTAATGTTAAGGTAACTGTTTCGCGTGGCTTTTCTAGCATGCACCCGATAATTGGGAGCAATGTCTATAATCACATCATATTTTTTTCTAATGCTGTCGAATATACGTAAGTATATTATATCAAAATAACAGATAGATAATGTAAATAAAAAAGTAAGTTCAAAATATAATACCTGAGCACTGAAAAATCAAGTACTCAAAAGGTATGAAACATGAGCGATGTTCAGAGGATATCCGTGATCATAAATGCTACATAGTTCAAACAATACACCTGATAGAATTCTTTTGGCTACAAGCAATTTGTTGCTTTGTCGCTATTTATAAGAAACAGGCGATTCAGAACGTTTTATTTTCATTAAATATTTTTTTAATATTCGTATTATTGTACCAATGACCGCAGACATTGAGCGAATTAAAAATATTAAAATGCGTTTCTCACAATACCATCAACTCCAATATCGAATCCCATTACCTCGCATACATTCCGCAGCCAATGCACACGAATACTACTCTTGGCCTGACATCCAGACCGCCAACTTAATCACTGCTACCCCTAAATGCGACCATCGCCTTTAAGCCCTAACATTACGGACGAAATTCCATGTGACGCCTAAATTACCAACTGCAGGTTTAATTTTGTTTACCATAACCCTTGACGTAAGCAAATTTTGATGCAGTAGCGCGTGAAATCACATGTCACGATGAGAGGTGCATACGTGTTTGTGACGTCATATTAACACCTATGACGTGAGAGGTAAATAGTTCCAACTCTATTTCAAGGTGCAGGGTTTCGAGTTTGGAAATGTTCTGTTGTAAAATTTCAGACTAGATTTCAAAGATGATTGATGTGGTTCGACGGTAGCATATTTATAAACAATTAGCTGTGCCCCACGGTTTCACCCGTGTAGACTTTATTGTGTTATATATATTGTGGAACGGGTCCTATGTCCTTCTCCAGGTTCTAAGCTACCTCCCCACCAATTTACAGCCAAATCGATTCAGCAGTTCTTGAGTTATAAATAGTGAAACACGACTTTCCTTTATATATATATAGATACCTTATTCTATCAAATTGTGAAGCAAGCGAACCCACTACCCTAACAAATGGCTTAGTTATAAAGTCAGCGGATGACCTGCTAGACATTCGCACATTTCACTTTCAGAAGCACATCTTCATACTGTTAGCTGTCATGTTAGGTGGGGAGAAATTAAAGCATTTTTGTAGGATAGTACAATTGTCTAATACAACAGACTAACAGTGATCCCACAATTTCTACAACAAAAGAATTGTTTTCTCTACAATAATATAAATAACCACTAGATAATAGAAAATCATTAACAAATAACTTCCAAACGATTCAAAATCCAATACCATGCAAAAATATTCAAAACAATTCTGGCGGCCATATTATCTGACCGCACGCGACACGCACGCCACCTAGCGGTCGCATTGGTACTCACACGCTTCCGGTGACAGCTTCCAAGATGGCGGGCCATTGCTGTTGGTATACTAAAACTGAAGCCACAACGCAACACTGCACTTATTATGTAAAACTCATTTGCATAATGCAATCACTAATCACCACATCTCACTTCACTGTGCCTCCAAATGCTAAAACACTCCGCAAGGTGTCCCGTAATAAACACGAAACTTATCAGTACCAGTTAATGCCTGGACATATGGTGAGTCCAGGTAATGAATCGATGATATGACTAATTAGAATAACGGAGCTATGCCTTCACCGGCAGCGGACCGGCGAATGAAAACCTCCACCATGTTGTTACTGAATTTTATACTCCATCCCAGTCAGCAGAGCCTCCAAGTTTGCCTCCTTCAAATTCGTTATGCATACAGCACCAAGGGCTGTTGAATACCGTTCGCGTTTATTTATGAACAGGCAAACTTCTGGTGGCTGGTGGGACGTACGAAATACGTTATAGGCTCGCCTCCCCGCGGCCATCGGCGCCGCACACGCCGTCCACAATGCATGCGATCGCTGAAAAAGGGCTTTTTATGTATTCAACTTCACAACTCTGTAGCTCATCTGCAAGTCGTATTATGGACCTAATTAACAAGTTAATATGCCGATCCGGGGCGCCGCGTCTGCGCACCGAGGGCCACCCGATTTCCTAATTTGAATGCCATTTTTGTATGAAACGAGCTGATAACGCCGATGCCTTCGTTCAAAACCTTCCGGCGCGTCTTAAACATTCTATCGAAGTTTTTATTTACATTTACCTCCGCGGCAAATGTTGGAAAGTTTGTCGTAGAATACATTTGGTTGCGTTCTGCAGAGCTCCGCGATTGTGACTTTGCAATGGTAAGGAGCGTTCAAAAATTCCGCCCCACCCGTCTCCCCCATCACAAAGTATAATGATATCGTCGCCGGCGTTATTATGGGAGTCGTCATACATATTTCATAGAGGCGGGGAGGTAATGACCGAGTGACCGCCGATCGCTGGACCGCCGCGCCGAGCGCGACCTCATCTTAGATATCATTACGACGTTATTCCCCTAATCCGCTGAGCTCTGCCAATCTTTTCCCATTGTTGACGTTATTGAGTGGCGATTGCCGATTGATCTCCCAAGTAAGAGGGATACATGATGTAACAAAATCTAGGGATCTATTAATATCATAATGTTGTTCATGGAATAAAATATCTAAATGTGTGGGTACTGTTCCAATAGTAAAAGACAACTCGACGAAATTTACCGGAGAAGTACCGAAGAAGAGAACTTCCTTCTGAATTTCACGGGACATCACTCATAGAAATCATTTTGTTACGATCTTCATTTTGCATTCATTATTTTATGTGTGAAGATGATATGGCTAGAAAGGGAGTGAATACAGATACGTCGGCTCATTGAGAGGTATGAAATGGGAGAGAAAAGACGAAACAAATTGCGCCGATCACAAATAAAATGGGATCAGGGTAGGAGTACATTCTTTCTTTTTTTAGATTACAGGCTTCCTCTCTCTGACTCTTCTCTCACTTAACTTCTTAAAGTGCTTTTTTGGGACAAACAAGTTTATCTTTATAACGAAATAGCTAAGAGCAAATCTGCCTAATCCCTCGTGGCACGTGTCTGGAGCTCGGGGAAGGTGGCTAATTACAATCCTCGGCCGGACACCGGCGTCCTTTGATCACGCCGCTTTGATCGGACCCGACGGTCGACACTACACTCCGGACTTATACTGACCACCCAAACGGACATCTTAACATGTTTAAATCGTGGCTAAAACAATATAGATCTTGCGAGTTAATAAACAGATGTCAAATGGATTTAGGTACTCATTTTTCAAATCGAATCGAATAAGTTACACGAACTCACAAAAATACTTCAGTCTTCAGTGTCTATGTGTAGAATTATACGGAGAGGTGTGAAAATATTTTGTTGAATAATTATAGACATAGCTGCACATAGCAAGCATGTGTTTCTCAAACTAATGAAAGTGACTGAATACCTACTTTAGGTTGCGCAAGCGACGTAACTTCAAATCTCACCGATCTGGCCGTGTGGAAAAACTTGATATGATATTTTTATGAAATTTGGCTCCTAGCATTGTGTGGGTTTAATATATACGCTAAAAACAATACCTAATAAGTTAATACTGGTTATGAAAATAAGTCTTACTACTAATACTGTTGATTTTTCCAAACCCTGTAACGTCCCATTCAGTCCCGTACTACTTTACAGGAGAGAACCGAACTCCTTTGACAGAAAACTTGTTAGAGTCCGTATTAAAATTCAAAAACGACGTACCAACTCAGTCCTCGATTCCTGAAAACATTATTCAGGGGATTTGAATAATGATTTTGTTTTAGGAACTGCTCACACCTTGCGCTTAATGTATGCGAAGACTGAACCAACTTTTAACGTGATTTTTGGTTAGACTTAAATGGTTCCAAACTTAATTTCGAGGGCATTTTCAACTCAAAGCTGTTTATGTTTTAGAAATCCCTTTGTGGTGTCATTTGCATAGCTGGTTGAGAGAATATTCCTTTGTAAGAACTTATGGTGTGGCGCTGGACGTGTTTACAGATAGCTTATAATATTTAGGTTCGGTGGGGAAATGTTAAAATATTCGATCCAGTAGGTTCTAGTTTAGGAGACATTTGTTATAATAACAGAGCAGAAGAAAGAGACACATCTTTTTGTTTTCTATGGTTATAATGGTCAAAATTACTCAGTACTCAGTACTATCAGCTTTCAATTAGCACTCAGTCATCACCATCAGCATATCTTGGTCCACTGCTGGACATAGGCCTCCCGTAATGAGACTTATTGAAAACTGTACTTGCTAACTGTTTCACTGTACCTACATTATAAGTTAATTAAAGCTTTCGAATCCGACGGCAAAGTTTATAAACTTATATGTATGTACTTATAATATGTATGCTTATTTATTATTGAACCAATTTGAATACAAACATTTTGACTTACACAGTCATACTTTAACCAAAAAACATAGAATACGTTACTTTATCAAACATGTATGAACAATGCAAGTATGTTTCAAATTGAAATAAAAATAAACATATCACTAAAATGTATATTATTCTTCTTTAAACGACGCTCCCAACTCTAGATAGGTAGTATTTATAGGTAATATTTTTTGACGACATAATTATGAATGGTACATTTATTTACAATTTACCGTACAGTAGACAAATCTCACACTGTCATTTGATTTCATCAATTCATATTTTACACTACCATAATGCTCAAGCATCGTATTCTGGCCTCTATTCCCAGGAAATATGGAATTGTTTATTTTTATCTGAATGCAACTTCCCATTTCCAGTACCATATAAAATTTCACAACTAATTAGTGATATAACATTGGAAAATAGTCTTTATTGTATTGTGTTAAGGTTTCGTGTGATATTGCGGGGTGTATATTTAATTTGGTTTGGTAAAGTAAGTGATTCCTCTGCTAGTCGTAAAAATGTTAATGTAGCAAAACAAACAGCGTCTAATGTATGCGAGGGGCGCAAAATTAATCGGAACCTCTTTTGTCTCCGCTTATTTTTACGTCTGCAGATAAAAGTCGCTGAGTTGAATTGCCGGGACGAATTGATTCCCTACAACGGTTACTTTGATAATGCACTCGTCAAATTAGTGTAGACAGTTTTTTGAGCTTTTGATAAATATCAGTGACTCTTGTTTTTCACTTGATGTGTATTTGTATACACCGGTTCTTGAAGCGGGCTAGCCGAAACACTTAGCCGCTTATTACAAAACATAGACTAATACAGTCCTTGGCTTCTAGCAACTCCAATCGGTATCAAAGAAATAGTGTTTGATACCGATTTAAAAAAGAATGGACATAGTTTTAGTCTGAGTTTGGTCTTGTGCAAGTTGAAACCATCTTTTGTAATAAAGGGATTATAGTTTAAAAGCTCCATCCTCCTTCATCTATCTTTTCACACATGCTTGACAAATATCATTGCTTGAAAATCTTCAAAATTAAGTAAGTAGGTACTTTCTTTAAAAAGTCTTTCACCGATATTTAGAACCATTCGTAACATGGACAAAGGCTATATGGCCGCGCTGGTGAACATGCGGACGAAAGCTCCTGATATTAGAAATCAAATGGCCAAACAATGACAACAGTATCGCAGTGAGACTACGAAGTAGTAATTTAGCCAAGGTATAAATAATTCGTATCTTGAATTCCCTAGATCCTTCATTTATCAACGATCTTGATGGATGGTCGTGGAAAATATGGCTACCAAGACAATCGGGCCTTTCTATTGTACCTACACACTCGCAAACAATCATTATTAGATCATATTACGTTGATTAGAAGTCAAAAGTATTTCACTATGTTTCAGCAATAAAATAATTAAGGAATTTGCTGTGTACTTATAGGGTGAGGTGGTACAATAAATTGTAGTATCTATATATGTATATAAAAATGAATCCCTATTTTCCTTGGTCACGGCATCACGCGTGAACGGCTGGCGTATAGCTGATGTTTCAAGGAGTGACTTAGGCTAATTTTATTTAGAAAAAATATAAGGGTTCCGCGAAATAAAGCATAAAACTAAATCTACGCGGGTGACACAGCTAGTATAAAATAATAATGACCCAGGTGGTCATTATTATTGCATTGCACACTTCGATTGCATCGGCGTGCAAATCGCTATTGAACTGTAAGCATGCTGTCTAATAAGCAAGGAGGTCCAGATCTACATATATTGCTGACCATCTAAATAAAGAATAATAAATACTTCAAATATCTAATTATTTTAGATTCTCATTTGTTTTTTCTCGGTACTAATTATTATTCATTCATATTGTTCTTGTAAATCTGATTGTTGATATTGTTTTGTGTAAATACCATTTGTTCTATTGAAATCTGCTAAGTAATGACCAGTGTTCGCTGTTAGAGATATATTTATAAAGATATATTTCACCGGGATGATGGATATCCTGCAAGCTCACAATTTATTCAAATTAATTCCTCGAGAGGTACGCCTGTTTTGTTTTCCTGTTTATGCTTCAAAAATATATTTATCTACTAAACCGATTAATACGATAACATAATGTCAGATTATTCATGTAACTAAAATCTTAGTGATTTGAATTGTCACGAACATTTCATTGAGAATGTTTCTTTTTTAATTTTTCAAAGCAAGTGGCAATCAATTAATGCTACCTAAAAGTAGCTGCGTTTCTGCGGCCTTTCCTCAAGGGTCTTAGAAGGGAAAGGAAAGGACTAAGATGATAAGTTAGATGCAGTCTGTTTTTTTTCCACACATTTTGAGCTGTTGCCTACTATATAAGCAATTTCAATAGTAATGTTTTGCTTGAGCTTTTCTTAAGTGGCTAACTGTAGATATCGGGATCGGCCATCATTAGGGCACCGGCATCTTGAGAGGGAGACCAAATTGGGCCCCCCTTGAATACCATTTACATACTACAGTTGGCAGAGGATAACATAAATGTTTGTGCTGTCCAATAATGTTCGGGTGGTTCTGTATGAGTAAAAAAAATATTTTTTTTCGAGAAAAAATAAAGTTTATTTTTGGGAGTTTTTCATTATTTTCGTCAGAAGTCTTTTGGACTTTAATAAAAATGTGAGAAATATCCTTTGTTGGGTACTACCGGTGGTTCTACCAGTATTACAACGAGAAAAATGTTCATGTAGCACTACCAAGCAGTCTAGTAGTTAGTGCCTTATGAAAAAAATGCCCGTGGTACTAATGGAATCTTAATGTTATCATAATCAAGTTGTTTAGAAATAAAAGGACGTTTATCATTAATCGAAATAATTGTGTATTGGAATTGGTGATTATTTGTATTGTTTTATCTAAACGATTTTTGTCGTTGAAGTGTGTAAGTTTAACTGCACCAACCCCACTGGTTTTTCCGACACGGTACCCTACGTAACGCAAAAAAGAATCCTGAGCATCTGCGAGACACAGTTTCAGTTCATTTAGCGCCAAAATGTATATAAAAAGTTAAGGCGCTTCCCTCTCCGGGTGTTCTTAAGAAATATTTAAATACAGGCGGGCTATTCACTACGCTACTTCATGATTTGCTTCCAATACAAAAATAATCGTAAATTTATTAAAGCTGGAAGGCAAAATGCTATGATTTGTTATTCAGGGATAGGCATATCATGTTTTGAAAAATTTTTATTTATTAATAAATATTATTGGCGCACATAATATTTTGTCTGAAACCAGGCCTATATTTTCTTAATATAGTCAATAGTTCTAGGAAGCTAGTGAGCTCACTTTCCTATTATATTGAGTTAATTCTAAGCAAAAATCGCGACAGAATTTTTCTTTGCGTTTATTTTTCGCTCGTGCATAGCTGCTTTTAAGGGCATTTTTTGAATAATGCGAGTGTTATGGACCGAAATATGGTTCATTTGGCGCGAGGAACTTGTGCAAAGTGCGTGCGGAAATCATATTCATACTTTTTCGCTTCAACTGCTCTCCAAGTAAAATTTGAATAAGAGTTATACAAGTCACTTATTTCTTAGATCGCTTAGTATTTTATCGTTTATTTAATTATTTGTAGAAGATTGCACTTGCACATGTTACAGAGTGCCTACAATACAAATTGACCTATTTCTGACTATGATTTATTTATTAATATTTCGGATATTTGTTCTACAAATCCATGTTTTCTGTATGTTTACCTTCAGTTAAGTACAACTTAGTAGGTACCTACAACTATCAGGATTTCGTATAAAATATTTTAATTAAAATTTTCATACCAAGTTCTAAAATAAACACGAATGCCTCAAAGGCTTTCAAAACACGTAAACTAAAGAGTAACATTTTCCGCACCCACTAAACTCAGCGGAGCATATTTTGCAGAAAATCAACGTTGCTCAAACTGCAAGTACTTACCGCAAACTCAATTCCACCGCCGGCGCGACCGCAAAGAAAACTCACCTTAAAATTAATATTTCTTTCATTAAAATCTTGTAATATTTTCGCTGCTGCATGCATAAGTAATGCCATGAATAAGTAACGCGCAAAAATTTCAGCCACCGCCCTGATTGAACTGAGATATTGTTTCTGCGACGCGCGCCTAACTTGTTTACACTAAGGATTTCTACAGTTTGTTTAATTAACATCACTTACTAGGTTTTGGGATATAAATGGGTCATTTGATTAATGGTTCTTGGTTATGATTAACAGAAAACAGCAATATTTTTTAAATTTCTCATTCATATATTTTCCTCGTGTTTGGTTAAATGGAAATGTATATTCCGGGCACTCCATCAGTTTATTAAAAAACAGAAGGGTTAGCTTTAGGGAAATTCTATTATAATAAACGGAACGAATTTCATTATACTGCACCTGTGGTGGGCTATTACCATATTTTTATTTTCTCTTTATAGTAAAAAATCAGCTAATGCATTCTCACTTAATGTCTAAATTAATTGAAAATAATTTATTTGCTCACTTAGTTGTTAGCTTACGATATCTGTGTGCTAGGCAAATTTCCAACACATGCATTACTATATTATAGCGCATTTCGTTCTAGACAATTCACCAAGAACCTTAAATTTTTCCGTGTATCCAATCTGAATCTAAAACATTGCATTACAGTGAAAATTTGCATAAATATTGTGCATGAGACGTTGAAAAATCATTGGTGAAAACTGGGCTTTGCAATACATTGTAGGCCTTTTTCGTACGTAATAAACTCCTAGAACCCCTGTAGAGTATGTCTCTAGTATATTTTTCTCCGCACCTCATTATATCGTAGATCTCGGAGCGTGTGACGAAGTGTCCCCGCGTTAGGTATGTGCATAAATTTGCTCAAGAGTCACCTCTGCCGAGTGGAGGACTAGCGAGTTCTCGCATCTGCAACTGATTTCTTTATCGTTGGAAATATATTGTGCATGTAGCTTTATAGAGCCAGTGTATAACTTTGTGTCCTGCGTAATTTCTAGACATGCTTCAATCACGTCATGTTAAAATGTCTGTGTTTCTTGAGAGATCTTCTCACTACTAGGCATTTAAGTGCTTACGAACCAGTGTTAATATTTTTAATATTTATAAGTGCTTACCAAGGCTTAAACTCAGTGTAAAAGTTACAGATCCAAACAGTCAAATGTCCTCGGCGTGGTGATTCACTCATAAAAGTAGATAAATTCTTGTTGCCATTGTGTGAATTTTGATGCGATTGATAATGTTAACTATTGTTTTTTGAAACATATTAACCGATTCAGTATTAGTTTAAGGAAATCTAGAATTGTGAAGTTTTGGATATTTTGACTCAATTTATATTAACAGATTTTTGGAACAATCATAGGACAGCTGTAACGATGACTACACTTATGCTCTACGTCAATTAACACATACAAGTATTAGGTATTAAAAATGAAAACTTCATACCGAACGTGTATATGCCCTGAAAATAAATAACGAGACTTTTCTATTGAAAGTAAAAAGTCAAAGTCTTTAATTTTTGTGACTATAACGAACTGTGAACGTGTTATACGATCTTTCAAACATTTTATAGGTGATAAAAACATTTGGAAAAGGTATTTGGTGGCGGCATTAAATTTCAACTTTTGGTTACGTTTACCGGCGTGAGAAAGGGCAGGTAAGAAAACCGATATTAAAATGTTTCATGTAAATTTCAGCCGTTCGCAGAGCTATATTTCAGGAGTTGTGATGTCTGTCTGCGAATTTGGTATTCATAGACGGCTTTTAGTTTAGTATTGGGGTTAAGGGGTTCTTTGGAACCTCGCTTGAGGGTATTTTTTGTAAAGAAAAGTTTTATTAAATAAAAGGGAATCTTAAGATTATTATAATATTTAACTACAATCAAAATAAAGTAGGGTTTGCATTAGAAGTTTCCCTCGTGGCCGTTTACAATTATACAGTTATCTGCTCCATTTTTTATGCAGGCGCTATATTGATCGATGATCTATTTTTACTACTGTTTAATTTATCATGCCATCAATGCTATCCTTTGACACCTGATTTTTGGTGTTATGTCTGGTACCTTTTAGTTATTCATATGTGGGCTGCGATATGCCTCAATTGACGCGAATTACTCTTGTCATCACTATCCCTTATAACGATAGCAATTCATAAATCTAACAGGCTCTCAGGTCAAACATATAAAAAATGCCTGCAAAGAAAATGCAAATAAAGGTAATTTCAGTAGGAAATATGCGTTCATTGGAGATTAATAGGGAGGGTATTTATTAAAACCTCGCGGTTGATATAGACTCAAGGGTCGAACAGGCGAGATGGCGGCTCAGGGGCGGACTGTATATGATATTTATTTTTTCACAGCTGTTTTTACAAAAGGTATAAGGTAATATTAGAGAGTTCCAGAGATATATGTGGTGAGTTGTTAATAAAGCTGCCGCTATCGTGTGAGTAGAATCGCTGTGCCTACACTTTAAGGGAAGATCAATATACCTAGGGTTTACAAGATAAGTTTACTAGCCGCATCACACAATAATGTTGAATTATTATGTAGTTCGATTTGGTCCTCGACAGAAAAATAATACAGTAAGTAAATTTACCTTTTAGAAAAACACTGTTTATTAAATAGAAAATAAATTAAAATATTATTAAATAGGTAAATAACTTTGAATAAATAATATTATTAATTTTAAATAATTGTTTTATTTTTTATTTAGGTTTATTTAAAATGACGATATTAAAAATTAGACTACGATGGTTGGAATCCACCCCTGTACAATATAATCCGTTGAGCGGTCCCGCTGTTTGTTTTGATTGTATTAATTAAAACTGGAATCCCTCAAAGTTATATTAAGATTAACACCTCTTCTTTTCTTTCATTAAGGTCGCTGCATATTCATGTTTTCCGCCCTGTAACTTTGTTAAGGAGTGTGCCTATTTACATACCTTTACCGCAATCCTTTCGGAAATCGAGCGGTTTTTTAACTTTGCGCATAATATTTTCTTGTTGGGGATTCTGCGTCATGATATGAACCTATAATATACAGCCCAGAGGTGCTCAAGGCGAACAGTAACCGTCGGATTTAAAAAGGAAAGGTTATATATATACATGAATAATTTTTTCAACTCTTTCAAATTAGTTCAGACGTTTTAGTATCGTTTTCAATTAGTACTATAAATTATGATTATTAATTAAATCACATAATAATGTGAGATCAAGACAATCTATAATTTCAGGTAGGTACTTAGTGCATAAGCATACATTATAGGTAATATTTTGAACAACTTGATATTTAAGAAACTGCTCTGGTAACTGCTTAAATAATCTAAATAAAAGCACATAAAATGCATAAGATATCTCAATTAGTACTTTTATTACTTTGTAACGTTTTGAAACTACTTACCTAACATGACATTATTACTAAGCAAGCTCCAGCAATCATTAATACTGTGAAGGTTCTCTTTGTTTACAGGTAAGGCAGTCCGTACATACAGTATCATTACTTGAAACGTGTCGTTTCAAGCAGTAATCAAATTCACACTCGTGGGGTTCGCAATAATTCTACCCAACCAGAAACGGGTAAGTACCCGCGATCCGGTAATATTACCATAACACTCTCGCACGCGTCTCAATGAAGGTGAGGACTGGGTATCCTAGCGGAGCTGCTAGATCAGCGTTTTTTTTGCTATTGTAAGAATAAGGGGAATGAGAAATAACCTTACTTAGTGCAGAAAATACACAGAAAAATGAAAAAAAATACTTAGCAGGTACCTCATAGGGTAGTAGGAATGATTAAAAAATCGTGATAATCAATTAATTTTGCTCAGCCATTGCATACAATTTGGAATAGCTTGGAATAGTCACTAAACTTTAAAGCTTTTTCGTAACAATTGAATTCTATCAACCAATGGCATTTGGTTTCAATTGAGTAAAAAAATTTGCACATATCGCTTCGAGTTATTAATTATTGTAACTATTAATAGTATTAAGATCGGGACTAGCATATTATAAAAAATGTGACTGACTCACAGTTTACTACTTAACGCGTTGTTTGCGTAATAATATTCCGCTGTAAGCTTATCTCTCTTAAAGCCTCTACCTTACTCTTGAATATACTTTATTCTATTTAATTGGATACAAAAGATGTGTAATAAGGTTTTATTGTGGGGTTTATGTCTTCATCTCGCCGCGGGAGTGTTATGCTAAATGTATGGACTTCTCCGACATATCGTGAGTGTATGGACTTACCTAAGGCGAATTGTATCGCGTTTGGAATTGAATATTTTGGACACTGGTTTGCAATCAGTTTAACAAGTTTTATACATTTGTATTAAATTGTGAGTGTTGGTATTATATATTTGGATAAATAGTCGTTTTGTGTAGATTTTAAATTAGCTCTTTAGATCCTGCTGGAAGCCATATACTGATGCGGGATACGGACTGTAGCTCACTATGTCCAGCAGTTGACTCTGATTTATTGGTAATAATGTTTCAACAATATCATGATTATTACGTTTTTACCCCGCGTTTGGTCTTAGCGTGATATATAGCCTTCCGATAAATGGGCTATCCAATACTGTAATAATTTTTCAAATTCGACTAGTCGTTCCTGAGATAAGCACATTCAAGCAAACAAACAAACTCTTCAGCTTGATATTATATAGCATAGAAGTATAGGCACGTTCGATTTTAGTTCGATAATTTGAAAATTGAATCTATTGGAGAAAGTATTAAGTACAGTAACGAGTACGTTAAATCGTTTTTTTTAATAGATTAAAACAAAATCAATACCAACTTATACCGTAATCAGTTTAAAGCGGTACGCGTTTAAGTCTTTTACAGCTGAACACATGACTTAGCTAAGCATCATCTGGAAACAACTAAACATAACTGGAACCGTTCACAACCCTCGGCCAAGAAAAATAAACGGTTCAAACTGCAAAGGGAATATCTGTGTGTATTTTACGAAGCTTTCTCTCCGCGTCTCGTTTTTATCCTACTTGACTCCTAATGTGCTGAATTCATACATGAACAATCGCGGCTCGGAGTGTTCCAGGGAGGGTTCTTAAGAACATTGCGAGGGAGGTGTCCGCCACTGTAGCTGCTACACTCGCTTGTCTTTGGCTGAGGGGAGGGCTGCTTTTAACTGAAGCCACTTCAGATGGCTTCATAGATGTTTCAAAATATGTCAGGACATTCTTTTAAATGGGTCATTTTATAACGCTTAAATATTAGAAATAAGCTTTAATTTTTTTTAATGTATTGGTAGCTTCTGGTTGTAAGTATATTAACGCAGTAAAAATTAAATCCTTTGTTAACTCGAACGCAAAATGGAACATTTTTTAATAACAGTTTGATCATGCAATCTAGGTTTCCACGTTAAAAGAATCGGTACTAAAAGCTAGTACATTTACCTGATTTACAATTGATTCAACCATTCTTTAAGCAGAGAAACTCATAATCATCGTATTGGTCAAACAAAGTCCCTAGTCTAACAAAACAAATCTCTGAAGAGCACCACAAACAGTATCAATAAAATGTCTTCCGGATGAATTGTCACGATATAATTAATTAAGGGGATGTGTGGTCGCTGTGGCTACACTCGCCCGACTCCGGCAATTACATTAACTGTGAGATATAAAAGTGGAATGATAATGCAGACCCCATTTGGTGAGGTCACTGTATACCCAATGAGCTCAAGTTTGTCTGTGATGAAGGGAAACGCGGGAGATGACAATTTACGTGGAGTTTCTATATTGGTACAGGCAGTCAATCACGGCCAAGGCACAGACATTTTGGTATTACAATATATGTATTATACTGCACATTGCTATTTTATATTCTGCGATGTTACCACCAGTGATTGGCAGCCTTCAAACTTCAAACCAATAAAATGGTTCGTACATACTATGTATATAGTCAACTTATGTTCGTACTGACAGTCAGAAAAGTATTAGTGGTATTTTTTTTTAAATCGGATGAGAATTTGCGAAGTTGTAAAGTAAGGACAAACTTTACCTCTGTATAATATCATTTATATACTCAATAATTATTATTGTAGTTTTTTGTTTAGACTAAAGAGTTTGTGTGTTAAAGATTTACCGGTGATGGATAAATAATTAAAAAAATGTTTGTCACATACTGCATTATACTTCAGCCCCGCAAGGCTTCAGCTCCATCCTCCAAGTGGCGGAACGCAAACCGGCGGTATCCGAGAGGCATGAATAGTCATGGAAAAACCGCGGACTTTCATTAAAGCTCGACCCGAGCTCTTGTACCACGCCCCAGCTGTTACTGAATCTTACATTGGGGGTTTTTATTTTAAGTCTTTAAGGTTTTGGCTTAGAGTGTGTCGTCATCCTTAAACGACCTTCCTTGCCAGACTTGTAGGCGGATCACTTACTATCCCCTAGTGTGATTGTATGCGTTGATGGCAATTATCTACTTGTAATTTGTGTTCTACCGCTTTTAGAATGGGCAGTGTTCTCGGGAATTGCTTAGGGTCACTCACCTCTCGGTGGGGAGATCAACATCCCACCTTGTAACCAAATGGTTTCCCATCGTACAATTGCTATAAAGCGTATAAAAGTAAAAGATACCTGGACTAAATCACTACAATTCTTAAATCTCCACAACCCTTTATCTTGGACAGTGTTCTGTTTTGCTTTGATATATGATTGATGGTGAGAGCGTGAAGATTAGTCTCCATATTATATAGGTAAAGCGAAAATAGACTGTATGACATATAGAGTATGTACGGATGCGCTGTTTTCTGCCTGTCAACATCGTGAGCTACTTTGTGCTCATCGGATGTAAGTGTAAGCAACAGATAGGTAATAAAAAAAATTTAATCAGTCTGAGTCTCTCCCCAACTCACGCTGAGTAGGGGCCAAGTTGCTACGAATATTAAAAAATATCTACTATGTATATTTGCCACACTTGTAGTATTTGTCTGTAAATAAATGTTTCCTTACTTCTTTGAATATCAATAAAATTGGTCATACTACTTATGAGTTTCAACAAGACTTGAATAGCAATTGATTTAAATATTGAAAATGAAAATGAAAATGAAAAATCAGTATTCAGTTTAGGCTCTGGTAAGGCACTTATGAACGTCTAAGTAACGTATATTCCAGTAGCTCGTTCTGAAACTAACGTTAGTTGTAAGTATATTACAGTAAAAAATAGCATGATCTCAATCGCTATTCAGTGTGCATCGACCTCTGACACGTGTGAGTCTCGTAGGTAGACTAGGTGATTATGTCAATGTCAAAATCATGCTAAAATGTGATAATCATTTCCGTTGGCTGGACATGTCTTTCGGGGATATTTTATTCGAGGCACTGAATCAATGTTAAAAACCGATACAGAAACATACTCGTATTACCATAGAACTGAATTTATATGCTGCTTTAAAAGGTGCTACCAAATCACATTATTCAGATTAAGGGAAGAATGAAACATTTGGAATTGAAATGAAATAAATATCTTACGAATAAAAAAGGTCTAGAACCTTTTTCTGGTGTTATGAATTATTTTTTATTATTTTAATTATAACATGTTTACCAATTTTACGTACTTTCTTTTTCATCCATGATAATTATGAAAGATTTCGAATGACTAATGTGCAGTCGGTGAACCGTATATTACTTTTATACTAGCATCTAATCTAGGAACATCCTTTACTGTCAATAGTTTTCTAGCCGTCAAATTGAGGTTATTTACCGCTATCTGTATCAACAAACACATCAGGAAGTTTAGTTTGTGAAGCAAAACTAGAACTAAGTCAAACTAGCACGATTGGCTGTCGGTAAACAGAGGCGATATTCAAATGGGCCGGAATAGCACGCAAAAACCTTCTGCTTGCCTCATTACCATAGTCTGTGACAACTTTGCTGCCGGATTTTTGGATAAAAGAGCAAGGAAGCAGGCAGATGTGGATAGGGTTTATATACAACTTCACAATTTCTACCAATCTTTATCTTCATTCACTCACTCATATGTATATTTAAATTGCAGCCCAATTAATTATGTTAGCTTATAGCTTACCGGTCAGATTCAAATTATTTAATTCCAAAAATATTATTGACTTTACAGTTAAGTACTTTTTAAAGGAGATAGTAGAAGTATCGGAATAAGGGGTTAAGTAGAGGTTTAAGTTAATCCATTCTTCACTGTCAATATAATTGGGCGCCTTATCGTCTCTCACCACATATCATAAGGATACGTGGGCAATTACTGTTTGGACGTATTGCAGATTCGTCGTGTTAACCATAACGTACCCGGGCATGTTATTGCGTAACACTTTCAAAACATACAGTAGTTTTAAATCATGTGAATAGATCAATATTCCCCAAGAACATATGAGATGTCTCCTCCATTCTGTCATACATCCCATCCCAAGAGTAGCGTAGGTGCGCACTAAAAAGCATCTTGGTGGCGTCTGCTTCGGACGGGCCACTTGTCATAAAGTTACTTCGTGATAAATCGACGGAGGCGACATCTTTCGACCCTGTTAGTTATTGTCCCCTTATGTAAGAACTTACACAATTATCTTTGTCGTGGCATCCTCATAATGTACTCGATTATGAACCTTATTACTGGAGCGGTAATGTTTGAGGTTGGTTTATGAGAGTTTTTGGATGTTTGCGCAGTTGTTACCTCCCGGGAGTTATTGTAGCAAGTCTGAAATAATGGTCGAGGTTATGTCGTCGTTATGCTAAACTCGACAGTTAATTGTATTTCTTATACGTATGTAATGTAATGTTTCGGCTTTAGTAATGGCTGTAGTTTTGGGAGATTTTAATGGTTGCCTGCCATTGACATGGATAAGTAGTATTAATGGGTTCAGCCCTTTTAATTGCAGTTTATTGTTAAATTTAAGGTTGATTTAATTCTAATGTTCTAAATGGACTAAATAGTGTTTCCATAATGTTCATATTGTATCAATGTAATTATAAATGTAAAGGTACACAGGATTATTTATTTTTGGTGTTAAAATTGAAATTACATCAATGATGCCTTATTTCAATGGCCGGAATACCTATCTGTTAGATTTAATATAATTTTTTTATGAAAACCCCAAAAAATATGTAATAAATTATATTATGTTATCCATGGCATAAGTCTTAAACGCATCCATCTTCGGGCATTTTCCTGTTATTACTTAGTTCCGCCGTTCGCCGTAAGATGCCGCTGTTCTCATTAATTATGTATACTGATGACCTCCGTAATGAGCGCGCTGCTATTTCACGTTGGTTTCTTCGGTAAGTTTTGGCAACATTCTGCGAGATTAGAGAAAGAATGGTCTGATAAGAGCAGTGCGCTTGCGGAATGGTTGTTGGCCTGCCATCGGAATTACCTACTCCTTAAATGTTGGCTAGTGGTGGAATTTTATACGTATTTATACCGCACAAATGAATACCTAAGTACCTAACCTATAGTCACGCAAAATGTCACATCTTGCCTGCGGTTTTTGGTTCAGTATGAAAGCTATATTTCTTAGACTGCATTTGCTCAGAAGCTACTTAATGACGTAAGAATGTGTAAAGTATAGTACATGAAAATGCCAAGAAGTCATCCTCTACAATAGATAACTGTAAAGACATCTAAATCTACTAACTGGAAAATGTGGGTGTTGTTTCACTTATGTGGCTCATGTGGCAAGCCGTGAAGTTATGTGTACCATCGAAACGAATGATGTATTACCTGATACTTTTACAAAATATGGATAATATGTATAAACAGCTGCTATACAGTTCAACAACATGAGCATGCAACCTTCCCGTCCCTTTGACAAACTGAAAATAACAGTATTCGAGGAAGTAGACATAAATAAAAAAACAATATTTACACGTCAATAGCGCCGGATAGCCGGCTGGTCAAAGCGGGACTTAAAAGATCGCCTCATAAATTTGAGAGGGGGTGTAAAGATGAAACAGACTGGAGATATATTGTTTATTTAAGTGAGCCCCGCGCGGTGGGAGCTGCACTGAAATATACGTATCACGAGGATGGATCGAGGTATATTGTAGAAAACGTGGTATTGGACCTGTCCAGTGGAGGCATTACGATTGAATAACCACGCCATTGGCCGATGCATTGACCGAACATATTTATTAGATGAATGTGGAAGAGATCATGTTCCTTGCACTAAAGAATAAAATAGGAATAACTTAAAAGGTTACTTACTTAAAATTGAATGCACCGTGTGACTAAAAGAATCTGAATTATGTACGTAACGTTTATCTAGAATAAAATGTCGCTATATTCTGTCTTGTCTGTTAGAAACTCGATATTACAAAGTATTTTTAAATTTACAGAACGGTTGAATCTGATTGTTCTTTGAAGTTAGCTTTAATATTTTTTTTGTAATGGCAACAAAAATTCCATACAAAAAGTACCTATGGAGTGTAACAGGAAAAGCATCTAAGAATAAACAAACAAACCGACCGCAAGCAAGTCAATAGTTGATAAATTACAACCACCGGACGGTTCCAATCCATCTTGTTACCAAATTAAGGGCCTCACTTGATATGCACCCTGGACTCTGGCCAGGGGTATAAAAGGGAATACATTCGGAAGCCCGCTATGTTTTATTGTTATTACCGCTTTTATTTCATCAATGATATTTTATACGTTGCGGTTATTGATAGAAACTGTCTTGGGGGTAGTTGGGCAGAAGTGGAGGATATTGGAATTTACAGAAATGTATGTTGATGATTTTGTATTTTTGTAAAGGTTTCCTTTTTACACTTTGATTTACAAATGTTGTTACTATTTTAGATGTCTGCCTTGATAGATAAACTTGCCACACAGATTAACAGCGTTTAATTTTGATTTAAACTATATTATTGGTAATTTTTTTTGTAGCTTTAAATTGGATCCTCAGTTCTTACTGAACTACATAATATGTCTATTCCAAGCTATCGATTGTGATGCTGAATTTGATATTATATACGAAGGTACAGGTTTTTGGTCCATTTGGCTATGGTTTACAAGGCTTTATTTCAAATATTCGTATGCAGTAATGCAAATACGTTCCTTATTCTTGGTTTCTCGCTGGGAGTAATTACCAGGCATTACCATAGCACCCTTCCAGGCTGCAATAAGCACCATAATCCTATTTCTTATCTTTTACACGCTAATGGCTTCGAATTTGCATTCGGTTACTTACAAAAAGCTTCAGAAATTTAAGGTGCTTTAAGATGTTGCCAGCTTCTGGTATTTTAAAGAGATCTTTTTTTAATACCTGTCTTGGAACAGATCCCAAAGACGAAGGTTATACTAATATATGTACCTATCAACAAATATACTATGTTAAACGACGAGGGAAAACTTAATGTGTAGTAAAGCGATATATGTTGTTATTATTTTTTTCTAAACCTATATCAAAGTATAACTACCCAATAGCTATTCCCACAAAGCACAATTGGAATATTTTTAGCTATAACATCCACATTTTAAGTTAGTTCGCGCAAAATCTTGGGTTACTACACCAAAAAATTAAGATTTTTTCGTAAAATTTAAAATCTTAGCTGGGAACACTGAAGGAAATTAAGAGGATTAAATAAAAAGTACCCAGAGATTAAAGACTGACTATGCTAATCACCTGCGTCCCTATTACTGAACAAGGAGCGCTCGGTTCTTCATTTGGTTTATAAACTGAGTAGCGACCTCTGGCGTCCAGTAGATGAACTAGTAATACACCTTTTGGGAAATCGCTTAAAAATAAACCATAGAAAGTCAGTTCGACCTTAAATTAAAATCTATATTAATTCCAGTGACGCAAGATTGTCTTATGAAATAAAATAAGTTTTGCGTAATTCCACTAATATATTTGGTACAAGCTGTGCCCTGCGGTTTCAACCGCGTAGACTTATTTTAAATAAATGGAGCCTATGTTACTCCTTATTACATAAGCTATCTGCCAGTTAAGGGCCCGACAGACAGACAGATAGAGAAAAAAAAATTAAAATTGATTTTTAATGTGAATACGGTATATACTTGTCTATTATGTATTTAGTGATAAGCTGTATCATCATCCTCCTGCCCTTATCCCATGTTATTTGGGGTCGGCGTAATGTGTTCTTTCTTCCATTTCTCTCTCTGTATATAGATGAAAAATAACGAATGTAAGATTTCAGTTAGGGATCCTACAAGGAATTATTTCTGTAAGTTCATTCATACATATTTATATTATTTTAAAATCAGAAAACCCTTTCAACCTTTTTGATCAACGATTCCCATTTCATAAAAATTGCCCAAAAGTTCTTTCGCATCGTAGCCAATTCTAAAACTTTCTACTTTAAGATTGACAGGCAGTACGGTTATTTTTTTTTTATTTTTGAATATATCAGAGTAAATTATTTGAAAAGTTTGTTTGTCCCTCCGTCAGAATTTTTAATTTCCCATTATTAATTTTCATCTTGACGTGGTAATATATGCGGCGGCCGCGGCTAAATATAAAAGTTTTCGAGTGTTCGTCTGTCGGTGAACAGATACGTCCATTTGAATAATGGGGAAAATAATTAAAAGCATCCGACGACAGAATATGCTCTCGAACAGAATTCAGGACTTATGCTTTGTGAAAACAAACTCAATATCTTTTAAGAGTGGGTTCCAAAGTGCCAGAGATGGTTAAACATTTCTGCGTTGCAAAATTGTTGTAACAATAATAACGACTGTTTTTTGGAGGTCAGCTGTTCAAGCTTACATGTGTAATATTTAAAAAAAACATTTTCTTTCATCCTTGTGCTACATATTTAAGTGCGTAGGTACTTATATAACCCATGTTCACCAAGAAAGTCCTCACTAAATTGGTGAAAGATTTTTGTAATCTGATGTTTCGAAGATTAACTCCTACTCTATAGATAGTATAGATTATACTATCTAATACTTGTTTGAAATTTGATACCAACAATATTGTTAGACGACAAGGCAAGTCTCATGGTACAACATACTTGTTTAGGAATTTAAATTTTAGTTATTCTTGTGTAATCTTGCGTCAGAGCTTGTAACCTGATTACGAATTCAAATCAGATAATACAAATCCACAAACAACGTTACCTCTTCACCAAATATTTATATAAAGGGATATGCGTCTATTATGTGGTATTTAAATGTAGTTAATTATCTCCGGAGTCCGTCGTAACTCGTAATCTAATCTCGTAACATGATTGTAGGCGAAACTGAACCGAGCCGTGACCGCGTAACGGGTTCAAAATAACAAAAACTTACTTAAGCCATGATTTTTGTGAATACATATAAAATTGAGCAATTGCAGTAAACAACTCTTGCTGGACTTACATAAGTGAATCTTAGTACCGTCGGAAAATATCTTGGTTTTCGCATGCACCATGATATTCTTTCTCCACAAAGTTTTTGTGCCCCTCAGCGTCCATGATAATGTGTTTCTATACCTCTTCCTGTTTGCTGTACTAGCATTAATTTAACAATTTAAGTGAGCAATCAATTGAATTGAACAATAATAACGACTGTTTTTTGGAGGTCAGCTGTTCAAGCTTACATGTGTAATATTTAAAAAAATCATTTTCTTTCATCCTTGTGCTACATATTTAAGTGCGTAGGTACTTATATAACCCATGTTCACCAAGAAAGTCCTCACTATAATTTTTCCAACCATATTAAGTATAATGTAGATAATTTAAGGGGTTTGGCACCTAATAGACTGGTACAATCATTACCCTAATTTTGTAACGATTTTTTTTAAGATTTGACTCATTACTTTTATGCGGTATTCTCATTATTATTATCAACATGAAACGAACCCTAAGACCAAAACTGGATATGGTTTTTAAATAAATAAAATTTGAGCAATATGCTGGTTTTGTGTTGTGCAGGTGTATGTTTGACGTCACGCTATCAGCCCGTAGGCCGAGTCCCACAGCGATGACTCCTGATAGCACAGATCGGGCGAAGCGCATACATTTGCATATCATTTCATAACCACTGAGCAGGGGAATAAAATTAAACGCACATGGCCTGTTTTTGAAAACCGTTGTTTTTACTTTTAGTTATTTTTTATCAATTTTCGTGCAACGGTCGCCTGCCGACGGTTAAACACACAAATCGCCCGTAATTTTTTTAAATATTAAGAAGATTTGATCTCAATAAAGTTGTAGTCTTGTGTTGCTGCTCTCTGGGGAGTCGATTCCACAAATCTTAATACGTCACGGAGTTATCATTGTAATTTTCATGTGTAAATTCACTAGATGGTCAGGTTAGATACCATCACGAGGTGCGATTCAAACCTATGACTGAATATCAATGCATTCCGTGCAGTTTTGCAATAATAATTTAATTATTTCTCACCATTTTATGCATTTGGTGACATAGCATGTTTATACATACATAATTAATTTATTTGAATATTCCTTAAAGTTCATCTTTTTGCTACGAATATGTTTAACAAACGTATTATTTTTTCTTAGTAATTAACGTTGGTTCGCAAGTTTATTTTTATTTCTTTTTATCTAATAAATTATATTATGGCTAAAGAAATATTTTTTATTCGTCAGTTGATACCTAATGTGGAATATTTTTATCCTTTTTACTAATAATCGTATTTTTTTTATAAAAATGTTTTATTACAGGTTTTATTTAAACTTAGGTAAGTTTATGCTTTAATAACATTACATTAAATTTTTGATGCAACACCATCCCACGTGTCTTTGGTTAAATGTTTTCAATTTGTAAATCGTTCATCATGTTAATACGTATACAACACAATTACACAATTTACATACGATGAATAGTAATACTTAGTTTAGTTCCACTATTCGACAATAGATGGCGCCGTGCGGACTACAATAGTTTTATGCATGTTAAGTGTTAAACGGGGATCGAAAAGTTTAAAAATGATGTAGATGATTGTTGTTCCGTAATAAGTTTTAATATACTCTACTTATAATAATAGTATTATAAATAGACCGCGATGGCCGCGTTGCCTGCTACCTAATATAAGCGATGGGAGCTCAAGTCTTGTCAGTATTTATCAAAAAATATTTCTGTATCTAATGACGTTGATCAGCTCAAATGTAATAAAAAAAATGTGAGAAAAACCTGCATATACCTATGTCTGAGAAGAAATTCAAAGACGTTCGTATTATGATCTTCGGTGGAAGGCTGTATAAATTGCCTTTAGTCAATGGTCCAATCTTGAACTTAATACGTTTAGGTTTAGTTTAAGCTTACACCTAAGAAGTTGATATACATAATTCATTAAGTAAGAGTACCCTTTTCGCAATAACAATACAACAAATGAAGAGCCTCGATAACGTGAAGCCAAAGAATGCTAGAACGAACATTAATTTGGCAAACATAAATCCTTAAACCCGCTAAACCATAAACATAAGAGAACAACAAATAGCTAGTTTCTATTCCAATCAATGTCGGTATCGATAGCGAAGTACCAACAAAGGCAACGTTTGTTCATTTGCTCGTTCGTTACGCGGGGGTCGCGCTTATAAATATGCATGAAGAACGAAATGCCCATATGCCGTATGACTTGCCACTATGACGGCCCGTTTTTCCTTCCACTGATGCTATTCCAAGATAGTGCTGTAGACGGTTGGTCGCTGCCACTTGGGGGATTAGCTTTCGGCAAAGTATTGTTGGGTCAGCTCTCGGCTTACATCCAGCTGACTCAAGTTATTCAAGTTATCTGCATTTAATGTTGCACGTAGTGGTATCGATATCTTGGCATTTTTTGTCAATTTCTTTGATCGATTATAATTTGATATACCTGATAGTAGGGAATTCGTTTCGTACGACAATATCTCTAGAGCATAGCTCTGAGACACATCGATTTTTTGGGATAACTAAACAAGATGCCACACGCGGTTTCTTCCGCATGGTAATGGACCAATACACCTAACGTATCTCTAAATGTTCTATTGTAGAGTATTAGTATTAGTAGAGATTACGCCTCGAATAAATGAAGTAGAAAATCTTCCTGCTCACAGACTAGTGCAAGGTGGTGATCGGGAGTAGGTCTAATGAAAGACAACTGTTCGGTTTAAGAGACGTTTAATGACTAATACACCATATAACTAATCCATACAAGGAAGGTGGTGCGTCACACATTACACCACCTTTACCAGGACTGTCAGTAAAGGTGGCTAGTAAGTGCCCGAAGCAAGCATTTGACCTTAGGTTGAAATTTTGTTATACTCCAAACTTCTGGATAAATTATTAGTTGGACTAGCTGCGTCTGGCCATACAATCAAAGCTTCGTTGCCATTTCTTAGAAAATAAACATATGGCTTACCATATAATTATTAATTTTCCCAATGTAGTTAAAACATTTTCAAGTACCGTCGCATAAACCGGTGGTGACGTGTCGGCGTCAGTTATTAAACATCATTATTGCTAATAACTCCGCCACTAAATGGAGTAAGGTGGCTTAAAGGCCTCCTCGTCACGCTGCCTAATTGCTTCTGTTATGGTATTTTTTGGAGCCTTTTTAATGTCTGCAAGGAGAATTACCTGTAGGCATTGTAACTGTTACTGACATTTATAAAATTATTAATATATAATACTCAGGTATCGAAATAACCTATCCAGTTTAGGTTTAATACCCATCACTTAGTCCGCGATGAATTTAGAAAGATAAACATTCATTTGTGTTAATCTACGTAATTCACTGATTGCCTAATTTTATCCAATGCCATTCAGCTGTTGATCACATTCTTAATATTAATTATAATTGCTCTACATACATTATTACATAAATATATTCTAGAATTTCTGTGCTATCTTCATTATCTCAAGACACTTGTATTTTAGTCTCTAATGCTATCTAACTAGCAATTAGTGCTCTTATCACCCCTCTGTCACCCACTGCGTGTCTATCTTGTTTAACTTTTGATATTTTACTTTACTTTTACCACCATATGTGTGACTTCGCATTTAGTGGTTTAAGTAGCAAACTGCAAATCAAATGATGACAGTTCCAATTTCACCAGTCTGTTCCAAAGACGCTCTTAAAAATACATAAAGGAGAACAGCGCAAGGAAACCGGCATATGTATGACACTATCTGTCTCTCATTGCTAAATCATTCATGATGAAAAATAGATTTTAAAGCACCTCTGCTTACCCCTTCTGGGAAGGCGTTAAGATGAAATAAAGGAGAAGTAACATTAAACAGGCGCAAAAAATATATTATTATGATATAATATATCATAGGTCGCGGTGCAGTGCCAGTAACTGCGTTATGTAAATATATGCAAATATATGTATTCCGATCTAAGCGACTTCCTTCCACAACTAATTACGCGAACGTATAACGTATATTTTTCACCAGCATTCGCTAGGTGAAAACAACCGAGCGGAATTAAAGTCATATTGGCTGTAAGAATAAGTCATATAGGTATTGGGTTAATTAAGAGGGATTTTAGAGAATTTTATAGGGCCGGCAACGTAGGGGTGATATCCCTGGTGTGTCCCGATCAGTGGATTCTACAAAATTTTAAAATTATAATTTAATACTCTAACTTTAGAGTATTTTTTGTATTGCATAAAATGAATTGTATAAATGAAATGACAAATGCATGACGCAGTTCCTTGTCATGTGTTCAATGTAATTGTGCTCAAAAGTAATTCCTTAAAGAATTTTAATGTTTAATTAACGTTGGGTGGTATTTTTTCCGTTGTCTATAAATAGTAAGGATCTAATTAGTATGTCTGTCCGTACGTAATGCCCCCACAGTAATGCGGATCACGTGGCTCCTGGTGTAATTGCCAATAAATAAGATGGCACTATGCTCATTCAGACATGCAATTTGTTGATAAAAATCTACGGATTGAACTTTGGTATCTGTAGAATCGGGACAATGATAGTAAACTAGTGATTTTTTTATAATTATTAAGTAAATATATTGTGACAAAGCATTTGTACGGTAATGCTATTGTATTCAATTGTTTTTATAACACGAGATAATATATAACTATACATATACATAAAATTGAATTGTCTCATTGAATTCCAAATAAAAAAAAATTAAACATAATAACTAAATCTATTTAAAAAATGTACCCTGTCTGTCAATTTGTTCCGGCTGACCCCTGAAATGGCTGGACTGATTTTATCAGGACTGGGACTTTTAAGGGTTGTTATATAAAGAGTAACTTAGGCTAATAAGAAAAAAAAATATCTCCAAGAAACATGTGGCTAAAACTGCTAGTATGGGATAAATGCAGGAAGACGATAATGTTTAGTACACTTAGTTCTTTTTGTGGATTTTATAATAAGCTTATACTAACAAAATATGAACGCTAGTAACACCCGACGACCTTCCCACGTTACTTTATAGTCAGTGGAATTTTTGTGCCAGGAGTATGAGAAAGAGTGGCTATAGATAAAGGTTCTCAAGCATCAGATGGTTCGCTAAGAGACATCAATATAAAATTTCAGGCATTCGGAAATGCGACCCTATTGATTATTTATTTTACAAAGTATAAAAAACAGGTTGTAAGAATTTCTTTTTCTTCATGAATATATTAGCGTATAAATAATTATGTAAGTATATCCATTAAACATCGACATACGACATGTGATTCACTTTCCTATAGACTAAGCCAATTCAAGGTTCGTTTGAAAAACTTTCTTTTAGATTTCTTTAAGTGATTTTAGTAAGCAAACAGGTTCTCGTTTAGATAAAATAATTCACTCATGATCACTAAGTATATGTATATACTTTTACTTAATTACTATTTTATCTGTTAGTTAATTAAATACTTAAAAGTATTTCAAATACACTCCACAAAGGTGGGCTTTTTTAGGGACACTAGTGAATATGGAAATAGGTAAGTGTATTTATCTTAACATGTGGTATTAAGCTCATGATTTATCATATTTACTTCTCAAATACAGTAGCACTGTAACTGTACAGTGCAACCGATATAGCTCGTAGGCAAGAGCTTGCAGCTCACTAGATTCAGATATATCTTACCTACGTCCATTAATCTACCGATTAATACAAAGTTTCTGTTTTTGATTCACATCACTTGCATTAATTGATTGGATGTCCTATTATTAAATCATCTTATTTTTCCGTGATGAGTAAATAATTCGATTTTTTTTGCACCACAGCCTGTAAAAGGTAGACTTGGAAATAATGTTGTAACTAATACATATTAACCTTTATAGTTCCACTCGCGGTTAGGTGCACTTTTCATTATAAAAATATGTTACAAAATACTTTACCACTAACTAACTACTACTTAATTAGAAGCGTTCCCCTAAAATTCCCATGAAAAATAAAAGAACGGTAATTACTGCAGCCTATTAACCGTTTATATGACAGGATGTGCGGTCAGCGACTCGGCCAATGGAGGGGTGCGAAGGACCCGGCCAGTTAGGGTTAACACTACTTTCGGCTAAGGGTGGCGGGGCTATGTAAACTAAGTAATATACATTTTAGACTCTTTTGCGATGTTATGATATATTTTTTACTGTTTTCCGATAATTTCGAAAATTTCGGCGATATGATCTAAAATTTGTAAATCGAAATTGTATTATAATGTATATTCAGGTGTTACTTGCACTTCAAATGGTATCTTGCGGACATTGATGAATAAACGTATCTATCTGATCATATTCAGACCTTAAAAGAAGGGGCCTCGAAGGGGTAGCCGGTGTTACAGCACCACCTTTAGGTAGATATGATTAGGTGCCAACGTGACATTATGAGTCCATCTCACTTTCGGGCACTATATATGCAAACGTCTTGGAACTTTTTTCTTTTGATATCTTCCATCACGTCACCTCATACCTAGTACCTACTATAAAATTATTTACATTACATGAAAGATGTCTTTGAAGTGAATATAGAGTAGGTAGTGAAATATAATAGCAGTGAATATAATAGAAGGTAGCAAAAACAATAGTGTATGATATAGGGTCGTGGTATCTGGCCGCTGTTATTTCACGCCGCGCCGCTGAGCTGTGCAAATAGTCCACCACAATTATACGTACGCGCTGTTTGCGTCATAGACTATCCACGCACGGTATCCACGTAGATATGGCTACGTGTTCATCAAATAATTCACTTATACCAAGAAATGGATATTGCATAAAATTACAAATTGGCAGTCACATTGCTTGAAAATCAAATGACCAAATTCATCGGATTAGATGGCTTTTGTGTGCTGACACCAAAACGTATGGGATTAGCTCAGGGGTTTCAAGATGTTGATGTATTTTATTTTATTTTTTCAAATACGAATTTGATTTTTTGACATAACTCTATATTGGTCAACGTTAAAATTTAAACTAGTAATTAATGTAACTTCATCACCGTGAATTGAAGAGTAAATCTCGTGTATATGATTATAATATTATCTCCATTATTCTCTATCTTTCAGTGCTCTCTTACCTCCTACATCACCTCCTTATACGTCTCGGTAGAAAACTTTTCTTTAACTTGACTTATGCTTATGTAAACCTTGGTATTCCTCTTCCTCTATTTCTTTCTACTCCTCTTTCTATAGGATATGTTCAAAAAGAAGATGGTCAATAATCTTACCTTTTACATTCTGGATTGTTCTACATAGTCTTTTGAATACTCTTTCGATCCACTTCATTTTCAGCATTCTTTCCCAACGCATCTTAAAATATTGACCTAAAATGTATGTTTCTGGAAGTAATATAATAGCGTAGTCTGTGGTGCAGGTTGGTGCGCTATGATTCGGCAAGCTTCATGCGATTACCGGCGACACCTGTCGACGTTCCCAGGGAATTTATAATTCGCCGCCGCACACGGATTGCTACGATCCCCGTAATTGTATTCACGGAACAAACGGATTTATAACTATCATATAATATACTTTATAGTTATTGCAGTCATATTTAGTTATAATACTATAGTCGGTGGAGTAAAACAATAATCTAAACAAAACATAATCTAAGAAAAACAATTGGACTCACGTCATGAATAAAATATTCAAGTCAAGTCAAGTCTTTCTTCATCATACTCACATATGTTGTAAGAAAAGCTGTTTCGTTCCAGATCAAAGATATTTTTGGTTTCAGTTAGATTCATGACTATATATGATATCTCCTGAATGATTATGAAGACATCAAAATTTTATCAGATCTAGCAATTTCATTTAAGATTTTGCATTTAGGAAAAAAAAATTCTATTATACGTATAATTTCAGTGGACAGCCAGTTTTTCGCTTCGTTTTAATAAAACATCATGATGAGTTAACCTCGATGGGCCATACCCCGTCGGGCGCAACGACTCTCGCAGTTCATTTCACGCATCGGCTTACGAACAAATCGCTCTAAACATACACCCGCATAGTTATTGTCCGTCATTTTGACTGGTAGCCGCAAAAACTGGCGTATTATTTACCGTAATCATAACAGACGTCGAAAAGAAAAGTTAATAACATACTTAAAGCTTTTTTTGAGATTGTATGTGCTGATATTTTGCCGTTGTTGCGTTTGTCAAACTGCAGGCTGTGTTCGGGCCGAGGTTTGGTGTATGGCGATATTGTTAGTAAATAGGGACCCCATGAACACGTATGCCTTGAGGTTTCACTCGATTCACGATTTGACTGCTTATGATACCGCAACCGGAATGCCCATACCAATTTCCAATTTACAAACCAGCCCGTAACAATTTTATATGTTAGTTTCTTATTTTATGGAATCCTTTATAATAATAAGAACTAAATAAAAAAATACTGTTTGTAATAATTAACTCGCTACTGATTCAGGATATGCGTAGTGAATATATTTTATTACCTGTTACGAATTCGAATGACTTATTTTAGTGTATATTTACTTTTCCGCAGTTGAGCGACCTAAACGTTGAGTGTTTGCAACAAACTGGGACAATGGTAGTTATTGCCGTATGTAGTACATAGTCGACATCGATTTGCGTGCGGTGCCATGCGTGAAATGAACTATAATAACTACCTACGCGGCGTCTGGATCGTATCTACGCACGGCGGCCGATACGGCTGGCTGCCTGTCACACTGTGTCACATCACATAACGTGCTCGTACATAGGTACTCGGGCTACATTATAATAACGATTGCTAACTTACGCGATACATATTATTATGTTATTTAGGGAAAATACTGGACTGAATAATAGCCGCCTATTTCATTGAGCCTACTTACGAGATAGGCTCCATTTTGTGACACAACCATTTATCTCAATAAATGTCTAATTTTATTCCTAGTGCCTCTCGCTCGAATCTACAACAGAAACAAGATGCAATTTTGTTTTAAAAAAGAAAGTTAGTCCACTTGTGTACTTCTTTAGCAGAGGTCAGTGATATCACACAAATGTTCTTCTTCAAAACATAACTAAGTATGATAATTGCATTGTGAACTCGAGGTATAGTGATTAGGATAGGTCTTATTGTGATATAGTGTAATATGAAATAATGCTTCAAAACTAACACGTGCACGGGTAAAACATGCATACGTTTTCATACATGTATGGTACTGCTATGGGAGTAGGCAACGATTAAATAAAATTCGGACTGTCTCACCAGACAGGTCTACGATTTTTTAATATCACAATAATAATATGAATGCTTTGCACCTATTTAGTAAACAGAAGAAAGTCACAAAATATGCTTTTCAACATATTTAATTTGGAATTAAACAAAACCACGATGACTAACGTAAACCAGGGATGAATAAAAAAATAATTTATTCGATGCATTCCGCATTATTTTTAACACAATTTGCTAATAGGGTACAGAAAGAGTGGTCAGCCTAGGAGTTCCGAATTATTTTCGCAATATAAATTAAGATAAATGTAAGCTAAAATAAGCTTATAAACATGTATTTGTGTAAACAGCTTACACACAACAGTAATCTCGTAAGTAAACACGTTGAAAAAGCTGTTAAAACTTCAAACAATGATAATACGCCTCATGTTTTATTTATGTTTCTCGGCATTAATGAAGCAAGGTCATTTGAATTCATTTCCTTTGCTAATATCAATGTTTGCTTTCACACGACGCCTTTTATTACATAACTATGTTGTTATCATTTGCATTATGCCAATTTACAGTTAATTTGCTCATTTCAAACAATTATGCATTATGATTGCCATAAGAACCCGAGCGTGCTAGTTTTGCTATTCGACGCTAGATGGCGCGAGGAGTACTGAAGCAGAGAGAATCTTGATTAATATCCACGCGGGTACATTACTTAAAGGTGTTCTAAATTTTACCGTAAATAAAGTTTGCGTTATATTCGGCGTCTAGTTCTGGGGTGGCCTGTTTCAACATTTTATGAATAAACACACTTTACTTGAATTTGGGAGTTTGTAAACAGATTAAAGTGCTATTTCCAGTACGAATGATGTCATGCATTGTTGAAGCCTCTTTATCACCGTGCTTGTTGTAACATAACTAGTTGTAATTTCGAGATAGTAAGAATATAATGGCTGTATTTATTTTTACGGCTGATGTGGTTGAAGGCAAATTATTTACAGTTGATGATGAGTTTTACGATGCTATTAATGTACAGTAAAGGCCTCTTTATTGAAGTCCCGTCGAAACTTGATGTTTATTACATTTAGTTGATGCAGTAACGGTCGAATTATATCGTGACATAGTGAACAGTTGATGGATGTCGTAACATAGATTAGTACCTACCCTTTGAATAGAAACCCAAATCGACTAAGTAAATACAATTTTATAGTTTATTTTGAAACATACAATCATGTATACAACACATGCTAACAATAAAAGTATGAACGGTGAACAGGCAGAAATAACATAAACTGACTTACTTTTGCATTCAGTGAAATGATAAATGGAACCTAACATTATTGGAATGTAAATGAAAGCGAAATCCATCGGAGCCCACAGCACCCAACTGTCAAAACAATACAAGCCATCTAATTGTCAGGTGTACCTTAATTAATATTTTCCATTATCTGTCGATCCGCAGACAATCGTAGCCCTAACAAATACCTACCTCGTACAACCGGCACCGCGATACCTGTGTGCGTAGGTTTTCCCACAAATTGCACTGGTGTGCGGAAAACGTGCGTGGACTGTCTCCCTTTAGCGCGATGTGGCGTCTCTGTCCGACGTGTTGCTACGCGACAGTCGCGTCTCTAATATAGATAGATTGGTGGTGTTCACTTCATTATTGTATGTTTAGCGTGTTTTTGTAAATCTTCGCCACTTTTAACGTTGGATTTGTGGGTCTTCTTATTATTTAAGGACGTTTACATCCAATTTGTTTTTAATGTTGTTTATTTTGTCAATAAGGATCACTTTGCTTCTTTTCATTCTGCATATTGTTACTATAACTAAATTTGAAGTGTATCAGACGCCATTGCAATCATGTTGGTTGCCAATCGGCTAGGTAGGTTATTAAGAAAATTATATTATATTGAATCATTTGTAACCGTTAATACCTACTAAATAATACTATGAGAAAATACTTAAGCTATCTTATTGCCCTTTATCGGTTATTAATCAGGTCAGCTTGCTTATAAGTTTTTCATTGTAATAGTATTGAAAATGCTTTCAAGGGTGTTTATCAATGCAGTTTTGTCACTTTACATTTTCAAGGGCAGTAATACCAAGTCAAGGTAACCCTGATGTAAATTTCCAAACCTAGCCGTAACTACTTTACATAAGTACGAACAACGTAGGGTTGCTGATAAAAAGTCTTTGTTGACATATATAAATCAGTTTTTGAAGGATCTCGAAATAAAAAAGCTCACGTTCTCATTTCCGATGTTAGTAAGACACGATTTAAGGAGTGCTTAATGATTATTAAATTTGAATCACAAATGTGGCAAACAACCTGATAGTAAATGGTCAGCACAGCCTATCACGCATCTCAGCCAGAGTGTCTATTGCGAGTTTTCTTAAAATCGCCGTCACAAGTCATCGCGTCGACGTAAAGGCAGATTTGTATGGGCTCACAATAGTGTCATCTTTAAGCCGACAGAGGAGCTGTTCCGATCCTATGTAAATCTGCGTTTAAGTCGACGCGGTGACTTGTGACGGCGGCAGTGAAAAACTCGCACTAGGCCGAACGAAAAACGCGAAAAGGTAAAAGCAATGTTTGTTTATGAAAAGCACAATAGGGTTCTGGCGTGACATAGCCGGAGTGCGGTACTGGCGAGTGGCGAGTGGCGAGTGTAGCGATGGAATGGTGGTTCCAACACCACGGTGTGTATAAGGCTAGGTCTAGGCTGGGGGGGCGGTGGGCGTTCCGCGCATGCGTGCCGTTGTCAAGGCGACGGCACGTAGCGTCCGGACTGCGCGACTCATGCATACGCTCAATTCTATTGAAATTTTCCGTGTGTACGAGTTTCTTTACAATTTGAATCCTTGGATTTCAATTATGTTATTTAGGTAGTTATTTTTATATATAATTCAGATAGTTAGTATTCATTATTGTATCATACTTTAAATCATTCTTATTTTAATTTCATGATCGAACTTAACTTTGTTAAATATATTCAAATAACCTCATAATAAGCATGGATACTCTAGTAAAAACATTTGGTGAAAAAGCAACTTAAACGACTACACTTCCTGCTTGCCCAAATAAATTTTACTGAAGTAAAATTTGTAATTGAGTTACATGGAATTGCACCTAATAAATTACTTATGAAAAGTTAATGGTGGAATTATTCTATGTTATATTATGTTTTACGCATAAACTCATAAGTGACGTCATACATACGCACATCTAGAGCGAACGTGTCTTACCGTGTTTACGCACACAGCCATCAGTGTCTCTGTGTTCACACACACACATTTCCAGCGTACTGTATACTTAACATAGTTTTACTCCTTAGAGACTGAAAAGGAATTTCAAAAGGGCTTCTTTCAAACCTTTGGCTGTAAAATGCTTCTTAACCGTTATAAAGGGTATCGATAGTGGCCTTTGTAGTTTGTCTCGTGGGATGCGACGGTAATCGTAAAATCGGTAAATACGCCTTATATCGAGCGTAAATGTACATTTTATGATGCAAGGAACGCTATGACTATGGAAATTGGTGGAGTGATGCTATCATTCTGTGTTATGGGAATTTCAGCTGACATGGATGTGCAAGGATTACAATACACAGGTTATATTTAATGTGGGCTACTTATGTTGAATTGCCTGCACAATTAACAAGTAATAAATATGTAAGCGAAACAGAACGAAAAGGCAAACATTTTCCCAACATAAAGTATTCTTTGGTCTGGCTAAGGTGACTATTATCATTGTTCGCATAAATTGAATCGATTAGTCCACGTCATTTCCGCTAGCGTCTTCCTTCCTGTAATTATCGATGATTATAATAGTCGCGATATATGTGCCCACACACGTATCATATGAGCTAACATAGTATTATGTATGAATTAATGTCACTCTTCAATGATGTAACAAATGTATTCAATGTTAATGTACCTATCGACTTACTTCTCATATTGGGCTAATTTGGTTAATGAGTATCGCAATTTGGTGCGATAGTTTAAAAGGTTTATATCAAATTGCGTGATTTTGTATTTTTGGTGTGATCGATACATTGTTCATGAAAACAGAGAGAAAATACGATCATCAATATAGACTTGGAAACTTTACTAAATCTGAAAGTGAACTTCATAATAAAAGTTCATGAAATATTGACTAATCCTTTGGTAAGTTCTTAAATATCCTGGATATTACCTAAGGCTGTCGTTGATGGCTGTTTCCATGACAGTGCACCGCCGCCTCGCGGATCGATCCAGCGACTGCATCCATCAGAATCCTGGGCAATCCTTGAAAAAAATCGATGGTACGAAATAAGAGGCAGTAGGAAGGTCACGGCCCCATCGATCCGCGTAGAAAGTGAGACTGGCTGCCACTACTAACACCGTCCCGTTGGCTATGCAGCCTGAATTAATCGCGCATACATTTGAATACATTTGAGCGGCGCGGTTCGGGCGGTGTCGTCGCCCCCTTAAGTTTTACCGATCCTGTTGGGACTGCCGCGTTTTTAAGGATTTTGTGACGTAACGTGGAGGTGCAGAGGAGCTTGAAATGCGCGATCGATCTGTCTGCGAGCCGCGGGACAGACTGGCTGCGCGCGATCACACCAATTCCACTTTCAGCTCTCTCGACTTGGGAGATTTTCTCTAACTGTGTTTACTGGTGTGGTTGCCAATTTAACATCTTTGGCAATCGTTACAGGTCAGTCGGAGGCCTAAAAATAATCTGACAACTGGTTTAACCCAGATCACAGATTTTCCTCCTAAATGGGGTTGCGAAGGTCAGATGGCAGTCGCTTCGTATAAAAATCAGGTGATCAGCCACATCGGGTTGAATCAAGTGCCGACCCCAAAAATGTATGGGATAAGGCCAGGGAAATGATGTGTTTACTGGTGCATTTGTTGACATTTATGGTTACCAATATTGTGGAACCTCCTAGAACAGATGTATCAAAGGGATTGTAAGCTGTCACCGTAGCCACATACACTCTTCATAGGAAATAAAGATGTGTAATTTGATTAGTCCCTGTTGAATTTCAGACTCACCTCAAGAATCACTGCTCATTTAGCACTACCTAGGAGTCAAGGGTATTGATTATATAACTTAAAGACAAAAGAAAACGAATCTCAATAGTGCCTTAATAAATCAATTTTGGAGCAAATACAGAACTGGAGTCAAACCTAAATGGAACTTTCTTATTTGCTAGGATTTTAGTACGGCTGATTCTAACGTGACGGAAACTTACTCAAATTTGATCCTACTTCTTTATGTAAATTGGAGTATATTTTTTGCAAAAGCACATACTTATTGTGTCTACTCACTTCATGTTTCAACGTGGACAAACTGAACCTTATCAAAGGATACCATTCATGATTTGAAAACTCACTATTCTGATTAGCTACATTAATGAATACTGGCATGATATTCCCATAAACTATCTAAGTAACTGTTGAACTGTTGTATTATGTATATTGATATCAGAGGACTGAAGATATATCCATTGTAGATGTCGCTCACATGTTCACATATGCTCGCGCCTGTGTTCCCCGAAGGCATAGGCAGATATGTTCTTATAGTCACCCACATTTCACCAGTTATGTTTAAGTCCAATGTGGTGCGAGATGATTGCCATTACCCGGGCACTAATACAGATTCCGTGCTGTTACTGGGAAATTACAGATGGAAAAACCCAATCTCACCCGAAGATCGAACCCAGGATCTCGAGTTCCGCAGTAGAGTTCGCGACCATTAGACTAAAGAGGCATGCGGTTATTAGGAAGTGGAAAAATAAAAGTCTAAGAATTTATTTCCTTCTCTTTTTCTCTCTTTCCACCAGAATATTCTTCAGAGTTCTTCTCCACTACGGTTTCCAATTTGTTTGGCTATCAATGGCAATGTCAAGTCCAATATTTTCAGGGAACGACTATAATTGAGTAAAACTATAAGTTTTAGAAAGCTAAAGTATAGGAAGGCCTTTCTTTTTAGCATTAGTGGAATTGGGGACTGAATTTATTTGTGAGCTTGGATGTAATGTACTTTTCCCCAATTCTCGTGTGAGTCCAGCCAGACACACGTTTATGAAAATAAAATGAAAATGAGTATTTATAACGCTTACGACGCTATTTTTAATTTATTATGGATATATATATACTAATTAGTTAGAATGATGACGACATTCATTTGAAAGTGACTGTTATAATTCGCATCTACTTCAAGTCCGCAGGTAAGGTAACTGTCACGCCAGATTGATCTTTTGATAACCATACTGAGAATCCGGATATGAAAGTGTACGACGAATACCTCTGCCCACCTTCCACTAGATATCTACATTATTTATTTTATTATTTTATTCCTCCTACGGGGGAATTTCTTAGGCAATATGTTATGGTTTAGGTTTGAACATATTTTGTCATGATGCAGTCAACATTTCGCCATAAAAGGTCTAATAAAGGTCTTTTTTTTAAGTGAAATACTCGAGTTATGAAAAGGTACGTTAACGTTTAGCACGTTGACTTATATCTGATGGTAAGTGGTTACGTAGTTTATTTTGCAGCCTGAGGAATGAAAATTTCGATGAATTGCTTGCAATTGATGTAAGGACAGTTTAAAATAAATAAATAATATGTATTCTTATTATTTATTATGAAATAGTAAAAAGTTGAGCGTTCTCGCGATCACCTCATCGCCACCTGAAAAATAAAAAATAAATTTAATAAAAATCTAAGTGAGTGACGCATCAGCGTCCAGTGAGAAAAGCAGGTTATTGTCACCACGGGCGTCGAATACGTAACTACGGTGGAAAGTCAAGCGATTGTCGCAAGGAGCCATTACTATTCCACGGACGTCACCACCGGGTATATGTCGCACGCCCGCACCAACATTACGCCGTGTACATTGTACGGGATGCCAGGCCAAATTGTACGGAAACATTCAAAGTTTTCATTATATTCATCGAATAGCTGATCTATCATAAACCTTACTTAATACGTTTTAACTACAAAATATGCTTCAGCGAAGTTTTTATTAAAAAGCCACTTAACTCGCATAAAGATACATCGACACTACCAATCTAAAACTCATTGAGAGATTTGTGATATACCTAACGAATATTTGTTCTATTTCAAAATCATTTCTGCACCTGATTATCCCAAACATGTAACAACTTGGTATTTTGAGATCCTTACTGTACATTTCAGTATAGTGTGTGGTACATTTGGTGCTCTAGCCAAATGTGTACGCGTAGAGAATGACGCCGGCCATTTTCTCTGCCTACTTACGTGCGAGCTGTGCCATCGATGTTATCTGACGATATTGCCTTTTTAGCCCCACCTCCCCCCGCTCCGAACATGCTACGATTTCTATAGATATATGAAATTGTGATTTGCAGAAATTTTATTTGAAAAATTAAACGGTAGCGTATTTGTTATATGGTTAAAATACTTTATCAATATTGTTGTTGCTAGACATGGTCATTGTATTAAAATCTGGGAAGAGAGGCTTAATTTTCCTGAACAAATCATCCGTTCTATGGATTTTAAAATTATTATCACAAACACAAAACATTATATTATCAACTTAGCAAAGATATAATAAAGCAGTAACAAAAATAAACAGAAATATGGACTCGGCGTGATGTTAACTGGAATTTAAGTACCTATGTGAAAATGTGATCTGTGATTTGTATACCTACAAAAACCTTAAATAAGAATCTCTTCCGTTCCAAAGTTAAAAACTTTCCAGCAATAAACTTTTCTTATTCCAAAAAACCTCAAGTTCAAGCAAACATCTGAACTTCCCTGTATGTGAGTTGTTCAGGGGTCGGTAACCTCGCTTGCAATGCGCAACACGCCTTGTACTTCTCAGCCAGAATAAGGCCACGCTGATCTGCTGAATAAATACATAATATATAGGTCACAGTTGCAACGCTCGTCATGTCATGCACTTTGGAACTATAACTTGCGATTTTTGTATTCATAGTTAAGGGAACAATTTGTTCAGATTATGAATTGGAATTCTTAGAATAGTGAAAGAACTTTAAGGTGGTTACAAGAATTTCGTAAATTTAATGATACTTAAGAATTCATAAATACCTAACCATTTTAAGAATTTAGAAAATAATCATGTATTAATGGGGATTTGTAGAAAATTTGTTCACAAATGCCCATTCACAGCTGCTTTCGATCGCAATGGGGATTTTGCAGCTTTTTTCCTCAATTTCTCATTGCTGGGGATTTCCAATGGAGATTATTGGTATAACCCTGTCATGGGTTCAACATCGAATATATAGAAAATTAGAAAACTTATATATTGCAAAACAATAAGAAAAGATCATTTCAACTCTACTTTTTTATGACTTTTCAGCGGGTTGTATCTACAGCAGATGAGAGACGACAGTTACGCTGTGGTAAGGCTCATACAACTTTAGCTAAACATAGCGTATACCGTAGCTCAAAGTAACAGCTTACATACTCCTAATGTTTAAAAGCATTGACGTCGCATTAACCACAATATAACCAGCAAAGTGATTTTCACACGCGTGACTAGGATAACAAGGGCTGTAATCAACGCGTGTATTTCCAAAAATTTCAGCGATTACGTTTCACGGCCACGCAAAATGAAGCTTTCACCGAACATCTGTGCGTACCGAGACAAACGCGAGACGCGGCCGCGTTCGCTATGAAAGCGTATCTTATGCATTTTACATGAGGCACGCCAACCATGAGGCTCCTTACCTTAGCCTTGTCGCACACCCACTCACACACGCGCAACCATTGTCAGAAACAAAAACACGCACACACAAGCGATCTGTAATTAGTTGTTTGTAAACACGTGTCGTGCGTGCGTGTGTGCGTACCGCTAACTTTTAACGGGTATTGTTTCGGGGGTATAATGAAGTCTTGAAGTACGCCGGTGTCAAGGGCCTGGCGCTCGCTTTGCATATTTTTGTTTGGGTGCCTCGGCCGGGCTCATTATCATTTTGGCACGGTTTTCGACTGAAATAACAGTATGAAACACAAAACAATTTGTTTGTTTCTACTGTGATGTGGAGTGCCGGTGCAGAATAAATAATAGATAGTACTACCGGGCCTTGTTGAGACAATAAACTGTCCTTTGATATCAAGAATGGAGTATATTCAAAGTTAACAAACTCAAATTAAATTACTCACAATTTGATGTTAGCAGTTTAAATTTTTCGTACAAAACAAAAGTGTGTTTGAAATTGTTGGCCAGAACCATGTTTCACACACATCACACACGTATGTAGTATGAAAAACCTATATTTACCCCATCCATTTAATAACGTACCCCTTCCAAGGGTGTCCTAGATGTGGGGGTGGGTAGGGGAGGTTAATGAACCTGCAGAGTGCAGGCGGACATCCGCAATAATATTGGTTCAGCGAAGCCTCCGATCCACTGTGCACTGTTTATGTAAGGTATTGCTGTAAATGTTCATGGTTTCCTCATTAACAATGGATCCCAAAATTAGAAATACAATAAGTGAGGGCGGATACCTGCGTATGTACCTTCCTACGTATGTACACGTATATCTACGTTCTGTACGGCATTAAAACATGGCGTCGTAGTACCGAACATTTGTCTCTTTTTAAGCTAGAGTGATAGGACATAATGAGATCTCATGTTTGAATTTGAAGCTGCCAAACTGGGACCTTGTTGTGTTGAGTTTCTGTGGTGAGTAAGGTAGCCAAGTGCTCCATGAGGTGGGAAGGAGTGGAGACATTGAGCCAGTTACAGTTCGATACATGTTTCTGGCTACATGTTGGCATCGCTATAAAAAAGGAAAGGTTTGTGATGCCATTGGTTCAGACTCTAAGCTTGTTTGCTTTATTTGTAGTATAAAGAAAATCTGTAATTTCTTGTTCATGATTAACCCCTACATTTTTGACTCTGCCAACATGGTTGGTAAAGTCTTCTTAAATACAAAATAATTGTAACTTTTCACTTCAAAGATTATTACATTATTTATATTTCATGAAAGCGCTGTATCAACTCCTCATCTTATGACCCTACAGTGATATACATCCTACTTTAGATATATATACATGCAAGACAAATAGAAATAGGAATGTCCAGCCAATGTCAATTCCATAGTGTAGCACTTACGTACATTAGTCCAGCGAGTCCATCTCGTAATGTATGTTTTGTCTGAGACCGGCCACTGTCCAGCATACTGGTCGCGGGATTAGGGACCCAATTAACATAAAACAAACTGTATCAAACGGCCCCTAAATTCTAATGCTCTATAAGTGTGCCTTAGTCGAAGAGGGAACAATTGCTACTCTATAGTTGAGGGTTGTAGTTTCATACTTTTTATGTGACGCAATAAGAAATTTCAATTTCTTCATTACAATTGTCTATCGTGATTTCAACCTTTAAACAATCCTTTTGTTACATAAATGATTCAAACCGTTCATCAAATATTTACAACTTTTTAGCTCTATCTTTCTATAAAATATTGCAAAAATAAGTATGAATTATACGGATTATATGTTTTCAACGACGTATTACTATATTACCTATGGTTGAATGGCTTAATTTTGCAGCTACAACTTTTTTAATGTTGTGTCCCTCAATATTATTATTATTGTGTTTAGTTTGAGTACGGTATAGGTACAAGAAATAGGGCAGAACCTAAAATCTCCTTGTAGTGCGTCGTGTAGGATAGCCGGCGCCGCCGCGCGCTCCTCCTGCATGCTAATGTCCGTTAATCAGACACAGTCTTGGACGCTCTAATCGCGGTTCGGCTCCCGTGCTACTCTATCTTGTTTGTTCATCTTATACCAGATTATGGGTGATGGAATCGTCAATTTATTTATGTAACGAAACATGTTTTTATCAATTACTTAACGTATTTTTTTTTGTGATACCTCCTTTTGTAATGTGCACATGAGAATGACAAATACTTAAAATATTTTTGATGAAATTTTACCATAGGCCAATTAAGGTTTTTGACGACAGGTGAAGCCATAAAAACCTTGTACATTCACGATGGCTGCCTTAAACGACCAGTTGTGTGGTGACCTTAAAACCCCAGCTTTAAAAATAGCCGATAATACTGTTCTGTGGCTACGGCTATGGCTCCAAGACCATACAATAAGAGGCTGGTGACGTTTGAATGGGAGGCTATTCCGTAAATTTGTTGGTTGTTCGACGCGAGCGCCGTTTTGTCAATACTGTCCGCGATTGTACTGTTTAATCAATTTAAGATTTGCATTCAAGTGTACCGCCGTTGAGGAGTAATTGCGATGTCGATTGAAATGTTACTCGCCTCCGCTTCCACCGGGACGGTTGCATGCCTATAAATTATCGATACTTTTGACACTTATGGAATTATTGGTTTAAAACTCGTGTTCTCATTTGAGCTTAGGCCACAAAATTATTTATCAGTTAGCAGAGTTGAAGAAATAATTTTTACTAGTAACCCACCAGCATTGGATATTTAATTTATAAATTGTGAATCACGAGGTAAAAAACGTAGATACTTTCTTCATGCCTCTTGTACTATGTACGTGTGTTGACAAATTGAAGATCGGCGATAGTGAAATAAAATGTATAATGAAGGCGAGCACTCGCTTACACTGGCTTTAAATACATCTCCAATAAAAACAGACAGAAGCACTTCAGTCAACAATCCTGGTCCCACAAAAACATTGGAGCAGCAATTAAAGTCGAAAATAATATCGAGAATTGGAAGGAGAACAATAACGAAGGTAACCATTAAAATAAGAGCTGAATAATAAATGAAGCTGGGAAATTAAAAAAGGAGAGAGAATACTCCAGCGTCGCGACGGGCGCATAGAAATATGGCGTCTAGCACGGGGACCAATCAAAATTCTTCGTCAATTAAGCGGAGATCGCAGCAAAGGGAAAATTGGAGGAAAAACTGAGGGTGGCTCTGGATCTAAGAGATGTTCACAATCACATGCAATTTGTCGATACTCAAATTTAATTTTAAAGTGTTATAAATTCCTAAATGTTATAAAACTGTTGTATTCTAGACTAAAAGGTCAAACATTGGTCTGAAAAACCAATTGATTAGATATGAAGAAGTATGTCGGACATAAAACCCTAATTTCTGAATATCGATAAACGTAATCTGGGAGCAGCCGTAAAACACATTCATCGACAACCTCCCTTGCCTCGCTCTTCAGATATGAGAGCTATGGAAATAAAGTTCGTTCGTTCGGTGTAGCTCGTCGTAAATGGATTTTATCACTATATAAATATTCCCCTCCTCGTCATGACTGCGTAACTGTACGTCACGGATTTGTTTTAACTAGATTTATGTTTTATGATTTTGCGTACTTATTCATAAGTAAATTGATAAGCATTGAATGACCTCGATATCTGATTTAACGAACGGTTAATACACTGAACAGAACTTTATAGACAGGTCATAATCATCATACATAACATCTTTCAATAAAACATTTATCATGTGTTAGATATAGGTTGATTTCCGAGGAGCTACTTAAATAACAATCAGAATTATTACAATTTAAACTTAATATAGGTTACAAATTTTACAAGTTCAGCATTAAATAAGTCTGGAAATAAATCCACAGCTTTGTTGATGTTAAAGTAAGCTTAGACGATCAAGTTCAAGGAGAGCATCGATCGACCCTAATTTATTCAGAATGTAACAAGTTAACGGGTAATTTGTCAATTTGCGACCGATCAAGAAAATGTATAGCGGAAACATAAAATCAAATCGTTTATCTTCGAAGGTCCGCAGCGTCCATTTTGTCGGAAAGTGGACGATCGCTCCCCGAAAAGCAATGTTCGTGAAATTATGCGCAAAATACCCCACGGCTCATTTACTCTGAACGTTGCATCTTTAATACCCCATTGACCCTTCCGTATTAATAACAACATGTATGTCCCAAGACATTCCTAATGCAGAGTTGTTGGAAGCAAGGATTGACTACCAACCTCAGCTCCAATCCTTGGCTTATCCAAAACCTGTCTCGGCCCTCCGTGACCTAACCACCTTACGAATTTAGGCTGCAGCGGTGCAGGTCTAACAACCTCGTACTAAAACAGAATATCGATTACTTTCGCTACTATAATGTAATCCCCCGCCCACATTTTGTTTTTTTAGCGACGGATAATAATACAGTGGTCTCTGTCTATCCTGTGGAGGGGCCGGCGTATCCCGGTATTCGAGCTCGCTCACTCCACCCGAGTCCCGTATGTAAATGATCGTCTCCGCGCGACTGTGTGCCACCCCCGCCGCCGCCGCCACGCGTTGCCGACACATCCTCGATGTTTGAGGTTTACTGCCCTGACAGCTTTTGTCCTATTTCAAATGCGAATTTCCAGTGTCGATTCTATTTCACGTCTCGACGTTTTTTCATATTCTCCTCCCGCAGTCATATACAATTGTAAACAACGGTTTTCGGTGCAAAGTACAGGATATGCTAGACATGCAAATGCTACGTCTAACTGATGACAAAGATAACAACGCAGGGGCAGTTTGAGCGAAACGATTTGCGAGCGGCTTCCAGCCTTCCCGGCGATGCCAGGTCGCGCAATTCACAGTTTTGCATCAACAGTTTAAAGTTGTGTTTTGTTTCGGTAGGCCGCGGGACGTACGACGTTGCGGGAGTTGCGTGACGTCACGTATACGTCGAAAATGACACTTTTACGAGCAATAATTTACATTATTTCGGTGTTAAGCCTCGCGTGCCACCCGATTGATTTTATGTCAGTCGCATCTCATATTTGCGTTCAGTTAAATCGAATCACTTGCTACACGACCGAGTTATTTTGTAATGGCCGTTTCGCGTGAGGCTTTTTCTACTTTTTGGTGTGTTAATACTTTGTTTGGTTCTGTCAGCTGCGTCGCAGATGTGGCGCCCATTCACAAAGGGCACGTTGCTTACACCGGTAGCGGGCGGCCACAGATAACGAAATTAAAATGTTATTCAATCATTATACGTTCACCTTTTGCGCTCGTATAGCAAAACTTTACTTGCGCTTCTTACTCGTATACTTTTCATATGCATTAATTAATTTTCAGACATAAATATAAAGGAAACAATGGCATTGGTAACAACTGGATTTAATTATTGTAATGCTAACTAAGAAAATAATATTGTAAAATCTAGCACCTATTAGAAAATTATACATTTAGTACCTAGTACTCAAGCTGATGCAGTTTGACAATACCATATTTTAAACTTACGCGACATCTACTCATTTCGAAAACACTTAAGTGTTTGTTTTCGAAATATTTTGATAATTTTGTCAAAATCATCCATAGAAACAATTGTTTTTAGAAAAAAACTATGATTTGAAATTCGCTCTATGTTATAATGGTTGCCGGCACGAACGTGAATTTTGGTTTTGCAAGCGTTCATAGACTGCCATCACTTACCATCTGAAGTTATATATAGGTCTTCTCTTTCTTCATTCTCGGATGAATAAACAATTTAAAAGATGTATTTGCTTAAAAGGCTATCCATCAGTCCAATGGAGCGCAGTAACAAAGCTCCAGGCGATAAGGCGAGGACACACGCGGGGACCCAATTAAGATCTTCATTAGCCCTTCCGCGAAACACTGTTCGCGCTCTAAAAATAACTGATTAGCTCACTAACTTCCATTTAAATACTAATGGCCTTATGACACTGGAAACTAAAAGGTGTCGCGATTATTCAGGAAAATGTATATCTATTGGAATATTTCTATAAGTTTGAATTTAGTCTCATTCTATAAAATTGTATATGGGTAAGTATTATTATCTATACATCTATATATATACATCTTTACAGATAAATAAAATTGAAGTGTCTGTTTATAATTCCAAAATAACAGTTTTTCACTAAATGTATATGAAAGTATACACGCTACTGACACTAAAAACCAAGATTTAATTTTTTTCTCTGTCTGTCTGTCTGTTTGTTCCGGGTAATCTCGGAAACGGCTGAACCGATGTTAACGGGACTTTCACTAGCAGGTAACTGATGTTTCAAGGAGTAACTTACATAGACGTATACTTTTATTTATTAAAAATATTAGGGTTCCGCGTCAATAAGGATGAAACTAAATCTACGCGGGTGGAACTGCGGGGCACAGCTATCTACACTAATATTATAAAGAAGAGGAAAGATTTGATTGTTTTTTTGTTTGCTTGTGTGCATTGAATAGGCTATAAAACTACTTGGCCTTTCTCGGAAATTCTTTCAGCAATGGATAGCTACATTATCAGCGAGTAACATAGGCTATATTTTATCCCCACGGAAACGGGAACTACGCGGGTGAAACCGCGTGACGTCCGCTAGTTTTGCAATAAATATGAGAAATAAAACAGTCTAATGTTAAGACGTTACCGCACTGTTCAAGGTACGACTTAGTCGCCAAGGTCAAAAGTTTAATTGAATTGAATTCACTTTGAAAACCTCATCTTGAAACGTCTATAAGCACGCTCTTCTCCGAATATTAGTCGTATTGCGACCGGCATCAATGTTCTAGCTTACTCACACGTCTATGTCGAATGCATACTAGATTGCGGTACTACTCTAGGTACCTATGTTTGTATGTAGATACAGTCGCGTCGTGCTGAAGTTACTGAATTCCTGCAGATATGAGCTCTGCACTGCCGGCTGGCTGCGTAAATCTTGCTGTACAATCGAGTTAACAAGTTTGTTAGGTCTAAATTAAGTACTATTTAAATTTACACTACAATTTTTTTTATATATGTAAATGAAGGTTACTTCATTAAAGACTCTTTTTGTTCTTTATATTTTAAGTTGATGTTTTATTTTAAAAAGAATTAGATTATTTTCTGACAGAGACTGTCATATTATGAATATAATGTGTAATTAATGTTTTATTTTTACATTGTTTATATCAAAATTTATTGGTAACAGCATAATATTGTTGTTTCTCTTTTTTCAGGTGAGTTCTTTAGTTTTAGTTTTTAAGTTATTTAATTTAAGCTAAGTTAGATGTGCTGTTATATGTTATAATAAAAAACTCTTTTTTCAGAGCAACACAAGTTTTTTTGTTATCATATTATATATATTCATCGAATTTAACCGAGTGGTTTAATGCTCTAAGCGCTAAAATTCCACAAGGTGTAGGCAGACATTGGTAGAACACTATTCAACGCATAGGAAACCATTTTTGTTTCAGTCAGTCTTGTACTCATTCATTTTGACTATATTGTGTCAGATGACACAACAACGCCTTTTAACCGTATTATACTGTAAAAACTCCGATATGTAAGCTAAAGTAGAGATGGTGTACGCGAGTGTACAGCATCGGCAGATTTATCATATTCCGGGGCAGGTTGGAGCGACAATTGTAATGTAAAACCGCAGGATCACAGCAAGCTTTACGCTACCTCATACTCTTGTAGATACGTAACGTTAACGGTACGCAAGTTAACGCAGATTACATTTAATTATGAAACCATTTAACCCGTGGCCGTGGGGCTAAAGTAGTCGTCTGCTACGCAAGCGACGCAAGTTCGAACCCATTGCCCAGGCCAATGAGTTTTTCTAAAAAAAAATTCAGTGATTTCACACCATGTGCTTACGGTGAAGGAGAGCATTGCAAGGAAACCTGCAAATGTATGAGAAGTAATTCAAGGAAGTATGTAGTGCCTGAGACGGCGATACTCACCATTTACCACGTTGGCACTTAATCCTCCTCGGTGAAAAGTGGGTGTTGTTGTTACAACACCTCTGCCTATTGCACTTCGGGGAACAAAGGTGCGGGCATATGTATGTATTAAGTTAATTTAAATGTATTTTTAAACTGTATTGAAATATTTTTGTTAAGTTTTTTCTTAAAGGGGTCTCAAATTAGAAGAGATCCATCTGAACATTATATGTCAGGAAGCTTTTATATAGTGAAAATCTTCACAGATTTCGAGCATGTCGCCGTCTCAAAAAACCTAGCATAGTTTATTAAATTTGGTCTCATACCTACTAGTTTAAGTTCCACATTATTTTTCTTCACCGTAAAGCTCGCGGTGTGGCAAGTCACTGTTCTCACTCTTTGCAAGCCAACGATCGTTCCTGAAATCGATATAAAACATCAGCAAGTGGTTGTCATAGTATGATATACATGGTCATACAAAAACTCTTTAGCTTCCTGCTGTTACTGAAACAGAGATAATGATACTCCATATCATATCCTTACAACTATTTGTAAAAAATTGTTGGTAAGGGTATTTAGTAAACCAAATGTACTGACGTGTACGAAGACTTGAAGTTAACATGATAAACACATACATATAGGTTACTTTATATAAATAAAGGTAACTTTGAATTATTAAACGAACCTTTTGATTTCTTAAAGCGGGAGAAAAAAGTTCGAGATATAACTTAATTTTTAAGGTCTCTACTAGGAGTATAAACAAACGTATCGACGAAGGCAATTAAAACGGGAATCCATAAATCACGTTATGACTGAAAACAATATCGATTCTTAACAGTTCACTTCGACATTTATACGTTTTTACTGTTGTTCAAGTTAAAAATCCTTATCACAAAAATACTGCTTGTAAATATTTGATATTAACCGTTATTTCGATGAGGTATAGAGGTTACATTTGGCTGTCAGGACGTTGTAGAGTGTCGTGTGTAGGTACAATGTGGTTCGTGGCAGGTATCGCAACAATGATGTACCTCGACCAGTCCGATTGTCGAGGTTTTTTAACCAGTATCCTCTCGGATGACAGGGAGCCACTTAGGTTTTGATATGGCTTTCAAATCATAGTCGTAGATTCAAAAGATAGAAAAAGAATATAATGTTATAGTATAATAACTTGTCGCTTTGATACCTAGGATATTGAAATCAGTTTCTAAGTAATATTGTTGAAATACAAACATTTCTTTAAGTTATCGATAAAAAAGTACCATGCGCTAGTGCAACCAATATTATTGTAGCGATCTTGCGATCGAGTCTTTGTTATTCGAATGTGGTGCTTTATCCATGGTTGTGGACGCTGCCTTTAGCGGAACAATAAACACATGAACGATAAATAAATATCACGATATCCCTTGCAAATATTCTGGGACCAAATCTAGATTTCCACGATTTATTTGGTCACAAATTTGCATAAAGTGACGAATTTTTTTCGAAGGTTAAAAACTAAACAAACATATTTATTTCTAAGTTATCGACAAGACACTAAAACAGTTTTCATACATCCAAAGAACCTTGGAATAGTCTCCATAGTTTAATTATATGAATAATTTCCATAGTTTTCCCCTGCCAGTGCATCAGGTGTGAAAAATATAAACAGCTAATTCACTAGATTTTAATGTAAAATATATAATATGCCTCCTCCAGGGTAACGCACCCTCCGTGGCTGTGGAAGACAATGAGCGCAGGCCCACACCGCGTCACTCCTTAAACCTTTTCGCCTTATTTCACTATCCTTCCTTTTGTTTCGAGGGCATTTCTTTATTTTGTCGTGCGATCTTATTATTTCGCTACTGTTGGCCGCATTGCAGCGCTCCTCGTTTTTACTCGCATGCCTTTAAGAAGCTCCGGAATGAAGTAATACGGCCCAAGACTCCCAGGTATTGTGTATTTGCGGTTTTTTTTATTTCTCTCGTCAATGACTTTTTGTTTAACGGCCAGTTTCCATTAAAGCATGTATGTTATGTAAGAGAGTTGTGAGATCCACATCCAATTATAGTTTGTTTTATTGAAATCTACATCAGTCGATCATTTTCATACTTCTAATATTGAGGACATTTGCAGAAACACGTTGTTTTATTGTTTGTTTTTTACATGTTTAAACAAGAATCTCTAAAAATACTATGACTGTTGTAAATATGTATCAATGAATAGTACTAAGTTCCTAAAAACTTTCTGAATATTGGTTTATAACTACAACAGCTGAATGTCTAATTTTGACATAAAATTGTTTTCTAAACTCTTTATACAGTGATTTGGTAAACTAAAGAGGAAATAAAATCTTTGTAGTGTTGTAAGGTGCAGTAAACAAAAGGAGCAAGCAAGTAACACAGCCTTACAGCTGACTTAAGGCTAACTGGGATCTCCTTTTGGGGTAGTGTGAACACATCTCTAATTAACTGAAGCACGCGCGTTAATCACAGGCGCCCGCGCAACACAGACTTGCTTTTAGTAAGTGCTGTTGCTGTAATCTTAGGAATTTCAATTCATTATAACATTTCGTTAATGAGAATGTTTAGGATTCGTCGTTCGTTTTGCTGCCACTGATTTAATTTAAAGGTTAGTTTGGAAATAAAACAAGTTAAACTTAAACATGGGCTAAATAACAGTAGATACATTTTGGTACTTTGAAAATATTCATTACCTAACCGTCGTAAATTAATTAGTATTTGCATAGTTTTATAGGATTTTGACGTTGAATGTCCAAAATGTCGTGGTACTTGCCGACCTAACAAATATTCTAGTTTTCGATTGCTAAAACAGGGTATGTTAGGATTGTATCCATCAATAAAGAATTGCCCCGACAATATCTGCAGTTTACATTCATTCGCGACCGTCACGAAAGAGTTCAATCTAATTTAGTCGATAAGTGAAACAAAAGCGAAAAGGATCAAGACAATGTCTCTGGTTTTTTCAATGCAGCGGTCGGAGCTAAGAATTTATTGAGTCGTATAGAAAATAAATAAACGTGGTATATGTAGGAGGCACGAACCAGTCTGGCTGGATTGATCTTAGACATCAGCTGTCTGTCATCGGGCCCCGGTCTACAGGAGGTATACGATTTATCTGGTTAAATATACCTGCCTGCTGTTGCTTTCATAATGTGTGGGATTTGCATTGCGACTACTAGGGAAATTGCTTCTTATATATTTCTGTCACTAGCAGTTTGTATTTTTATTTTCTACTCACACCGCGTCCTGTGAATGCAAAAGTAAAAATCATTATGACATTTTACTGAGGAATTATGATTCTCCTGAAACAAGTGTAGACTTTATGAAGAAACAAAATAGAACAGAAATTCGTTGAATGTAAGTATAATGAAAGGTGGTGTATCATCCTGTGTACAGGTGTGAGAGCACGCGAGCGAGCGAGCCCGCTTAATGGCATCGCTATAACTAACATCCTGTCGCATGCCCGCCTGCTACTGATACTTTTGGACTTGCTGGAATTGGGGAGCTTGTTACAGGTTGTCCTCTGTTCACTGCATTGATCACATGTCTATACACTCAATCAAATTAGTTGTAGCAACACAAGTGATGCAGTTTCCGACCACACGATACCATTCACATGATTTTATGATGTAAGTAATTTCGCTCTACACCATATTATCTATGTTGCTGTTTATGCCATGTTTTATTATTTCTCTAAAATTCTGGGATCAATGATTTTATTCTATCTTTACTTCTATTTCTAATTTCAGACACAATTCATTCTAGTATTTTTTTTATATTTTGGGCGATTCACACAATAACTTTTTAAATTATAGTCTATGTGTTATTCTGATGTTTCATTAAAACCCATTCAGTAGTTTTTGCTAGAAAAACATACTTTCACATTCAAAATATTAGGATGGAAGTAGGATTAGTAGGATATTTAATCCACATCGTAACAATGTCCCCAAATAGTTCCATAGCCTTTGGCCCGAAGGCTGCAACTAACAGAGGTGCAGTCAAGAGAGCTCCCTGAGCCATCGAACACTCTGTTATTGCGACTAGAAATTTATCTAATCATCTAAACATTTTGTCAGAACTTGACGTCTCAGCCTGAAGTTTGTGTATTTTAATTCGGTTGGTTTATACGTGTAGTATACTACACTACCATTCCATAGAATGGCACTCTATATTATCTGCCTAACCAGTGAAGGTTACGGCGCGGGTACAGCACATATTATATATAATTTTATATTATTAATTATTTGTTTAATATTTAATTGTGTCAACGGACAATGATTTGATGATTTGAGCCTGTATCACAACGAAGCCAACATAATAGACTATTAGCACGTATCATCTGCGCAATGAATTAAATAACCTCCATTAAAAGCAGTTCAATTTCGATTCGGGTCCCAGAGGCTAGACAAACGGGGAGCTCAAACGTCTTTGGTACCCCATTTCTAGGAAACGTCCGAGACCAAATTGGCACTCAGTGGAGTGTTAAGGGTCTGCGACACGCCTTGTCGTAAAGGTCATCGGGTAATTATGAGTCCCTCAAGCAATCAGAGTGTGGGGCCTATGATTGGCTGCATTCTGCCGAGCGCGGATCAAAGGACCCAGAATTGGGTGTCACTCCTCAAATGGAATATTTTAGGGATCGACGTTTGATGTCGGATACGCTACGCAATGTGTTTTTAATTCAGCATACAAAAATAAGTCTGAATTCAGATTGCTTCATGAAATATTTAATGTCATTCAGAAACGTACATTACAAACATCGTTGTGAATGATCGGAATTTTAAGTCTTGGATATATTTTTTCACAAACTGTTTTGCTGATCGGAAAGCTTCTGATTTGCAACCTCTTTGTATAGAATATGCTTCACACTTGAAAGATCAGTAGAGGGTGTCAGGGAGGTGTTAAAAACCCTTTAAAATAGTGTATCGTTATCGGGATGAGAAGGGGTGGCTGCGAGGATGAGCTGGCTAAATATCTTTTAGTATCTGCAAAACGTCTAATTTAGTAGCAAGGCTTTGATGTTGCGTCTTTGCCTTCGGAAATGTGTAGAGTAGATTTGTAGCATACACATTTTAATTGTATATAGTAAAAATATTTTCTGTGGCTCAATCATCGTTGTCACTAAATTCAACTGAACTTTATTTGAAGGATGTATCAAATCACTTTTCCTGTTTTTTTGTGTTCTGAGGTAGAAGAGAGAGAAGAGTGCCATTCCACCGTAGACCTATAGTATCTTGTTTAGTCAAACTCTTTATACATGTTTGCCGGATTTTGGGTACCTTCAGTTTTCCATTTGCAACTATTGGTGGTATCGGTGGTAAATTCCTCGACATTCATAAGTGCCTTACCAGGGCCTAAACTGAATAAATCATTTTCATTTTCGTTTTCATTTTCATTGGTACCTTGACTTTTAACATTCCATGTTTGTTTTTATTTGAGGAAAAATATAAATAATATATCGTTATCAACTCCACAGCTCCCCTGCGCTGCCCCTGTGCTCGGTCTCCGGGGAGAGTCCTCTTACTTATCCATCTCTATCTGATCACCGTCCTCGCCGGATTCCTATGTATCGCTCTATGTAACTGTTTATGTACACAAACCCTTCGTTGATTACTTGACGTCGCTTTGACTTCATACAAAACAATATTTCGTGTTCTTTAGTAGTTTTCACTTTTCGCTTGTGGATTTTTGGCTGATATTATTGAATTATTTATTAATTTTCGGTGGGTAAGACTTCGTGAGTTAAAAAAATGATAATTTTTAAAATTTTCAAGCCTGAATATCACATAGATGCATAAATATACATAGATTATAGTTGGTTATATTCGATAGAGTGTCAAGCGAATTCGATTTAATGAATCGATAAATTCATGTATAATGTAGTTTATAGGAATATTTTTTGTTTTAATAATAGTAACACACGAGTACTCAGTCCGGCTAATGATAAGTGGCTACTATAGACTGTGGACGATATTTTTGAAAAATATATTTATATTGACTATGACTACTAGCTGTGCCCCGCGGTTTCACCCGCGTAGATTTAGTTTCACCCTTATTGTCGCGGAACCCTAATATTTTAAATGAATCAGTAAGTTACTCCTTGAAACATCAGCTACCTATCAGTGAAAGTCCCGTTAAAATCCGTCCAGCCGTTTCAGAGATTACCCGGAACAAACAAACAGACAGACAGACAGAGAAAAAATTTAAAACTTGTTTTTTTTAGTGAAAAGCTGTAATTTTGGAACATAAAAAAACATAACAATTGTTATATTATATCGAATAGCTTACCAGTAAGTACCTAATGCATTCCGCCCGCCATTTCCCTGAAGATAGCTTAAGATTGTAAAGGATAAGAGCGTGATTATTAATAACCACATACGCAGGAATACGTGTAGTGGGGTCCCGTAAATCGTGTAATTAAGGCCTCCGAGACGATCTCTCGTCTACTGGGAACAGATAAACGGCTGTTATCTCTATGCTAGCGGACTCATTTCACTTGGGATTGACGATTGAGATTGGAACATTTTATGATATTGTATGCTTTTCAGTTAAATATGCATACATTGTTTGGGATTGGCAGAAACAATAGAGGTTTCCATTTTTGAATCGTGTTCTTTATCCATCCTGTGTACATGCTTAGTTTCAGGCACATAATTGGTAGATCGAACATTTTGATCAAGGCAATCGGTGTAGTAGATCTCTCGTGTTAGAGCTTATCAAGGCTCCTAAAGCAGAAGTTCAGGAAAAATATCAACATTGCAAGTTTAAAAGTAAGCAGAAAAGTTCCTTAGCTAAGGTAGCGGTGTAGTTTTGATTCATTCCTCAAGTTTCATAGTTGAAAAGATTCTCTACATTAGCATAATAGTTGGTAACGGCCATTATTTATGTGTTTCACTTTCACTACTGGGGGAGCCGTTCGAGCCGTTGTCTGTGAAAATGATGGTTGTTCAGAGACAAGTCTTCGACCCGAACCCGCCAACATTAAGAATTATTACTTCTTATCTCGGCCTGAGTCGACAACTCGTCGGCTATTCGCTACGCGGCATCACACCCGATATCTAAGTGAAATAATTTCGACAAACTTTGCGTAACGGTTAAACACCCCTGACGAACAAACCACTGATTCACACAAATTTCAACTTTAGCTTACAAGAAACAACGTGCAATTACCATCAGCGATACCCCGCCTTTTAAGACGAGTGATTAACGAAAAGCGGGAAACTGGAAATCATTTGTGAATTCGCGAAAGGGACAGGTGACGTGATATTATGCAAATGTGTTGGTGGTTGGAGTGAGACGGAGCGATGGCTGAAGTTCAGTGCGAAAAGCACGACTTGGGGACGGATAAAATTTATACGCGGATGAAACGATTTATTACAAAAGCGTTGAGTAGGTACCTACTTGAAATTAATTACAGTAAGTTTTGCTTTCATTTCGTTGAATTGTGCGGGAGATTTTCCTTGTCTTGTAGGATATCGGCGGTTTTTATTACAGTCTCGACAAAGGGGATTCGGTGCCGGATATTTATGACAAGTTCACGCTCGCTATATTTTTGCTTTTATGAAATATTTGTCGGAGGCTCGATGCTTATTGCCGGTGGCTGAGATCTCTCTCGAACGTGGTGCTGGGAGGAAAAAGAGATATGCATCATAAAGCTTTTAGATAAATTATTAAATTGTGTACTTGATTTTTTTATATTGTGATAAATACATGTTTTACGACTTCCCTCATGGACCACCGAAAGGTAGGCAGAGATAATAGCAATTTCCGCTTTTCCAAATATGCTGTGAAGAATCTTTCGACACACTAACCATGAACTTTGTTACCAAAATCGCGGGACTTGGCTTAGAAAACTATTTGGTTTAAGTATAGACAAAGTGGTACTTAAACCACATGACCGTAGATAATGCCAAGACGAGACCGGGTCCAAATATGTTCCCATGTAGGTATATCATGATAATTCCATTTAAATCATTATCGTCGGTCATTTACCTCTGGCAAGACGATATCGTGCATTGCGGCGACATCCGGTTCCGGCGTACGGCGCCACGGTCCGCTTCCGGTGTCCTCGGCCGGCGTGACGTCAGTACCGGCGAGCGTGTGACGCACTTCCGTTACTGTAAATAATGTACGCTCAGTTTCAGGATATATGAGGTTTCAATAAATTAGTACGTGCCTAATGCATCTAAACAGGTAAATCAAATTGAAGTGTCTGTTTGCAATTACAAATTAACAGCATTTCACTGAAAGGTTCCGCGAAAAGAAACCCTTGAAATTATATCTACGCGAATAAAACCACGGGGCACAACAAGTGATACCATTTTTTTGAAATAAAGTAGATATAGTGCATATGTTGATTCTTACCTACTGCTCATTACGTGGGATGTAGACGCTAGGTGTACTTGTACAAGTATGTTATAGTATAGGCCAGTTATGGTATAACTAAGTGAAAATCCTGGGATTTTTTTTATCTTTCATTCTACGAGAAGTACATATTTATCGTCTTCTATTTAACGTCTTCATATGGAATTCAAAGTATGTTATATTAGATACTGTAAGTGAGTTACAGTAAAATAATATTTTATTTTCTAGTAAGACATTTTTGTTAGATCACCGGGGAAAGCCATCTATCTGCCTCAAGCGTACTTATCCAACAGTATTTTACATCAACGTACCGAATCAACAAGTATACAGCGTATATTATTGAATGCTGTATTTTTTAGACTAATCATTGACTTACATAGTTGATCGATGTACTCTCTTGATATCTCTTTATAATCACTGTCATCATTGGTCAAGGTGTAGAGCGATGATTGCAATAATGATCACTACATATAATTAGATACTTATAAGGGTAACAGCGCACAGCCACAGGAGAGCGAGCCTATAATGTTATTAATCTGCGTACAAAGCGGGATTTATAAACGGTGTGTGGCCAAAGTTTGCCAAACAATGTACACTCCACGTTCGCGGAGTGGTCGGTGGACTCTGCCGTAAAATTACTGCAAGTTACGACACTATACGGTGCAGTAGTTTACACTTTTGTTGGTGGATGTCTCATAGTTTACGTTTAGTAATCCTGTGAACTACGTGTTCATGGTAATAAGGTTTATGATGTAATCAATAATTTGGTACTCTATAGAATCTTTATAAATTCGAGAAGGATTTGTGGCGAAAAAGGACTATTCAAGAGTTGTTTTTTTATTCGATTCAGATTTTTTTGTCAATATAACTTTCGGCAGAAAATAAAAAAAAGTTTGTCCAGCTACTTTGAATGATGACAGTATGGCTCTCTAAATTACTTTAATACTCATTTGCCCTTGATTTTAACCACTATACGATTAATATATTTTTTTATGTGATGGAAAAAAAATTGAGTGGAACAAAATGCAAGTTAAAACACCAGTGACTTAGTAGTTAGTTTTCAATAGAAGCCGTGCATGAAATATGAACACAATAAATCAGGCAGGTTGTAAAGTAAGATAATTGCTGAGGTTTGTGTACACAGATCGCACAAATATCGCTGAGCGCGGCGTGCAAGGAGAAAGTGTACCCGGGGGTGGGTGCATCCGATGAATATGTATGAGGGGGAAGGGGCCGGCCGCGTGTAAATGGAAATTTCAAATAAAAATACCTCAAATATTAACATGAACCCGATTCGTGTTTTTCCGCGTTTTTTGCCCGGCCGGGACGGGACATGTGTGATAACACGCCGGCAATAAAAGCGACGTTTTTCACGCAGATTCCTTTTTTGAATTATCATTCGCTTGATTCGGTGGGGTTAGTAATGAGAGTTGTATGACGCTACGAGATTGGTCGTCCGCGCGCTCTACCTACTTCGCTCGATTATTGTTCGCGTACACGCATCAAACATTTCTTCTGTGTCTCTCATTAAATTTAATTCAGTTCAGATTTATATTCTAAGTGAGAACATTATTACCTATGAATTAAAAATATATAATCATTAATAACTAACGTATTCTGTGGAATATGCAAGAAAATTAAGGTTTGTTATAAATTTGTAAAATTACATGTCATATAAATATTAAAAAAATCTTAATGTACAAAAATTATGGGTAGAACTGGCCCTTTTCAAACATTTCGGAGGAAGTATTCATTGGGTGTCGTTAATGAAATTCATAGATTTAACGATAATCTTACAAGTTTCACGCGTTCGCGCGCTACACCCGTGTTATAATAATTACATTAAAGTAAGCTTTATTATACGTTTTCATTGCGTTTAATTTATTATGCATATTGTAAGTGTAATGGTTCATGATTAAAATACTTGTAAAACATTGCATTAATGAACTGATTATGAATTTTTAAATTATAAGGAAACTTTTCATTTGATTTATGTATGTAGTTTAAACGCTGTGTATCTCTCCGTATATTTTTGTAAGTGCTTTTTATAATTATATAAAATAGGTCTTCAAATATCTAAAAACATTCAGGTACACCATCCGTAACACGATACTATCTTATACTTTGGACAAGATATTATTATACTTCTGGAACCTCGTCAATATTTGGTAAACTTCTCAAATATGCAGGAAAAGTCGTAACAATGCTCTTTGCATACCTCTTTGAGATACAATAGTAAGCAAGTATATATGTATGTGTGTATGTAATGTACGTATGTCTGTACTTCTTGTCACAGAGTACACTAGAGTTAAAGTACCCTACAACGGTGGCGATGTCGAGTTAAGCAATTGGTTCCACTCAGTAGCAGTCAGTTTTTTAGACTGTGTTTTATTGCCGTAGCGAATCTCAAGTATGTACGGCCTGCAAGATATTGGGCTCTTGACTCAAGTGTGCAGTTCTTTGGTTATTGACACATTCAGAATCAGTTACTGATTGTAAGAAGGTGACACAGTTGTAGGCGTAGCGCTTTTTACACACAATGTTTTACCCGCAAATTTCATAGCATAACAATTAATTCGATTTCAGCTTGTGCAATATTAGTTTGTCTCAAGGGAGCAGTAATTTTTTGATAACTAACAACTTTTTCCTAATTGTAAAATCTATCTGATACTGACTAGCGATAGGTAGAAGTAAAATTTTGCTTACGGGATTTCGATGTATTATATGATATTTGAATGTTGTTGGATTTGAAATTAAGACAAATGGCAACACAGCTATTTAGTACAGAAAACATTAATTAACAGAAAATGTGTATTGTATAACATGCGCAAATATAAAAGTGAGTTATATTTTAAATATTCCATCTGACAGATGAACACAGTCACACCTCCCCTATATGCATAGTCGGCGACATGCCATGGGACTTTTAATATTGCAATTTGTAGCAATACCCCTGGGCCTCGCTGACGGACAGATGCAGCGAGAGACACGACGACCACGATTTCATACAGTGATAACATTTTTTATTTTTTAGATGAGGGATGAGTTATGACTTCATTGTGGTTTACTTTTGAGGTTTAGAGGGTATAGGAAATTATAAAATATATAAGTTTTGGTGTAAAGTGAAGACGGTAGATGGGCGTATAGCAAAACATAGTTTTATGTAAACAATGATAAAGTTGCTCCTAAAGTCTAGCAAAATGAATATTGGTACGTGAAAAAGTCATTTATTTAAAAAAATATGGCAAGGATACAATCCACCTTATAATAAGTTATCTTTTAAACGCGTCAAACAACTGACACGTCTAAAAAAGTTTTGGAAAACATAATTATAATAAAGACAATATATTTTTATCGGATTTGATTGAAACTAAAATATTTTAAACATGGCCCCTCCAAGCTATCCCGTCTGATCAATATTCCAGTCCCCTGATCCACGAGGCAAAGTTATCTTTTTATCTACAATTAGGATTTCGTCACCTCCCTCGGAGGGACGGCATCAAAGGTCCTCTCATTATGCGACGTTATTGAGTTATCAACGGAGGGAGATTAGTCCATACATCCATACATAAATCCTATCATACAGCCTGACGCCTCCCGCTAAAAACATGACGCGCTTTGGTCTACCGCAAAATATACCCACTACACTTGGGTCCTTCACCCCGCAACTTTAATTTCGATTTTCAACTCTCAGTGGTTATATCTAAAGTTGTTGTTTCATTGGCTGGAACAGTGTGTATGGAACCGTGTCGAAATGCAAATATTTGTCCCCACATGGTGATCCGCTAACTAGTAAGATGCCAGGGTGCTATTTGTCAATGCAAAGGGATAATTTTGTCCTTTAATTTAAAACGACTGATAATTATATGCATATTCGATTATCTCTGGGTTTTCGTTGCGTTTGTTGAATAGTTTCTGTATTTATGGTGGAATTATATTAGCTTCGAAGGTTTCTGGAATATTTTTGAATGAAATTGAAATTTTCGATTGACTTTATGTAGTCGTCGTCAGGGCTGAAGTATTTAAGAAGAACTTTTCTGAAAGTGTAAGTAAAATGATGGGAGTTTATTTACCTTCAAAAATGCCTATTTTGTATTATTCGTACACGAGAAATAAGAATCATATTTACTCACAATTATGATTGTATGGTTACACACGTCTGAAATGAAAATCTTTACACTTCGCACCCGTTCGTATAGTTTTGATATATTGTTGCTATGTCCTTGCTTTGTGAGGCCACACATTTACCTTGTAGCCGTTCAGAGACTTGTTCGTCGAAAGGAGAATTAAACATTAACTAAACACATAAAAGGGTTATTCACGCTACCTCTGCTCCTAATTATTCCATGTAATTTATTATTGTTAGTGAAATTAAAATAAATGTACTGCAAATACGTAAATCATAACTCAATCCGTTAACAAGAAAGCAATTAACAGTGCGGACTCCCCCAGTGCTACGGTCTTGCTACGATTGGTCGCGGGCTCGTAGCGCGGACGGCGGGACTAGCAAACACATTGGAGTTTCAATACTATATTTTAGGTATCTATGCTTACACGGGAAGCAGGAACACCTACACAGTAATTAAAATTACTTAATTGGATGTATGCAAAAGTTTATAGAAATCGTATACATAAATAAAACCCGAATGCCTACCTATATTATAAACTATGATTAATAACTTTTAATAATGTCTTGGTTTAAAAGATTTTGATAAGTAAAAATGTGTTAAAACTTTGACTATGACCTCATATTCGAAGTTTATTTCAAAATAAATATTAGAAATATAATCAAGTAATTTAGATTACTATGCGCTACGCTATCGCTACGAAATTCGGAGCTCTGCTATTTCGGGCTCATAATATCTCAATGAGTATACTTTATTCGCAATTGCGTTTTTATTGTTATACAGCGTATATAAGGTCCTTTTACAGGAAATTTTTTTGCAGGAAATATTAACATTATATACGAATGTTACGAGTATGGATTCGCCTTAGGTTAGCAAATCTCCTGGCTTTTCTATGACATCTAATAGTTAAGTTAATTAACAAGTAACAAAAAGTGCAACGTAATGTTACCTAGTAATATGCTAATCTTTTATACAAGTAAATGAAATAGATAATTTAAAATTGATAAAATATGCGGGCTCACCGTCTAGGTGAGGCTGACCGCCGAGTCCGTGGTGACGAGAAACTCAGTGCAGGCTCAAGACTGAGACTTACTGTCGACTGAGAAGACGTGTAGGAGGTCGCGCAGGATTCGGATGCCTTTGTTCCTTGGGGAACTATACAGGCATCCCACTTCTGACACCAGTTTGTTAGGCGACCGGGCCTAGTTGTCTTTTTAAAAAAAACTCTTAACGTTACACTGAGTTTATTTGATTCACAAGTACACATTTAATTTAGACTTCCCAATTTTCGAGTGAGCGGATGTTTTAAGGGAACTAAACCGCTCTTCGCGGGGGCCAGACAGCTACTCATTTTAATTTAAGTAAAATATTATAAAGTTATCGAAAAATGCAATTCAGCTCATTTAGACTTGGAACATTCCATAGAATAATGGAAATGCTGAGTTGCCTTTAAATTCTTGTAATATAGGGTTGTAACAGCACGCAAGCGAGCAACCTGCAAGTCCGTAGTCCGTAGGTATCCGGCGGCGCGAGTAAACACAGGGGCGACCGAATGATTCGTTAGGAGTCAGTGAAGCGTTCACTCGTGAACAGGGTCGGGTATATACCTGCCTGCTATGTGCTGTGATAGTAAATATTTGCATGCATATCAAACCAAGTGTTCGGGGTTAAATACGGAGCGCGGGGGATTCGCGATGACGCCGCGAATTCTATGTCGATCGGTGTGCTCGTCATTTGTTTGCAATTATTCCCTTTGCTGCGTTTTATTTGTACAGGCTCTTTACCTTTTATTTGGGCTATGATTTCTAGTGCCTTATACATTTGATGGAGTAAATTTGCATGTCAACAGTTTATCTTGATCTATTTCCTTAAAAATCTTTGGAATAAGCCTAGCATACATTGCGACTCGTTAAGAACTACTAAAAATAATACGTCAAAAAAATAGGCGATCATTTAAAATCTATTGTCCTTTTGTAACTGTGTAATATTTTTGTCTCTACGATTTTGTCAAATATCTAATTTTATGCACCTATATTCCTTGAAGGGGTAGGCACAGATGTACTTATAATGCACCCAAACTTTGTCAGTTCCACTATTACAGACTACACTGGGCACTATTCCAGACTCCGATCTGCTACTGGGAAATAATACAAATTTCAACTACAGAACTATTAATTTATTTGATTGTGTCATCTTATTGGTAATAAGTTGTATGTAAGTTTGAATAGAGTGTCCCTGGCCGGCAGTGTTACGCAATCGTAACGCGATATAATATGTTCCGCGCGAGTTTTCGCACTCTCCCTCCGACCGCCCTCACTGCAACCTGATCCGCCAAGTCTCTTGGTAATTAACTACCGATTTCATTTCTTGATGCATTTTTAAAAGCGTCCGACGGCTTTTTAATGGGTATTTTATGGTGACGGATCGCTTATTAAGTTTTTATAACGACGCGTGCACTGACAGATGGGATGTAGTTTGACACCAGATTTGAGGGTTTGGGGTAGTCGGCTCTCCGAGCGACAAATGAATTTATATGTTGCATTCATTGACCAATCCTAATATTCAAAGTTTACATGATTTATTTTAGTGTTCGTCGGGAAAACTGATCAGACATATGGATATTTCCTTGATCAGCATGTATAATAACGATCAGCATGTATAATAATATAACGCTTAACTGATTTTTATTTAATTTTGTAATTATTGGGATTGCAGATTAGTGGAACAACCCGTGCAATACGTAGTTATTATTTATTAACATAGTTTTATCACCCAATTGATGAATACGCAAAATATGTTACATTATAATAATATTTAGTTTTTTGCCTTGTGAACACAATGAATTTAAAATGATCGCACAGAATATCGGAAAACAAACGAATAAAATATCTTAAACTAAATAAATACACGGTCCAATGAATTAAAAATAACCATGAAGCGTTGTTAAAAGTGTGTAGGTACAGTCAACCCGTTGTATAGCAGACATAGTCAAACAATGAAGCACTCATCTAGAGAGCCAATCCAATCATCTCAAACAGTAACTATCTAAGATAACAATAGTCGAACAACCCTTGAGAATACGGCCAAATCAACTTAGCGTTTCATTCTGCGCCCTTGTTGACTTTTGACGTTTCACTCGCATCGGCAGTGTTATCTTAGTTTACTTAATCAGCATTGAACGCAACCGATTCTGTGTGTTGCCCCTGGGGGGTGCTAGCCGGTTAACTGGTCCCATAACGTGCTCCCCATCTGGGGCATAAAAGGGGTTTTCCTCCATAAACTAACGGTGAGAGGAAAATATAACCTTATCTTTTTAATTATGGCGCGACGGTTCCGCTAGATCATCTGTTTTAATTTTCTCGCCGGCCTTGGGGGATACGGCGATAAATAGTGCGAGTTGCAGCCATATCGCTACTCGAATACGTGCTTCATGGCTATCTGCTATTTGGTGCCAATTCTTGGTGGAATTATATTGCATTCAGTATCCTAAACGAATACCTATGCTATTAGTGTTTATCGTTGTGTAGACTTCCATAATTTAACATTATCGTAAAGTCTTTTGCATAGTAACTTAATAGTGACGAATAAAGCTTACAGAATTGCATGACATAAACTCCTGCAACTTATTACTTGAACTGAACGAGCTATAGTTTTGAGGTAATGAGCTTATTGAACACAGGTATTGTCTTTGAGAGGTATGTCTAAACACAAAGTTTGCAAACAAAATGATGAAATCTGAAAATAATTCCGCACAGACGCAGACGTACACTGTATAAATATGAGTGGAGCACGTGGTTGTAGAGTGGAGTACGCGCGCGGGTACCTGCCTGTTTAGTATTCGGTCCGAGTGCGGCCCTGTATTGATTGCTACCCGCGCCCCTCCTAGGGCGGCCTTTTTCAAAACAATCCGGGAAGTAATGATTTTTCTTTCTCTACACAATTTTGTGAGTATTACTACTGTCTTTGGACGGTAGGAATTTGAATCCGGAAGGTATGTTATACAAAATATTGCATTCTTTAGCGAACATTTCAACATAAGAGTGAGCTTTCTATCTTTCTTGATATAATTTGAGTCCATTACCATCGCTCGTGGATGTTTTCATATAGGTACATTATGTGTTTATGAAACTATTGAATTTTCAAACTTAATTAATGGTTCATAAATGAAAATCCCCAATAATATTTGATCTTGAAGATCCAACCTTAAGCAAGCTTAAAGTTTCAACCCGAGCGCATTACCACTGAACTACAACAGTGACTTTCAAATTTGCACAAAGCAAAGCACCAGACGATGTAATTAAAGTAAAGTGTGCACAATTTAAAGCGGAGATAGTGCAGGCTGAACGCGACTGAATTCATATTCATATCTCGCCCACAGAGATAGACCGAGTGGCGGCAATAAGATGCCAGATAATTCAATTGCTGTGACCTGCCCGTTGACGGTCGTCTTGATTACTGTGGAAATGTCCTGTGACTTCACCGTGTCCTTTGATCATTTGGGGATGTTTCAAGGTTGTCTCGGCCATGGAGCAACATTGTTAGTTTGAGGGTTGTTTATGGTCATCAAAGAACGATGGCTGGCAGATGGTATTGGCGATGTAATACGAGTTCTTTATGCAAATATACAGAAGGCGACAGTTTCCTTAAAAACAGGCTCTAGTTTATAATAAAATTGTCACTAGATTTTACAACAGTTAAAATAACTTTAAAAAATAATACTTACTTAGGTACTAACTTAAAATTGGTGTTCGTCACCTCCAACCTTATAAATCGATTAAACACAATTTTATGTTTATTTTTGAGAACGGGACTTGTCACCTTGCATCAAAATACTTGACCAATCTAGTTCTAGACATTATAGTTTAAATGTTCCGAAAAATATTGCTAAGCTCCTTTTTTTGAATGTCAGTTTAAAATAAATTCCGTAATACTACTTTCGTTCCTTCATAGATATAACACCAATTGAATCTAGTAGATTTTAATGTGCTACCCTTCACAAAAGCATAAAATTTTGAATGTTTTGCTTACCCTCTCTAGTACGCAGGTTGGAAAGTGTTTATCAAGAAATCTGTTCAATGATTGTATTGAACTTAAAGTATAAGGAGTTCGCAATAAAATATGAATGTTCCATCAAAAGCATCGTAGTTCGTCAGTGATGTACAAGGGTCGTTGGGAGCCGGCGCGCGGAGGGTTGCCGTAGCGTAGTGCTAACGCTAATGCACTACGTGACCGAATCGTTGCCAAATGTAACATGAACGTACTACCTACCTACCCAATTATTGATTTAACTCATCTTACAAAACGCTCTGCAGAATATTACTGGATGGAAGGTGATGATTTTTAAGTGGTTCTGATTATTCAAAGACCATTTTACACTATAAATATGTTTTTTTCACAGCCGCAAGCGACGCAAGTTCGAATCCCAGCGGAGCCTGTACCAATTATTTTATAAAACTTAATTTCACACCACATGCTTTGTGGTGAAGGAAAACATCGTGGGGAAACCTGCATATGCATATATCTGAGAAGTGATTCAAGACGTATGCATAGTGCCTGGGATGGCAATAGACTGACCATCTGCCACATTGGCACTTGAAAATCTTAGGTAAATAGTGGATGATGTTATTAAAACACTTCTCTCTGCCTACCTCTGCAAGGAATACAGGAGTGAACATATGCATCAATGTATGTATGTTTTTCAAAATGTCCTCTAACTTCGAGCTGTAAGAAAGATCCAGCATGACTTTTGTAATAAATCTCCCGTTGGATATTCGGAGGTACCCGACTGGGGACTGTACCTCTACCTTACATAAGAACGCAGCCAGGTAATACTACATTGTGTACTGTTGTGTTCCTGCGGTGAGTAAGGTCGCCAGCGCTCAGGGAGGATTATTAGGAGTGGTGTTCATGTGCTAGCAATAGCTTTGTCATTATGATAACATATGATTTCATTGTTTATAAGGTGGGCAACCCGCGAGTGACACTTGATGTTACAAGCATTCATAGCCTGCAGTAGCCGCTTACCATCAGGCTTGTTTGACATCTTTGTAGTATAAATCATAAATAAATAAATTAAATAATTGTAAAGATTTTTTAAATCAACACCGTATCTTCGGTTTACGTAATCTTTAATTTAGTCTATAAATTCAACTAGTAAGTATATTATTTCGGATCATTTTTTAAAACCGTGAACCGGCTGTACCTACTATTGAATAACGAAACTTTTGCACTTTATTATCACACGGACATTAAGAGCTGTCATAAAATGGATCGCATTACTGCGTCCACGCTTACGTAATAGTGCTGCCGTTAGTCCAACAAAAAATCGATATCGACGACCACAATAGAGCGAATGGCGAGATTAGCGGACTTTATCCCCAATTTCATCTAAATACTGGCTATAATCCCGGCTAACAATGGTGACAAAAATAATAAATATGGCTAGGTGCCGCCCACCGGCACATTGCGTTCTGTTTCAATATTTTTATATGGGGCCGACTAATAAAGGGGAGGAAAAGAGTAAAACAAACCGGCCATTGATACGCAATGCTGGTAGGGTAGCCGTCCGCAGCGCGATTGTTGTAGCTAACTGATATCAAAATATTGTGCTTATTCATTTTTGTTTTACAAGCTAAGTTATAATGTTACTTGTGGATTTTGTATAAATTTACTTAGATACCCATTGTATTTGCTTGGTGGCTAGGAAACTAGCTGGGGTCGTAACTTCGTTTCCTCTGCAGGCAAAATATAATAACTAATAATATTTTTTTAAATAAACCTAGTATTAAACATTGTGCATATTTTAAACGTTCCCAACGGAACAATGAACATTTAATAATCATGAATTATTCGTTGTTTCTAAACATAAATATTATATACAATTTTCATATAAAATTATAAATTCAATATTTCGGAATTATAAAAAAACGTGTTATCTCCACACGTAGTATCTATTGTCTCACAAATTAAAAAACAAAAATAAATCAGTCAAGATCCCAAAGGAAAATAGGCGTTGCACCAACCCTACTCACGCCTAATCTCCTAACAAAGCGGTGTTGGAACATTTCGGCGCGAAAATAATGAAGTGCACGTGTCATACCCTGGGAGCGGGCAGACCAGGCTCCTGGCACAATGGCCACGCGGCGATCGCTATCAATGGAACTAAACAAAACGCTACGACAGACTACATAAAATATAAATTGCACATATCGAACATAATGCGATTGTACTTATCGATTGCCGTAACGTCGATACCATGAAAGAAATAAATAACGAAAATAAGTTTATTTTCACATTAGCGCACACACGAAGTTTTAATATATTGTCAAGTCTTATGCTTATGTTTCAAAAACATACAATGTTGAAACATAATTATAGGCAATACTTTGTCTTTAGGCCAGGGTTTCCGAAGTGGCTTAGCACGTACTTATTCATTGATGCCGACGTGATCGACGATAAATCGCCTCCGATTAATATCTTCACATACAGTCAGAGGCCTAAGAGAGTCTGACAACTGGTTTAACCCAGATTGCCGATTTTCCTCAAAAAGGGGGTTGCGAAGGTCAGATGGCAGTCGCTTCGTATAAAAATCAGGTGATCAGCCACATCGGGTTGAATCAAGTGCCGACCCCAAATACATGGGATTAAGGCCAGGGAGATGATGATTAATATCTTCACATACGTGTTAACGTATTTAAAATAAACTAATACGCGACTATCATGTCCTGTATGTGGCATACCTTATATATTTTGACGAATAAACGATAACCCATCTGACACATGACAAAGGAAGCTATAACAACCATAAAATATTATAAAATTTAAGGACCGTCAATTATAACCGTACAAATATTTTCATTGATACATTTCTGATAATTATAAGTCTTGAAATGCGATTGCGACGAAGACGATAACAAAAAGAAAGCCTACGAAGACGGAGATAACATAAAATGGTCACTTGTCGCCTTATAATAAGGTATAGAGTTGATTGAAGGCAGAACAGACAGTACAAATCAAAACGTTACAATACATCCTACGCTCGAACAAGACAATGAGCAAGACGCGATGAAAAGCAAAAATAAGACCAAAAAGCACTGCACCCAAACATAAATGTTCATGACTTGCATTCGGATCGCGAGCAATAAAATAATAATTATACACATGTGACTTATTAGCCATACACGTTACCAACCATGAGATACAGCACATAGTTGAGAAATTTTAAACCACTGCAAAAAACCTTAATTCAATGGTTGTAAGGTTGGAATTGCTGTGGGTGTAGTTGAGCAGTTATCGCTTTTCAGGACTGACAGATTAAAAGAAGGAACAAAATAACAAAAGGTTTAACAATAGAAGTGCGTCGTATCATTTGTTAAACGTCCCTTTTGACGACCACTATTATTTTATGAATGATGCTAGCGCAGACGTGGGGGAGTAAATACAGCGTTTTGCTAATATAACGATACTTGTGTGTTACTCAGCAAAATACTCTGCAATCGATACCAAAACAATGATCGTACTTAAAAGAGGAGCACAGTTATTAATCTTCCACTGCGATTTGCTTCAGTTATTTCAAATCATTTCGAAGACGTATCGAAATGTAGAGGGTCTGCTTAAATAATTTTCAGATACTCCTTACTTTTTTTAAACTTAGGTATGGATTTTGCCAAATAAAATGAAAAGATAAAATATGAGCTACTTAGCCCTTCGAAATAATTGTTAAAATCGTCAAAATAATTTATTAATTTAGGGCACGATACGACATGATCACCCTATTCATAATAAATATTTTTTACTCTCTCTACCCCATATTATTGGACTCAGAAATATTTTACACTTGGAACGAAATTGTTCTGTAGCACGACTGTTTAAAGTCTTAATTCCAACAAATCTTTTGGGACATTTAAGTCTCGCTTTCATAGTGACTTTCTATCATTTGACTAACGACACCTTAATGCAGAGTATTTAGTCAGAAGCGGAATGGTTTTATTGTGCGAGCGCAATGTATCGAAAAGTTTTAATTTTGGTTTATGACTCGTAAGGCCTCCCTCGGCACCCCTTTGTAGAAGTGGCGTGTGATCCTGTGTCAATGTACCGGCTGATTTGTCAGCGCTTATGCTGATGATGTATGGTGATGAACAATTAAATAAATACATTTGAAAATAAACATAAGTACCTACATAATTTGGTTTCCACGACTTATGTCTTTGAAATTCCTTAACTATATTTAAAACGGTATTTTTGAGAAAAAAAAGTTAGAAATTTTGCGTATTAATGAGTACACATTTCAAATGCGTATTTAATTAAATGTGTGTACTATTACTGGATGTGATGAAGTGATGCATAAAATACGTAATGTAATGTTGTGAGTAAACTGAAGATGCTAGAGCTCTTGTTATAATTTCTATGCGTAAGTTCTTTAGGAATGCGTTAATAGTCTTATCTCATAAGTATGAGATTGGCACAAACGAGCTTAGGCAAGAATGCAATAATGTCGCCCTAGCTTGAGATTAGCAGTTCTAATACCAGAAGGATATGGGTGTCGCGCAGCAGGGCGCTTTGTGACGCTTATTGGCGTCCGCGGCTCCCCGAGGCGCGAGCCAGTTAGCGACCGATCACTGGCTGGCACCCTACGCTGCGATTATGCCCATTGCCTTATTTGTTAATTTTGTCTTTTGGGGATTGATGAAGCAGTAAATGTGCGTGTGAGATATTAATACTGGGTTATTAGTGCCTGTCTTAATCACAAACATTTGATTTTATATTTGAGCATAATAAATTAAATCAAGTACACACACATACATGCATACATACATCCCGCCTGTATCCCATGGGGGTAGGCATAGACCACCGTTTGGCACATGCTACGATCCTTACATTCTCACTCTCATGCATTCATTCAAGTAGCGCTACGAATTCGTCACGCACGCTTTAAACGGGATGTTAAGTTGAGATGTGCTAGAGTCCTGCTGGATGTAGACGTCTGATACCCATGATTAGGCGCTCCATATGAGAGGCTTATGTTCAGCTGTGGACTTTATAATTGCACGAAATTCCGTAAATACTTATGTAAAAGTACATTGTGTACCTTAATGCTAATACTACAGACTCAGCTACATCCTTATGTACGTTCAAGTTGCCTACAAAACCAATCGACGTCGACGAGCTGTTCACATTATCACATTATTCGTTACTAACTGCCCCTTTGATTTTCAAAAATGTATCAATAAAAGTAACATGGTACTTAAGTTTAATTCTGGTGCAGTGTAGTGTAAATAAGCGTGCCCTCGGGCTACCGATACCTCCATTATTCCCATAAAACTCGTTACTTAACCAATTCAGTTCCAATTGAAATATTTACAAGAGGTTTTCAAACACTTTGTGTCATTGTGTAAAGTATTTTTTCTATTATTAATAGACTAATGCAGAAAATCACGCCCCTGCGAAAGTTTCTATACGTTTCTAACTACAACTTTGCTTGAATCAAATGTCAAAAAACTTAAAATTAAAACAAATAAGTTATACCAGCTTAAGCTAAGATTATGTTTTCTTAAGTATACTGCTATAGTTTCATTACATTGGCTTTCACCTATTATATCTATCTCTGCCTATCTGCTCAGGGATCTTTGTAGTAAGGCATGGAGATTAAATAAAAAACGTTCCATAATTTCGTCAGCATAACAAGGAGCAGAGTGGCGCAGTGGAAGCGTGCTGGGCCCATAACCCAGAGGTCCGTGGATCGAAACCACGCTCTGCTAAGAAAAATTTTTTAGATCCCTTTTTTAACATTTACGGCCCGCTGCTAAAGGTACGTAAATATGATTGTTATTTGTCCGTGGAACCTTGATATTTTTTTTGTTTCCTTAGACTGTTTTATGTCCCATGTCTTAATCCAAGATGGTCGAAAATATACGAATGTCTATTAATTTTTTAACAGACCATCATATTCCATGAAAAATGTCGTGAATCTTGTTTACTTATTCCATTCAATGAAATATCGTTATATTTAGCTGGTTCGGTGCCCAAATACCAATCTATACTTGATCTTACAAGGAGTAACTTAGGCAATTTTTATTTAAAAAAACATAACGGATCTGCGATCTACGAAATTATGTCTACGCGACTGAAAACGTGGGGCACCGGTAGTATATTATTAACAATAAAAACTTAATAGAAAACAAAAGTAAGTATTTAGTTTATAAACAAGTAACAAACATAAATAGAGGTGTGCGCTTGTTTTATCATGGGATATTGATAATTTCCAGCACGTGTTCGAACGCTCGCTTCACCAATGTTTTTGTAATCCACTGCCCGCGGCTAACTGTACTGCTATTTTTTGAAACAAAGAAAATAGTTAACATTTTCATTTTATTCCAGTGTTTATGTTACTGAGTTGATGTTATTTTGTACTCATTTCAATACTTCTGGATGAATGGTTCAGCTCCATCTGTCGGCTGCTGTTGTTGTGCCAGGACAATTATTTCAGGATGGAAGAACACTTTGAAAATTGTGCACTTTGTGTATTTATTTTTTATTTCGCGGGTGAAAATATTTTATTAGTATCTTCCACAAATAATATTTAATTACATTTACAGCCAGCATCCCACGACTCGATGTAGGCTGCTAGTGGTGATCTATCTAGAACAGTGGTTGTTTTTAGTAGGATTTCTCCCATAAATAACTGAAAGAATTGAAATGGACCATCGAGGAAGGTTTAGTATATTTATTTCGAATTAAGATTTGTGAATAGCCGCTCCTTATATGTAACTAACCCGTAGGTAGTCAGGTAGGCCCCGTTAAGGCGAAAATTATCATAAAAGTTGGAATATATGTTTTTTTTTTATTTAAATATATTATATACTCTAAGGCTTACATAGGTACCCAGTCTGCGGGATCCGTCAAGTAGGTACATCGTACCCTATGACAGGCGCAAAACTTCATTACGGCCCCCTAGCACACGCATTATTATGTAAATTCCAATTTAAAACCACTTGTTATCTAGTTAGCGAGCAAAAATACCTAACTTCCACCAGACCCCACGTTAGCCCCCGGCTGTCAACTTTACCGTAAATAATCGATGGCAATTGACAAACGAAGCGGCCGCCTGTCAAATTCTAGTTTTTAGCAACAATAGGCACGGTCTACTTGACTTTACTGTTGTCTTGTTTGAAAATGAACCTTATGTAGTGAGGGTTACAGTTGCAGAGGGATGTAAGGAAACGTTGGTGCAGAAATACCCCGTAGGTGCGTAATGGGGGTCTTGTTATGGTAATCGCAGCCTCAGGCGTGGTAAGATGCATCTGCAGCCTCGATTTTCGAGAGGTCATCGATTGAGGAGCCGGACTGGGGCTCGAATGGTAGCTTTGTGTTCCTATTGTACGAGGCAAGGTATGTTTATAGAAATACATTTGATTCCAAAAGACCTTTGTGTACTTGCAGAAAAAGTTGGCAATATCGTTATGGTACCAAATAATATTTATAAATTCTACTCTCTTTTATTATTTTTAATAATGGAAACTACACAAGTTAAAGTCAAGTGGAATGAGAAGTCCCGCAGGTGGCGCCATCTATGGGTAAATCAAAATATTACCATGCGGCAATACTGCATACTTACTTGAATGTAAAACTGTCACGGCTTGTATAATTAAAACACCTAACGGAATGTCCTATTAATAAAATACGAGTATTCGGGGATATTAATAGGGACGTGTATTTGCGTGTACCTCACGTAGGTACGCTATGACGCATGCCGAATTCCACCGTACCGTGATGAGGTCAGCCGCTACGTTTCCTCAAACATACCTCTCCTTATTAAAAATACCTTTAACACATTTTACGACATTCAGAATCAAAAAATCTACTAAAGAATTTGTTTTACTCACGTAAATTTACAATCACCCCAACAACAATTTTTTGTTTGTTTACGTAATATCTTCCATATCTGTCACATTTTGACAGAACAAGTGACTCTCACTTGTCACAGATTATTATTAGGCTTTAAAATCAATAATAAACAACCGACGACCTCGTTACGTCACTTTGAATTTCGCGCGCTTTTCGACACGTTTCCCAACATGGCCGACATTTGAAAAGGAAATTATATTATAATGATTTTACCTGCGTGTTTTGTTTTATTTTGTTTAGGCTACGTTGTGCGTTCGTTCAGAAGCAGCGAGTTGGCTGAAAGACGTAGCCATACTGGCTGAATGGCGGCTTACTCTCGCTCGTTCTACTAAATTTTCAATTCAAACAGGGTCTTTATAAGGGTAGTGACGCTGTACAAAATTTACATATCGACGTAATAAACCAACCGGGTGTCTGATTTGAATTCAGTACGCATTTTAAAATGTACTTCCATTTTTGAATTCGTTGCTAAGTTTTCTAATTACAACGCTTTTGTTTTGTCATAATGGTATATAATTGTCATTTAATACAAATTTAGTTATAGTTCGAAATGATTTATTATAAAAATATGATTATAAATTATAAAAGGTGCTAATTGACTTCAAAAGAAGGCGGAGGTTTTATGTTCGACGCAGTTACTTTAGGTTTTGTCTCTTCTATTCTATCATTCTTTTCGATTGCAAAAATTATATCACCAATATTTAGAATGTCCTTTTAGTGTCGACTTAGGCTATATTATATTGTCTACGCTAATATTATAAAGAGGAAATATATGATTGTTTTTTGTTTGTTTGTTTGCATTAAATAGGCTCCGAAACTACTTAACCGATCTTGAAAAGCATCAGCAATGGATAGCTACATCATCAGCAAGTAAAATAGGCTATATTTTTATCGCCGTATTCCCATGGAAACGGGAACTACGGGGGTGAAACCGCGTGACATCCTGGGGCCGAATCTAGTGAAGAAATTCAAATAGAGTTGACCTCTGTTTATGGTATTAATTATTGACCATAAACGCGAGTTGACAATCCTTTTTTATTTAAATGTTCTATCTACCGTCAATAGTTATTGATTCAGTCGTATTAAATTATTGGTTTAATTATCGTGCGCAAACATCGTCAAAGTATTATAAGTACAACGCTTTAATGTTACCGCGAATAGGTGGAGTGAAGTAAAGTTTAGATGTTTGTGGTTTTATATTTACAGTGTAGTGTCTAGTAAAGTAATGTTATGTTGGTTGTGGTTTGTGGTTTCATATGTATATTGCAGCGCGTGTGTTACTTGTGTACCTAATCGGCGCGTTGTGGTGCGACTGTTACTTGGGTATGTTATTACTTGTGTGTTCTGCAACAACCGCTTGCTATTTCCAAGTTACTTGTCGGCTTATTTAGTATGATCGGACAAGTTGGATGATCTTAATAGCCTGAAACTTTTCCATGTGTATGTCCATGTTATTTATTTTCTTTTTGGTTACAGAGGTTCGTGAATTCGTGATTGTTGCCGATTTGGTGAGTCATTTTATTTTGTATGTCACTAACGTTGAGTAAATATCCTTACACCTTAGTACCAGCTGGCCTCAGTACTTATTTATTTCTCAAGTTTGTTTCTGTGTGTGTAAAGTTTATTTTAGCACTCATAAGTTAAATGTTATCTTTAATAGTGAGACTTACTTTCAAATACGGATCAATAGCACCATCTTCACAATGATAACCGTTGCAATTACACAGCCAAGAACTGGTGTGATAATCGAACAAGTACTAATTAAATTAGCATTTTCATACGTCATTGCATATGAATACGTGTATCATTAGTCACTGGCAAGACACTTATGCAAACCACGTCGAGATAACCAGTGATTAGTGGGCATTATAAACACTGTTTAGTATCAGATATTACTCGGTATATTAGTTATTCATTAACGTCGTTGATTCAACTGATAAAAGGTTTTTGTAGCTTAATGATTAATTTGATACGCTTTCTTGTATTTGTAAGACAACTGCACTAAGGTTACACTGTGGTGTACACACGCACTTGCGATTGTATTCCATAGTTTGTAGGTGTGTTGTTTGAGGTGCACTTTTGGATCGCTTACGGATAGTCTCAGTTCTATTCGTAGAGGCTTTATCATATATTATTAAATTGTGATGGTTTTTTCTTTATGCTATCATTTTATACATGACCTGTCATACATTGTGGGTTTAGAATTTGTATTCAAAGAGCTCTCTGGCAATTCGTAGTCTATGCATTGCATTATGGTCTATACAATTTCCCTTATTTCTAATAATCTGTTTAGCCGATCCAAAGAAACAAACAGACGTACATAGAGGGATACATTTTCATTTTCGCAAATAAAGGAGCCATCGATCGGATTATTTAAAATGAGAAGTGTAAAGTCATGATTTAAATGTTAAAATGGAGACACAAATTACGTTAGACAAGCGAGTGATGATCGGAGGTCTGCCGTTCGCTTGCTATCGATTTTTCCGCCCCCAGCTTTGTTGACAAAGGCTGGTTCTTAAACCAAATGAGATGCACCCCAAAGAATATTATGGGCAGACATAGCTCCACTATCGCTAGATATATTGTTGTACGTGTACATATCTCCACGGCCTCATATCGGCTCTTTATTGATCTTTTAACCGGTCTCTCTTCTCTTTGGTTGTTTAATAAACTTGCCTACATTACCAAAAAGAAAGCCAAAATACAAAATTTACAGTACAAAGGTAGGGCAGAAACTTTATTGCTTTGCTTGCAGAGTGTTTGCCACTGTCGAAGTCGTCTTGCAATTTTTGGTGAAATGATTTATAAATCCTAAAGTATTATTTTAGGATATGAAACAAGTAATTTATTTTAAAGGTAAGTGGGACCCATTCATGCGTTTGACATATTAAAAAGTATGTCCATGTTATTTCTCATTAAAATATGAAGATTGCATTACAGTATGATTATTTTCAATGTCTTCATATTTTTCCAGAACTCATACTCTCTGCAACCGTTACTACCTTTTCCATAGACTTTTTGGTGTATGAACTTCCAAGTGTATGGAGATACGTAAATTATATTAAAGCATGTTTTCAATGACACAGAGGACACGTCCATCAAGTTCCCACGCACAACCCCAACAGAAGGCCCGCCACAATGTTTATCCTTATTTATTTACGTGTTGCCGAATACATTGTGATAATGCACTCTTTGATCCACATGCAAAACATTCCATTGCGCGCGCATGCAAATACTAACCAAAACAAGGGGCATAAGGCCCTTAATACCTAACACGCCATTAATATTTCAAAATAAACTAGATAAAAACGTATTCAAATGTGAGCCACTCTCGCTAAGCTGATAACAGCGCATTGGACGCGTGACACTTGGCGCGGTGCGGAGATATTGTTTGGGATGTGTCTTTGGAAAACTTCGTAGGTACTACTTTTAAATTTTCTTTAGCACTGATCACGACATTCTTAACAATTTGTTTGGAATTATGCCTGCGGTGACGTAACATCTCACTTCTCGTAGGTAGCTTGGAACCAATATGCAATTGAAAAGGACGGTAAGGCTCTAGAATGATACCTGGTGTGGTTTAACGACTTCAGCACGGGGTTCTTCAAGACGCCAACACAAAAAATGTTTTATTAACTAAACTACTTCATTCTCATCATTTAAAATACTGATTTAATAAAACAACCTGACACTTTATTACCTATTGATGAAAATATTATCATGATTTCCAGAGATTACGTCTTACGAAATAGATAAGTGGTTACAAAACAAATAATTTCTCAAAAGGTTACCAAATTTCTATCAACATTGTATTGCAGTAACAAATTCACGGCGTTAACGGTGACGAGTAAGGAGTATAGTAATTATTTTGGTCTGTATTTGAATCAAATTTTGTACTGGGATTGACATTTTCCAATCGGAACCGTAAGAATAATTTAAAAATTATAAAAATCCCCAGGCCCGACGTAAGTCGCGTTTGTCACTGACTGAAAGCGATTAAAATCTATTAGTGCTCACGAGAGGGGCGAGCGCATTAATATTCTCGTCACGCACGAATCGTATACGCAAACGTGTAATCTTTTTATCGACTAGTCTGCTCCGTGCGCCGGACAATCGCTCGATACTCGCATAAGCGCATCACTATAAGTGCCTCTGTGACGTATTATGGTCTCTATTGAGTTTGGTTGGATATAATTCCTTTTTATTTGCGTACCTACATACGTAATAACTTTTCTCGATAATCTACGACCACACATCCAAGTATCAGTATCTGTACTCACCGCAGCCTATCTGGTACGAACTCCTAAATCTAAGTTATAGATAGTTTCCAACACGTAAACTAGGAAGCTGCATAATAGTGTATTGTGCATTTTAAACTAATATGCGATCAGCATAAGTATAGACAACTTTTCATTTATACCGTGCTATAAGTTTTTAAACTGTAGGCGGTGGTCTTTTGGAGGCATTCAGATGATTCACGAGAACGACAAGTTTGTAATGATTATAAAGTATACATTACATGTAACTAAAGGCAGGGTGAAGAAAACAAACGAGTGGTAGGAAGGAAGGGCGGCATGCCCTCTGGCCGCCGCTTCCGCCGGACAATCATATGGGCCGACCCACTTCCGAATGTGTCCCACTAATGGCCAGCCCTCTCTGACCTCTGCTGCCCACTTGTTATTTAGGATATACATATATAAATATCGCATTACTCATTAAAACTCTTGCTATTAGTTCTTAAATATCCTTTAGTCACGTTATACCTTTACAAAACTATCCATCGTTTATGCGACATCAATATTAATGACACAGATATACCTAAATACGTAATAACAGTAATTCTACTATTAGGTATCACTTATTTGTTTATCAAATTCCAAACATTAATAAAATATGGACCGGTCGAATAGAGGCTAGCTACTTAAGCTCAGTTATGTGACAAGCCTTACAAGTTGGTGCGATTGGCCGGTATGTAGGTAAACACGCATTTAGTTCGAAACTAATCGAGTTCTGTGCCATAACTTATTCTATTTGAAGGTGCGAGAGACCTTACGGAACGGTGTCTCGTTCGATTTATACGGTACGACTAGAGTACGATTCAATTCGAAATAAATGTGATATATTTTTTGCGAGCTTCGTATATTACAAATGATTCCATCTCTTTGAATGTTAAACAAACGACTTTCCGAATGTTCAGTTCGCAATAATAACATTTTATTCATTACTCTATAATTATAATGGTATATATCATTCAATGAAATAAATTAGACACACCACATTAAATTCGTCACCAATGTCGGTCTTTTGTGCTCAAGTGAGTCGAATAGTGCAAAACACCTCCGAGCGTCCTGCACGCGTTCCAACCGGCTGTCTTTGGTAAAGCACAAGTATAGATATTAGAGCGCAGGTATTAAGGTAAAGTTCACTGCTTGGTAAGCCGGGATTTGTATCGGGACTCACACCGACAACTTTATAATTATACTGGCTGCCTAATTTACAAGCCTGGTTTGAATGAACGCGCTCTGCATGGATGTATACCTAGTTGGATTGCCAAATATGGCAAGTGTAGCCCATCCGTACTTAGCCCAACATTAAAACATCCCGCCATCCCTGTTAGCGCACAATAAATATATTACATGTATTTATACTTCCACTGTAATGTAGATTGCAGCATAATAGACATTCCAGTTCGACAGTGTAGATTCTGTTTACCTCCGCCTAATAGAAGATCACAGCTAAATAACATAGTTGGGCAAAGTACGGATAGGCAGTTACCCCACTACGCAGTTCTCTTCAGATCATAAAGTTTCTTGAAAAGTTCCCGTTCGAAGGGTGTCAAGTGTCAATGTGCGTCCGATGTTTGATAAGCTGACCCTGTAATTCGGAGACAATCTACTCTTGCTGACACCAGCTGACATTTGGCTTCTTGTAATCTTGATGCGAGGATTTGAGGGGTGGCATTTTTATTTCCTAAATTGAGGTGTGACGGTTGAGTTCCAGAATTCGAAGGCTCACTTGCCATAGATAATACCTTTAGCTATAAATGTAGAGGTGATTTTGTTGGTTTTTATGCAGGGTAGTATTCTCAAATATATTCATCCGGTTTCTTAAAATATTTCATGAATAGACTAACTAATAGAAATCCCCTATTAGTAGGCTATTGTATTATATTATGGTGCATTATATTCGTCGTCGGCGGAACTGTGTATGTAGTACGTTATTACTGGATTCGTTAGCCAACTGTACTCGACAGCACTCGTTCAGTCATCAACGTCATTTTGATCAGAATTCCGTTGTTTTGTGTGGAAATTCAAAGACTTCTTAAACGACGCATCGTCTGAGTGCCTAGTGCGAGTTTTTCACTGCCGCCGTCACAAGTCACCCTGTCAAAGTTAACGCAGATTTGTATGGGATCGTAACAGCGCCTCTGTCGGCCTAAAGATGACACTATTGTGAGCCCATACAAATCTGCGTTTACTTCGACGCGATTACTTGTGACGGCGATTTTAAGAAAACTCGCACTAGGCACTCTGAAGCCAGAATATCCTTCGATAAGTGATGTGTTTTCCACCGCCCGCTATAATTCTCCTTAGATCCAACAAGTAGTCAACAGGCAGTGCAGTGGATTCCAGTATCTGTTGACACATCGCCCCCTGTTAGCCATTTTTATCCGTTTGCTATCGTTTATGTGGCCTGTCCTCGGTCGTATAAGAGACGTGGCTTTACATATCCTAAGCATAGACCACCTACTTCTAAATAGAGGAAGGGTAACTGGATAACCCGTGCTAAGCTGCTCTGACCTGGTTAGTGAACTGTGCTTCCACCTTCCAGAAGGGCTCAGTCATATACTACATTGCCTTTGAGGTTTTTGTGGAGTACCGTTTTTCTAATCTAGCGGTAAATTCTTCTGTGATTGTGAACTTTCGAAAACTTTTTGGGTGGAAAAAAGACCAAAACGCTTATCAATAATCGCAAAAAGTAACACAGCGTACACAATAACATAACCGCTGTAATTATCGTGTGTAAGTACACTCACGGTTGACTGTCCACAAATTAGGGTCCTAATTACGTTACACGCTGATAAAAAATAATTTCTCTAATACAGGAAATTGTTGGCGGTCCCTTGTTGGCTTTGTATATAGCTTTTTTTTGAATCAGCTTTATATATTCTTGTTAGAGCTGAATATTTAGTTAAATATATTAGTAGTTACTGACTGATTGACTAACGGGCATATACGGACAGCTGCTGCCGCTGGTCTTCTAGACATGAAATTTGGAGAGTGTGTTGTGTGTGAGGTATAGGTATCCACTCTCATAAATGCAGATCATGGTTACAAAGCTAATGAATCAAGAGATACGAGGGTGGATTGAAAAGTTCGCGGCCTCAGCAAGAAAACAATATAAAATATAAGCAAAAGTAATTTAATTTTTCCACGTAATCTCCACTTAACTCAATGCACTTCTTCCATCTGGTTTCCAACGCCTGTATGCAGGACAAAAAAAAAGGTTTTTCCAGGCCTTCAAAAAAGTCACCCACCGCAGCTTCGACCTCCTCACTTGATGAAAATTTTTGACCTCCAAGGTGTTTTTTTGGGTTTGGGAATAAATGAAAGTCTGAAGGTGCCAAATCGGGGGAATAGGCGGGATGGGGCAGTAATTCAGAGCCACAATCACGAATTTGAGCCATAGATTCAACAGACGTGTGAACGCGTGCATTATCCTGATGGAACAACACTTTCTTGCTGAGTAATCCTGGCCTTTTCTCTTTGATTGTTTCACGCAAGCGACGTAAGAGGGTGCAGTAATAAGCCGAGTGTATAGTTTCACCTTTTGCAAGGTAGTCCACCATGATGACATCCTTAGCATCCCAAAAAACTGACGCCATCACCTTGCCAGCTGACAAAATTGTTTTGGCTTTTTTTGGAGTCGGTTCATCAGGTTTTTTCCACTGCTTGGATTGCTGTTTTGACTCTGGGGTGTAGTGGTGTACCCAAGTTTCATCCACTGTTACAAATCTGGCCATAAAATCTTGTGGATCAGCCTCAAACAGTTCCAAACAGTCGCGAGAAATCGTGAGGCGTATTCGTTTTTGTTCGACTTAAAGCAATCTGGGTACCCACCGCGCAGAAACCTTAGAAAATCCAAGTTCATTGACTATGATGTTTTGTGTTCGTTCATACGAGATGCCAATAGTGTCTGCAATCTCCCTGATGGTCAATCTCCGATCTGACAATATCAGATCACAGATTTTCCCGATGTTTTCTTCAGTCGTAGACGTCATAGGCCGGCCAGAGCGAGGGTCATCTTCAATACTCTCTCGTCCGCGTTTAAATTCAGCAACCCACTTTTTCACAGTCGTGTACGACGGAGCAGTTCCCCTAATGTTGTTGACATATCTTCGTGAATCTCTTTTGGAGTTAGTTTTTTGTTAAACAGGTATTTGATGACCGCACGTTGCTCAATTTTCTCCATTCTTTAAAAACGCTGCACAAAGGCTCACAAAATTGAGTCTAATTTAAATACAGTTAATGCTATTGCGATAAAATTTGACAACTAGAGAGTAAACAAATCGAATGAGGTCAGTTACATTAAAATAGTTTAAGTATTTATATGTTAGGCCGCGAACTTTTCAATCCACCATTTTACATCTACAGTTTATGTTTATCAATTATATTATGTACTGAAACCGTGTTCTGAACGTGAAATGTACTTTCTTGTTTGAATATGGAAAAAGGGGTCTGAATGATAATAAAATAAATATATCAGAGGCACATTATGTGAGGTGTTACCACCTAGCCAACCTTCACGGAGTACAAGCGCATTAAAAGCAAAGGAACAATCGGGCCGCTCACAGGGACCGATGGCTTATAAAACCCAGGCTAACAAAAAAGACCTACTTTTGTTTCCCCTCGAGCGGCATTTTGTCATTATTCGTGGCACGTGGTCGCGAATATATAATATTGTATTATTAGAGGTTATGACTTCACGCCTTTAGCAGCGTATTCCGACTGATAATACTTTCATTCGTTCCGAGAAGTAGTTATCTGCACGGATGTGTGCGTGGGAGTCTTCAAGTCTACACAAATACATTTTCCTAATGAAGCCTGGAATCGTCACCAGACGATACCCTGATTACAGCAAACATCTCCTCGACTTCCTCCGGCCTCAGGATCACTATTGGATATCTCCCCATGGCCAGGGCGGGCTAACACCTTCGAAAGAAACATCATAAGGTCTTTTACCACTTGCGGGTAGGACGTATAGATACAATGATACAAATATAATAGCTGTTAGTAAGTCATCTAAATAAATACACGTTGCGTGTACAGTCATGTTGGATGACCATAAAGTAACGTCAATCACAGTACAATGAATTAAATGCAATTTACTTCCACAATAATGTTTCGATAAGCGAATAATGATAAATTATTTGTATCACACTCGAAACAATAAAACGACAAGTGACTTCACACAATAGCGAACGTGTAGATTGGACATCAATCATTTGTTGTGAACAAGCGGACCGGGGCGCAAATCATAGTCCTGGCGTATCACACTGACATCGCTGCCCTGGTGGCTGGCCCTTGTGGTGTAACGATTATGTACTAGCGCAGAAGGCCTAGTAGATATGTATTATTGTATCGGTTGTAGGACACTCTTGTACAATTTATTGCTTAGGGCACCACTCACAACAAATCTTGAGATTATTTGATTTAAACAAGCATGGTAACATTTTTTGTAACTGTATAATATGTAATTTCTAGATATTTAATAAAATACTGCATTAAATAAATATGCCTGGATAATAAACTAGATATAATTTACCAACCTGCATTTATTAGATTTATTGTAAAAAAAAATATAAAGGCAATGCACTGACGCGATGGTAGCTTTGCAACATGTTTAATCTTTGACCCCATGCGCCGGCGCAAGTCAGCCTCGTAGCGGGAGACATCGACAAAGCACAGGAAGTGTCGACTAAATCGAATTACACACTGCATTTCGACAAATTCTATATTTATGTGCGCCCATTGTCTCGCCAGCGTGACTGTTACATTTATTGTTCCTCATTCGATGGGAATGATTAAAAAAAGTATGTTATGGTAATTAGGTTTACACTGATTCGTTGAGTTGTTTTGTTTAATACGGTAAGTATTGATCTTCTACGTTAATTTTGAGACAGATTAAGGATTAGATCCTTCACTACAAACATGCTTCTGTTACGATTAATTCATAAGCTAAATATGTGGTGCTCCTGCTCACACATAACACAAAAGAAATAGATAAGCAGGACGCCAGCGCCGGGCCTATTGCTAGCCAGTACCCACTTAATATCTGGCTCATTCGTATAGATGTATCTCTCTCGCAGTAGAAATACGACAAAGCGTATATTATATTGCATCGAGTGTCATAACACTTACATCCAAAAGGACAATAAGATCACCCACTCAACAATTGGAAAGCAATTTCATGAACCGTATAGCGAGCATCTTGCAATAGAGCACTGTCTTCGTGGAAGCCAGCGGGCGCACCCTTATCGGGGCTGTAAATCAATATATGATTACAAATTTAATGCTACTGTTGGACTATAAATCAGAGATTTTAAATTACGAGGTACAAGCCACGTATCACCGAGGCCCCCTAGTGCTGCTCCGTTGTGTCGACACTCGATAAATTCGCGCGAGTCAGATCGCGTGTAGACGCCAGTATAAATAGAATCGAGACGTGATAATTGTTTTCATATTAATTTATTATTGGCAAGGATGGCTTGCGATGAAGAATTGCGATTGGTTGAATCGTGGAATGTGAGCTGAGAAAATGTAAGTGCGGTTTAAAATATACGTCGTGTTTGAAATGTGCATTGAGAAGCAAAACAGAAAAAGATACTTAATTATTAGCATTCTGTAAATCTTTGGTTGAGCTTTACATGTTCAGTATAGTAATCGTATGCATCTATAACAAGGCAGATAACAAATGCAAAATGTATAGATATAGGTATCGATATCGATGTGTGTTAATATTAAAATGGAACATCTCTGCATTAGTACGAAACCAGCCCTATTCACGCGTCGAGATGAAGTGCGGACAATATCGAATATTACTGCACTCGATGTCTCGCATTTATACGTTTATTCGAACAAATAGCGTCTGTCGAGCGCTGACGAATGGATACACTTTATTGTGATTTGAAATAAAATGTTTGTCTTCGAACATGTTTAGGCTTGGCTATGAATATGATATGAGATTGTAGTACGTACATAATAATAGTATCACCACGGCATGTCCATGTCCATTTCAAATTCTTGGATAGCTTTGAAGGCCTTATTATTCGCAAGTCGTTTCAGTATGAGACCGTCAACCTCCTACTAATTTACTCTATCCGACTCTTTTTGTCAAAAATAAACAAAATCATAGGGTTGGTATGTAAGAACAAAATATAAGGATATTGAAATATAAGCAAAGTCAGTCAGCTACTATAAAGATATAAAAACTTACATCCCTACACACGTAAATACATTGTTGCATATAAGTTTACAAACATTTTAAAATCGTCGTAATTTGAACAATACTTATTACAAGGTTGGCTAAAAACCTCATTACCAGTAAGTCATGCATCCCCTCGAGCGGCAGTCGTCGGCTGTCACGGCTGGTTATCACTCCAGCCTTCATATTTCAACGAATGCCTTTACCACCCACTTGACCAGATCAACGATACACTCTTTATGATTTGCTCTTTAGTTTAAATTATTATTCAATAGGATCTTTCAGTTCGAAAATTCCTATTGAATAATAATTTTCTTTTTTAGGGAAAGTTCAAGACAGGTAGTTCGGGTTTTGAAATACATTTATTAACGATTTTATTACGAATTTTCTCTAATTAATTACTTATTTGAGGACATCGGGTGTCATCACATTGTCATGTCATTGAGTTGCAAATGCCTCTGTACACACATCTGATCATACCCGATAGCTCTGAAGATTGATGGATTTCATTGGAAGTTTTTCATGCAAAACTTCCAGTGAATCCAACCTCTCATATGCTTATAACCAGCATTTAATATACGTACTCTGTTGCGATTCAATAAAAATGACAATACTAATTTACATACTAACTTCAACAAACATCCAAAGGCATAAGAAATAATTTAATATTATAGGAAACATGTAATGTATGTACCTGCTGATAAAACGTGTGTGTACCTAATAATGTCTGCTAAGATGAGGTCAGCTAGTTATAGACACCATATTTTATTTCACGGATTTGTTTACCAGAACCATAGCACAATAATAAGTAAATAAAGACAACTGAAGTTATCCAAACCAATTTTATTGGAATAAAACACTTAAGTAGGAGCAAATGCACGAGTCTTAAATCACCCCGGTCAGAGCCCCAGGCTGCGACAATTTGTTCGCGTCGTAACATTACCAGCCCGCCATTTCTCTTCGCAGACCACTTTCTGACTAAATCAATCATCACTTTACACAATTCATTGGCATTTCCTCCCAACGAGCAGCTGAAACCAATACGTTTATAAAGTCAGTAACGAGAAAGCATGAGTTATTTCACATAATCGGTAGAAATCGGCAAGTTCCAGAGATCGAGCAAAGGTTAAGCCCAAATTAAAGTGTGATTTATGATTACCAATTTTCCCATCAGCGTGACTCCGGCCTCGTTTTTAGTAACGACACAGTAATCTTGACCAGCAGATATTAATCGAGGGTATTTTATGAAAACGTTACTTCATCCTGACGAAACTGTCTTATCTATACAGATAAATAAAATTGAAGTGTCTGTTCGTAATTCCAAAATAACAGCATTTCACTAAATGCATATGAAGGTATATACGCTACTGAAACTAAAAAACCAAGTTTTAAAATGTTTCTCTGTCTGTCTGTCCGTCTGTCTGTCTGTCTATCAGTCTTTTTGTCCCGGGTAATATCTGAAACGGCTGGACCGATTTTAACGGGACTTTCACTGGCAGGTAGCTGATGTTTCAAGGAGTAACTTAGGCTACTTTCATTTATTAAAAATATTAGGGATCCGCGACAATAAGGATGAAACTAAGTCTACGCGGGTGAAACCGCGGGGCACAGCTAGTAATAAATATGCAAAACAATTTTGGAACAAACAAAGTTAAGCTTGACATTATTACATAACAAGTAAGCAGAATGGTACAACTCGATTCAAATGTGAGAAACACATCTCATCCCGTAAGGCACACTAATGACTTAGCGAAACCTGGAGCTCCTTCCAAAATTAAACAAGGTAAAAAAGTGGGCAAACGATCGATCACAACCGACCTCAAACAAAACACAGAAAAAACTACGTGAAAGGATGTATGGAACAAATTAAAAGCTCAGCATGAGGCGCGAGCGACCGTCCACGATCCAGGCTTAGGGCAAATATTAAAGCTGTCAGTTTTGTGTAATTTGAAGGCTCGTTTTCGAGTTATAAGTTATGTTATTGAATGTTTTGGGGGCATGCGCCTGCGCCGTGTGAACCCGTCTCGTCGAGTAATGAGCTTCGAGTAAACACAACATATTTTTAACGAGAATTTAGAAAATTGAAATAATATTGATATAATCAGTGTCTTTTACGATCGGCTACAAGTGCCATAAATACCTCGTGGAAGCTCTTCAAACGCCGGTATCGACATTCAATCTACCTGTGTCCACGTGTTTGTCCAATGAATTGCTTGCGGGTTGGACATTGTGGTATGTATTAAAAATGCCATCGGAACGAGTTGCCATGTTCCAAAATACCAAGATTCCGATAAAAACTTTAACGGTTCACATAAAAAAAATATAATTATGGCTGCTGAACCGACAACTCCATTACTAGATATGCCACTAATAACACGTGTCAAATGGTGCGGATGCCATTTTCGCCAAATTAGTCACAATTATTGATGGAAGTGGTTTGAAAGCTGTAGGGTGTGCAGTGCGGGGTGGCGCAGAGTGGCGCTGAGACGTCAGGTGCAGACGATGCACTTGGTTCCGATGGTTTTTTCAATACAAAGGCAATAAAAAAGCGCTAGTCACGCACTAAATGCCTCTCGACCAAGCCTCTCGAGGCGTCGGCCAAAAGAAACAAACAAAATCCGACAAAAGCGCACAATCACGCACCCCACAAAATTATTTTCGCTTCGTAACACGTGTCAAGTTTCAATTTTACTAACGTCGAAATTAACAGTGGGCGTAAACAGATTATTGATATTGTATTCGATAAAAAAGTAATCGATGATCGCATGCAGCGGTCTCGTACTGTGATGAAAAAAGGCATCTATTGTTAAGTGTTTAGACGGAGCTTTTTTAAGTCCGAAATTAAATGGACGCACGAGTTTTGACAAAAAATTGACTTCATCAATCAGAGATGGTTTTATTGGCTCGACAATGGCACGGCTCGCAATCACGACGTGTAATCTGCTCCTTTCTAAGAAGATGCTACAATTTTTCACTTTTCTAAATGGGATCAATTTAAGATTGGATTTTTGGATAGAAATGATTCTATCGGGGTTTAAAAATTGGCTTCCATTGAGATTTTCGAAGTGTTTGTGATTATTTATTTGACAATACACATTAAGTATGTGCTACTTTTGAATTGTAGTTTTTTTTGGGTCGCAGTTTTGAAAAGTTTTTAAATTCCAAATGGAACGTTCAAACTACAAATCTATACATCTATATACATACAGATAAATAAAATTGAAGTGTCTGTTTGTAATTCCAGAATAACAGCTTTTCACTAAATGCATATGGAGATTATACACGCTACTGACACTAAAAAACCAAACTTTAAATTTTTTCTCTGTCTGTCTGTCTGTTTGTTCCGGGTAATCTCTGAAACGGCTGGACCGATTTTAACGGGACTTTCACTGGCAGGTAGCTGATGTTTCAAGGAGTAACTTAGGCTACTTATATTAGGGTTCTGCGACAATAATGATGAAACTAAATATACGCGGGTGAAACCGCGGGGCACAGCTAGTATTACCTAAATTTGCATCTCATGTATGACTGTTCATTGAAACTACACTTTGCTCTTTTTTTTTCCTGTTCTTATTCTTATACTCGTGGGATGTATTGCTTCTTTAATATATGGTTATATTATTATGGCTCTGATGAATCTTGTCTCTCAAATTCCGCAACGTGCGCCTCGATGTCTGTCCGATAAGTGGTTGCGATTAGCAGCCAACGTCAACGCGATCCAAAACATTATTAATTTTAATTATAATCTTCGTTAACTTTGATTAATTGAAAGAGTGCCCGCAAAACCAGAATACAATTAAATTTGATCTCATATTGTAATCTGATCTTGAGCATCTCGGAACTTGTGGGAAGAGTGGTTATTATGTAAGTAAATGCAACATATTCAATCAGTACACATAATTATGTTCGGTTTTTTATGCAAACATCATAATATTATTATCTTAAACTGTCCCCGACGGGTAAGGTAGAGGTTTGTTAAATTATTGCTCATATTTTCACAGTCCGAGGCAATATTGATATATAGAAATTTTCAAAGTCTACAATTTATCAATATCACTTGATGCGAATATTAACAATAGTCTACTTAAGCACAAGTGAAACTGCATCGCTTTTTTCACCACAATTGCGACCCTCTAATAATGCTCTAATCATAGGTTTGACACCCCGAGACCTTTATTCATAGTTCTTGTTACTATTGCATGGTTGGTTTTGCAGTCCATTACTGTTCTAGAAACTATCAATTGGACAAAAATCATCCAATAAGAGCAATGGATGGAGTGTTTGGATATATTTCCGTATTGTATCCCTCTATAGCCTGAGGATACAGCGTTAAAGCCAAGGCAGCTAATACAAGGGATTGTGGGGATACAGGGGTAATTACAGCAAATGTGCCGTATTTCTAGTGGCAATACGTCGTCGGTCTGGCATATCTATCTCGTGCGTAATTATTTGTAGAAGTATATCTTTATAATGTATCAAAATATAGTAGATTATATAGTTGAACAAACGACCTTATGTTCATTAAACGTTGATTCCAGATCAGAAACAAATGAATTAAACAAATTTTCATATTTAACTATAGTGTTTAAAAAACCCATGATTATTTATTGCGTTTAAGATTCAATCGTTACCACTTAATAGTGAAACTGTTCAAAATTCTACAATATTTATTATTTGCATGTATGTATCAGTCGCAATTACACGTTTCCTAGTGTCCCGCCATAGTTGATAATTCACCTCCTACGCGCTATTGCTCCATCATCGCCTACCTGGATGTGACAAGTCATTGACAATTTCCCTGCACAGGATGCGTGTGCCTACGTGTTCGGAGACAAAGGCTCTCATTACCATACGAGGAGGGTGGGGTGTGGCGCATTCATCTCGCTCGTGCCATGCGTCTGCGCACGATGCCTGTTTGACTTTGTGCTTCAAGCTTTGGAAAGGCATAAAGCCTTTTTCATTATTTTTTATTTGTCATCCATTATGTTAGGTATCTAGGTATTACTGTGTATCATTAGGGAGTCATACAAAATTGTAGTCAATAAAGGGCAATTTAATAAAATTCTAGAAATATATATTTTTATAAAGTCTCAGTTTGTCAGTTGCCTGGCTGCCAATCAATCAGTATGCCCTAGTTCAATTCCTAAGTTTATGTTACCATGCTAATGTTTCAGTAATCCAAATTGCCAATAATTTGCAAATCTAATCTAATAAGCTTAAATCGTAGTATTTTAGGAATATTGTGACTATAACAAGTGTATTCGTATTCTATCAAGAATCAACGCATCAACAACGCAGCAACACTCTACATGATTTTCAATCTGTGTCACATCTACAAAGTAAAATATACCATCTACAAAGTAATGTAGCAAATCTGACATTGTACTCGTGACATAAGACAGTGAACGCCTCTCGTCCATACTGGGTGTATTGTGTGCATGTGTTGCGATCTCTGATAATACACCATGTAACATTATCATGTGCAACGTCTATAGCGTGTGATACTGGATGTATTCGGATTAAATTTGATTTCGTCAAGCCTTTAATATGAATCTGTTCATTATAACTCAATCATGAATGAAGCTTCACGTGTACGCTCATTCAAGGTACAAATCAGTATCAAACCTGAATGGTCCTCTTCATGAATGGAACACTTGATAGGCATTTGACGTGTACGTCGTATGCCTCGTTCAGCGCCTTGCATGATTCGTGGTATCATCGTATCTACCCATCGTTTAATTCACATATTCAGCACGATTTTAACTCTTATTGTCATCTGCTTAAGTAAAATTTAAAATTGTTAAGATGCCACGAACAATTTTGTTGATAAGTTACTCAAACATATTTAAGAGTGTCACCGTGGTCGAAAATCAACCTTAACCAGTTTGAAATAAGGGCCACGTAAACATGTTTGTGTAGATGGTATTAAAACAAATCTGACAAGTCATCGGAAAATATACCGAGTGGTGAAGATTGTGTTCGATACGGTCTTACATACGTTACAATGGGATTGTTGGGAATCGATTTAAGATTTGGTGATGAGGCAGTTATTGGACGTTAGATCGATTGAAATATAGGTGTGATTGATAATATCGATCACACTATGGATTTAATAGAATTTTATCATATTCTATGTGAACGCGTAGGAGGTTTTAAGTCATGGGGAACGTAAGGATTTAATAAAGCGATGCAAGAATTGAAGAAAGAAGAAAAGTATGAATGATAAATGTCATTATTTTTAGCACTCAAGTTTTTCCTGTCACATTGAAAGTAATATTGAACTCTTGACGCTTTTATTGATTATAAAATTAACTTCGGCGCTATATTGACCTGACCTGTCATTTATATAACTTTTATAACAATTCTAAATTGGTGAATAAAGCACTAGTACGAATCATACAAAAGTTGATAAATTATTTTATTATTTCGATGTAATGAAGATAATTCTTCATTAATACCAAGTAGTGAACCTTTATAAAAAGTAATGTGTATAATTTAGCAATTAGCCGTGGGCGTTTATTAGTCAAAAAGGTGGTTATTATTGATCCGCGGGCCGGATTGTTCGACGTCGGGACAATGCGCCGACGTCTTGTGGGGCCCTTTTTGTCTTTGTCCCGACGTTTTGTTGCCCAATACACGGCGATATACGAATCAACGGACTTAATGAATATGTTTTCATATGTTTAGTCTTTTTCCGTATCAAAATTCTGGGATTTAGATTTATAAGTTGAATTCATTCTTTAAAGAGTTGCACCATAGATTTGAAAATTAGCTTCTTAGTAAATGTGTGTTGCATTACATATTAGATTTAAAATTACCATAATCTCAAGAATAATTTTTTCATAAAATTATTCTTTGGTTTATTGGTATTTCGAAGCATGTTATTATTTTCTTAGCTGAAAGTTCATGCACTTAGTGAGCCCGTGGCGGGCGCGTGTCGCCTCCACGAACAAAGACGTTTAATTGTTGGTTATCCGACGATAAATCCACGCAACCACTCATTACTGGACTTATCGAATCATTGTTAATTGAAACTTTGCTGTTTTGGATTATAATATACAGCGCGTGCGTCGAGCCGGAGAATTTATAAAGATTTAATATTAAAGGTTTAAAAAAATATTAACACTGTAACCAAAGATGATCATGCTTTTAAGTGATTTTAAATAATCATAAAATTCCATACATATTTCTTACGTGAACCCCACTAGACTTCGACATATCACAACACAATAATTCAAAAGTGAAATAAGTATCAGAAGTACGCGTGTATATCTTTCTCACCTCGCTCAAGGATCGGACATTGATTTATACGTGCCTTATTTGATTCGATTGTATCATCAGAACGTCATAAATCGAGCCCGTCTCGGTTCCCCCTGCAGTAGTTTTCCTTATGTCATTATGTTCATGTATAGGTGATAACTGAATTGGAGGGTAACAGTTTGCTCCGGACCCGTATTAAGGAGATATAGTGTCGCTTTCCTTGTTTTTCCTGTTTACTGATCGGATCTGCTGGCTCAGATTGATACGTTTCGATGACATGAGATTTCGCTGGTTCTTAATAAGCGGAGTAATATTATGGGGATTGTGGTTCTTGGCAATATTATTTTTCTGGATTCACCAAGTAATATAGGTAATTATTTTTGGTGACTCTAGCAAAAGTGCATATTGGAACTTTATGTTTTGTCCATTGTTGATACGGCTTAAAAGAGTAAATTGCTTGTAGATAGATATATAAGAGAAAGTAAGTTGCGCTAACCACAAATAACATAGACAAGAGGCAATGGGAGGATCTTGATGGGCTGGTAAGGATTAGAGGTTGGTTTTAAGTCTAAAATGACGTCACTCTTTGCTCTCTGCCTAAGTACGTCCCTAGTCCGTCAGTAATAAGCAGATTCTGTCTCGATATTCACACTGCTTGTATTATAATTTTTTTCGGCACATCCAAAAACTCACTTAATGAAAAAATCATAACTTTTTTTTATTGGCTACCTTTGTTTGTGTTGGCATTTTTTTTCTCTCCATGTTCGAATAGCCGACGGCAATCAGTCACCGTTAGTTCTACCGTCCCCCAAATATCTACAAACTTGGAGTCCCTGACCGCCGCCACATTTTTTCCCGTCCAAACAAATTAATACAACCGTCTTGGGGCCACTTCGTCGTACACTTGTCAAATTAATTTCTTCCCGAAAGACAATTTGTCTGACGCTCGAGGGCGCCGAAAAAACTTCGCTATCGATTGCTTGGCGATTAGTCACAGGGCGGTTGTTGAAAACTACAGTGTGCAGGCCATGGGAGTAAATATCTAACTGCGGCATACAAAGTTACTTGCCCGGAACTAAGTACCTCGTTGATAGTAAACCGCGGTCATAAAGTAATAAAAATAATTAACTTTAGTGCACTGTAAAATACGTAGCTAATAATTAATTGTATTGTAACGTGGTAAATTTGTCTTCCTCGAATGCCTTGATACTTTTGGTTGCTTTTATTTATATGCGATTATTTGTAAATAAGAAAATATTCTTAGATTCAGAAGAAACACTATCTGGAATTAAAACCGACGGTAATGTCATAAAAGCTGTGTCAGTTCAGTAGCGCTAAACTTTAGTGCTAAGTTTCATTGCTTCCAGAAAAGGAATCAGAGCCGAAGTCACCAGACTAAGCGCCGGCAAAAACTTTTTATAGGTAATAAAATAAATAGGCGGGCGATACGCACGGCTGCGTCCACGCCTCCATTACCGCGTTCAAAATTAAACTGTGCTTTTTTGAACCGGCAATCTCCTCGGTCACACTCGATAAAACCGCTGCGTGCCGATTGTGGTCTTCCAGGGCTACGTGCCACCGTTGAGTAGGGCTAGAACACACAGCTCTTTAATACCACCTCAAAATCAACATTCAATTAGGAAGAGACAATATGAAAATACAACTAGGGCGACAGGCCGTGAGTAACACCCCTAACGAACCCTTGCCATGACGTGTACTGCATTTTTTCTCAAAAAAAAAAAACTATTTTTTAGATCTACTCACAATAAAAACCAACTCGATCTTAAATACGGGATTGGAACATCTGTGTGTTTCCATTACCGGCATGAATCTATTAATATCAGATTTGCTTCAGTGCATCACAATCCTAACGAAATTAAGTATTGACAGTGCAGGCGAGTCCTCGGCTCTTTTAAATTAAAGTCGTTAATTGCTTCAAGAGCTATCTGTCCTCGCACATCCACTACATCACTTTACTGAACGTATCGTCACTTTTAACTGAAACCGTATTTGGTATTTTTTTCGTTTATTGTTTAATTGGCTTTTTGTGTTTAATAAGTACTTGATACCTTGGACGAGGTATCAAGTATCACCTGGATAACTATGATTTCGCGAATAGACTAAGGAGTTCAAATTCATATACTCCGAAGGTGTGTATATATTTTTTTAACATTATTTGAGAGAACAAAAAAAAAGAGTTTTCATTAAATATTAGTTCAGTAGTATCAGACAAAAAAATCTTAATAATGTTATAAACATTTTTGTCTGAAAAAGATACAAAGTTAAACTTACTAGTTACTTGTTCCATGCCAAGCACTTATTACTCTGTATTCTCTGCTCCGCATTGTGGCGGCATTGCTGGGATGCGGGAGAAGTTTATAACAGTTACCGCACGCCCTACATGATGTTTTCGGTCGCGAGGTCTGCCATAATTGTTTGCAACAAAATTAGTAGCTTTGATTTGAATTCAGAATGTTTACATTCTTAACGCGTTTAAAGAATTTTAATTCTAATGATATCTAAGTGCTATTGCGAGTTGCTTGTCAGTACAATATATTAGGTATTTAAATGCTATGTCATGCATCACCTATCAGATGCTCAGCGAAATAAGAGTATAATCAATCACAGTCAAATTCTATACAGTCATATTAATCGTTTGCAATTGCATGTTGCGGAAATATCCATGTAGTTAATATCATTCAAATATCCGTCACATCCGCACTATCATTAACCAAACATCCATCGCATTAAGTTCGCCATCAGTCAGGACCCTCAGCTCAGGACACGTCGGTTCCATCCATCATCGGTGACGTCACGGGTGCCATTGTCCCCTCTTTATTTATAATTTGATTTCAACAAGCTGTCGCTCGCGGTTTGTAGCTTTGTGCTGAGGTTTCGCTGATATTGGGTTTGGAGTTTTATTTTATTTATTTGTATGAATTTTCTTTGCGTACCAACATTTTTCGTTAACATAACAAAGACCACTTGTATGTCACAACTACCAAATAGGTGCTCTTGGTAATAATGAGCTTTGAATAACACAATCAATCAGAATCAGAACTAAAACATTTGCATTGCCAATATGTTTCTTCTATCTATCTTATAATTTATAATCTTATGTGATAATGCAATATTATGTCATGTATTCGTAATTTTTTTTTTTTTTGCAAAAATGTACATTAAGCCCTCAATATAAGCTCGAACTCAGTTGAAGCCGACGTACGAAGGCAAACCGTATAATAAAATAACCTTCCGAAATTTAAAACTGTCATCCCAAACCACGCCAGTTGTGACATCAAAACGTAATATCGAATCCGCAATCAGAAGCAGGGGCGCCCTTAAACGAGAGTAAATTAATTAGCCACGACCGAATCAAGGAAACAATAACTGCAAACTGAAGGGTTCGCCGCAACATTTGTGTCAATACCGACCCTTATTGAAGCGGCTTGGCTGTATTGCGTTAATATTTGAGCTTATATACCTCCGAGATATGGATATTGGGCTCACCTGTAGCATTTATGGATACAATTACTATTTCTCCTGCTGGCGATGATTTTATTAACTGTGATAGCTGAACAACGTCTGAGTAAGACCGCTAGCTTTGATTAAGGACCTTTTTCATTTAGATTATTACATTTGTTAATGCAAATATATAATTTGTTTATGCCTATTCTGAAACTCTTTTTTTGTCCGGGTTCAGGGGCTCAACCATGAGCTCTTATTGCAATGATAATTCATTTGTGCGACAGTGACAGATGTATACACGTCACATACATCTATCTCATAAATGAGTGAAACTATCTTTGCAATAAGAGGTCATGGTAGGGCCCCAGGCCTCCAAAAGGTGTTATTAAGACCCACTTTTACCGCTGATGCCGCCGCACAGGCACTATTTTCTCTGCAGACATTCAAGGTTTTCTCACAATGTTTTCCTTTATCCGTAATGTTTGTTGTGTGACATCATTACATTATACAATTTTAAGTTTTATTTTTGAATATGTATAAAAGATATGTATCAAAATGAAACAATGCATGATGGCGAGGATTAGGTATAATGCAGCGCGTCGAAGCGATATCGACCACATATGGCGCCGCGCCCTTACTCCATCGTCCTGGATTTATTGCAAAATTAATAATTAAACCTGCTGCGTTCTCTGTGTAAATCAATGGGGTATTGGAACTTATTTATATGAAATACTGTGGAATTGGTCAGCTTGCCAATACTATACATTATCATAACATCCTTTATATTCCGCATATCGCAATATTTATTGTAAGTATTTTGGGAAGGTAAACATACCTTTAAGCATACCTATGTGAATAACATGAAAATATTTTAGGCTTTCTGTATATCCTATTGTAATATTCTCGTATGAAAGAACTCACGAACCTAAACTTCGACACTTAAGTGCGAGTAATATGATTACATTTTATTATTTAAGAACTGTTGCTAAAGCATATCATCAGTGACGATATCTGCTCTTTTTTTAAGAATTTAGTGTTAAATACGATTATACCAAAGTCAAGTACAATACGATATACTACTACAGAATCACTTTCATTGCAGAACATGACGATTATCTTCATTGACTGACTTGACCTCACCACTTACTCGGTTACCTTAAAATCTTCTACCATTCTTCTGCCATTCATATACAACATTAAACTCTTCTTCAGTCAGACCCAATGCCTATATTAACTTATGTAATTGTTATCATGAGAACATCTCTTAAAGATCTGTTAACAAAAGCATTGTGATTTGAAGGTTTATGTGAATTGATAAGATAATCATTTTTAAATACTTATCTTAGAATGTATCCTAAGACTCAGTTATGATTACGTCGCTGGTGTTCCATACCTCGATTGTACAAATTGTATGCAGTTTTTGACAAAGCCAACAATCTCATCCAAAAATAGTCCAGTTTGTTTACAATGTTTTAAGTACAATTTTTTTTTAAATTGTATAATGCTTTTGATATAAATTACTGAGATTCTTGCCAGGTTCTTCTCAGTAAAAGCAACCTTCCGACCCTGGCTGTAGCCCTGTAGCATGTATAATCCTGTAAATGGATGACGTCTGTAAAATGAGTGCTTTGTAAAAAGTCTAATCGAATAAAGATATTTTTGACTTTGACTTTGACTTTGAAATGGAAGTGAACGATCGTGTTTTTATTAATTATAAAAATATATTTTATTCGGGGGTATCTGGGTAGTATGAGCCCTCTGCTCAACACTAATTTGAATATCTAACCATGAGTAATATAAAAACAATACAGTTTACCAAAAAGTTTTGTTTAGTTGTTTGCTCTGTGGTTCCTTGGTGCAGTTATGTTCGTTGGGGACAAGCGTGACGAAAATTGTGTGCGCGGTGGGGTTAGGTCGGTGATGCAACCCTTCCGTACTCTCACACCGATCTGCGGCCGTAAAGGGATGCTTGGAACGTGGATTGAGAGAGTTTGACCATTATGCATATGTTTTGTAAAGCATTTAGTGCAATTTTAAGTATGTATTCATTTATAAGTTCTGAATCACAAGTAGGTATACGATTACTTACTTTATTTGTGACGTTTAGCATTTGGAAATTATAATTTATTATTGAGCTTTTCAAAGAGCTTGCACGTCTGGTAGAAGCCTCTCGTGATAAGAGAGCTGGGGCTTTTCTCGCTTAGAGAATCAACATTTCTATTCAACATGGCAATGCTGCCGGTCAAGTTTTCTACCTTTAATTAGTTTTAAGTACTGTTCCTTGTATAGTATGTAGTTTCAAATAAAATTGTACTCGCTCAAAGTATGAGCTCTGTGTACTCACAAGGCTAGTACCAACTTGATTGAATTGAATTAAATACATAAATAAGTACGTATTTTTATAAACAATAGAAAGTATCAACTCCTGCCAATTGCGGTACATCCAACCCTAGATGCAAGCGTGAAATTCGTACAATAAATGCCTTTGTATTGCGGCGGGCCCTGTTGACTTTTGGACGCAAACGCTCCACAATACACGCTGCATATTATATTGTTCCACAACTGTCACAAACAATGCCTAGTTATCATTGTATCTTTAGCAGAGTTTACAAACAAATTATTTGTGACGTCGCCTAGAATAAAAACAAATAAGCATGTGATTAAAGTTAGCCATTGAAAACAATTCTAATAGGTTTTACTGGATGTGTCCCATTTACCTATGGACCAGTCTTATCACGAAATGTATTTTTTTAGGATGTAGGATGATTCCTAGTTAAGAATAAGGTAGCAATATGTACCGAGTGCAACATGGGCAATGAAGCTTAAGCTATTAATAAATATATATACCTATAGCTATAAATAGACAAAAAATAAATCTTACTATATTTTGTATTGATTATTATTCCTAATGATTTTGATAAATATAATATAGGAATTCCAGCCAAGTGACTCTATACCCATGAGATAATTTTCTTGTTGGGAGATTGAATGTAATGAGAAATTGTAGATGATATCTCGGTAATTGTTGATGTTATTAGTGAGGCATGTAGGCGCATTCTATGGCAAAGGCCTTCGGGCACGATGTAGGTAGGTAATCTAATTATTTACCTTCTAAATAGCAACTTTTTTTTTTCTCTAATAGCAAAAACGTAGAAGTGAACGTTGGTCACCAGAGGTGTCAAATAGGTGTATTCAAAGTTAAAAAAACAACAACCTTATTAAGTTTTGTAGTGTTCTAGTTCGAGTGAATGAAAATAATGTGATGGGCTGGACGACTGCTTCATTATTTTACTTCATTACTATTTTATTTCATTAAGATGGATAGAGATCATTCAGTGAAGAAAATACCTTTACCATCGCCGACCTGTCACTTACAAGTCGTTGTATGTACACATAATTGTAGACTCATTGCTGTGAAATACACGCTTTAATATCATCGGACCGATATCGAGGTTTCACGTAAACGTACATTTATTCATGTAAATAAAACTTATAATTATCTAGTTGACACAAAGGACGAAGACTATCATATCCCAAGCAGTAGGTAAATTAACATTTAAGTACATAGATGTATTAAGGTATGATTATGTTATATCTAGTGATCAAGACAGCAGACCTATTATAATACCTGTTGATTTACGACGCTTAGAGGTGGCATGAAGTCGTAATTAATAATGCAAATTTCCAAGTGGACACCTCGGCGCAGCGCGAAACATTGTAAATCGAATGTCACTTATAAGGAAATTATTAGAAACCTGTAATGCTAAGTCTTACGTCTGTCGCATAAACTAACTAAAATTGCGCCTCTTAATACTCCAATAATAATGCATTCGACATAAACTTCCTGAAAATCAATCTTATAAGTACTCATTTCCCGATCAGTGGTGGTTGATAAATATTTTTACTTTCGTTTAATTCTATAATCATTGAAGTAAGGGTACCTAGTAACTTTCAGTAGTTCTGTCTATCATATAAATATAACAGGTAAGTACTTACCTATTTTTATTTTTTCTCAGTAATTTGTAAAACCACTTTCATAGCTTACCTGAGATAATTAAGGTAAAGTAAAATCTATTTAGTGAAATCTTATTTAGCTATATACTGTTTATTGCTATTGGTTTAGATCACGCTCTATCAGTGCCTAGACACGACATCTGTACCATATTGGCTATTGTTTGATCCCGGCACAAGGAAATTGACAGTTATTGAAACCGTAAATAGGCTTTAGTACAATAGTCGTTGGGGTATATTGAACGATTAGCGCTAATTATAAGGTAAGTTTAGACAATAAATTGTGCTAAGACGTAGGCTGAATGAGCGCAGGCGGCGGTTATGGACTGATCACTTTAGTAGGGCTGGAGTTGTACACGGACGGTTTGTTGTTTCAAAATTGATAGCGTTGTTACAATTTCGCTTCTAGAAATATCATCTAATTAACCGTTTTTTTTTATGAAAATTTCGTTGCACCATCATTGGATATTTAGACAACCGCTAATACTGTTCTGGTGAATAACAAATTGGAGAAGTTCAGCTCTCGCCCGGAATATAGCACTGTGATTGACTGCTTGTGTGCTGATCGTATCTGAAAACCTGTGTTATTTTATCTTTTATTTTATAGAAGTAGTAAAAATTAAGTGTCCATAGCACAGGCACAATATTGGTCGAAGCGTTTAAGACGCGTGCGCCGCTCGTGTGTGTAGACCAAACCAATAAGACAACGCCTCCCGGCGTAGAACCTTCGCCAGTCCTATAATTTATCGGGAAATGGGACAGTGTTGTTGCCAAACGTCGCCATGATAATTGCGGCTCATATCGGCTCGCAGTTAGTTAGCCACTTGATGTGACGCTCGATTCATTTTATCGATCGACCAACGTGTTCCTTTAAGGCAAGGTCTACTCTAGACCACTATGACAGGTATCGGCCGAGTAATATCAACCACCTACTATATTATTACTTTACCTATATTGTGTAATCTGTTACTATCTAGAGATAAGTTGGAATTAATCATATATTTTACTACAAAATACATTGTAGGTTAGGTATGTGTAATTTATATAAAACTAAAAAAGTAATTTAAAACTCAAAATATATTTATTTGGTACGACTTATAACAGAGTACTTTCAAATCGTCAGAATGACGTGATTATAAATGCTGCCGTTTCGTTATCACTATTCAGTACTAAGACGTCATTCTGTATGAATATTGAGCAAATGAAGTGAATTAAAATGTGGTTGGGTGCGATAAGTGAGATCAGTAGTATCCGTTGTGCAAATAAGATGAATTATATTTTATGCTGGTTTTACATGTAGATTTTGAGTCGTAAGGCCCCATTGGCTGTGTTGTGTACAGGCCCTTACGTCGGTACCTGCAGGCAGGTGCGTCGGTTCGCTGTCCTCTTCATTATTGTTAGGTAATTGAACGGAAAAACACTGCGTCCTGACTTGCTCGAGGATTGTGCGATGCATTTTATACTCCTCCAATTAAAATTACTATTTTGTTTTGTGGTAACATCTGTCCGCGGCTTCTTTACTATACTCTGTGTGTATTACAACGTTTACTAACGACTTCGTATGCGATGACTTTTTAAGTACTCTATATCCCTTCTTGTGGTTACAGTTTATCTTTAAATATATTAAATTTTGCATTAATAATTAGATGTATCTAACGAAACGTGTTGTTTATTTTTTCAATTATTAATTACTGTGGCCTGTTTTCAATATGATTGTCATGAAGATGTTCTATATTGAAATAACGAGAGACAAAACCACCTTGAAAGTCCTTGATTGTAGTCACAACGTAAGGTAAAATTATGGCCAAAATTGAATAATTTAATATTTTGGTAGTTTTAAATATTTGGGAGTGTTGTAATTAACGGAAGTCGGAAAGACATTGAAAGGCTTAAAATCATATTCCAAAATTGCAACGTCGCTTTACTCTTCAAAATTGTCACATTCCGAGAGCCCATGAGCCTTTGACAAACGGCCGTGAGCCTCAATAATATCACGACGCTTCTCGAAGCGGAGTGCAGATTAATCAGCAAGGCAACACTTCATCGCGCGATTATAAGCTTTTAAATATAGGCGGGGTGCAGCCTGGGTCAATATAAATTAGCTCGTGATGAATATACCCGCGCCTCTAGGGTTGGGTCGCGTGTTAAGAGTTGTCGATAAGTTAATAGGTAGTTCAATATACAATTGTCATTTGTTTAACGTAGGTATAATTATACCTATTTGCTTATTGACTTATGGGTTCTTTACATTTCTATAATAAAAATATTATTTGATTAATCGTATAGTAATATCGATCATTTGTATTAACTATTCGTCAGAATATCAGATAAACTTGAAATAGCGTTTTATACTTTACGGTTTTATAAACATATATGTATTTTGGTTGATTATCTGAAACTATTGTTATTCGTTTTCTACTGGTAAAGGAAAATACTAAAACGACATTTACAAAACCAGTTCTGCTATTTCTACTGATTTGCTATCAGTAATTTATTCATACACATTTGTAGGTTAAATAATGTTAATTATCGAGTCTCCTATTTACTGTCTTGTTTGTAAATAGCTTATCCATTGCTCAGCGTGAGCTTAAAAGGTATGACTGGTTTAATAGGCGCAACGATTATCAGGCTCACTTATTGGGTCATGAAATGACAGAGCACAAAGTTCGCCCTTCCTTTAATTGAATTTAATTAAAACTTACCATATATAAAGTAAGTAATATCAATCACCCAAAAATATAATTCTGAGGTAAAATAATTACCTATTTGTATTGCGTTTATATTATATAATGCTAGGGAAAATTGTTATTTAAATTCGATATGTAATGCGCACATCCCTATTCAACCCTTTCCCTCATCGCGGGTTGCATCGCCCGGGGCGCTGCGAAACAGTTAACTAAATTAAAGTGAGTGTGAAGACCGCTTCAGGGTTAACTATTCCATTTCGTTTATTGCGCACAATTCTGGCTTAACCCTCTGCTGCTTAATAAAGATATAGAGACCTATTAACACTGACGCACTTTCGAATGCACTTTAAGCTAAGGTATTTATGCGCCCGTCCGATATTTTAGGGTTAAAATTGTTAGTTGATTACTTTAACGCATTAAATAGGTACACCATATTTATTTTGAACTTGCATTGTACAAAATTTATTTTATTGTTACTACGCAATATGTAATGTTTATTTAGTTAGTCAATTGACAGGACGACTGTATCAAGCCAAGTAAAATGTTTTATGTATCGACACTCAATATATCCTGAATATGACTCGTATCACAAATTATGGCGTCGGCTATTTGACATATTTCGAGAGGCTCATCAGAATTGGTAATGTCAACATGGTTAAGGTATTTGCCGATGTTTTTACTTGGCCATAAATCCCACTGTTTGGTTATTTGAACCTGTGATATGATGCCCGGAATAGTGACCGTTGACATCGCGCGACATTCGATAATGGATTTTATTTAACGATCGGCTATTTTGCGCATTTACATAAATACATAAAACATGTCAATTGTGCAAATGCCCTTACAAATAACTGATGCCTGAATGAAATATTCAATGGTGTCGCCTAATTTTAGGACTACTTTAGTGCTTCGTTGTTGGTTTGATAGTTTTATTGTATGCTAAACACCGCTACAGATTACATGTGATATTTGCCAGGTTTATCTGCGCAATCTAGAGACGCGATTATAGTAATAGAAAAACGTAGTACCTAACTTAATTTAATGTTATCAGGTAACTTCCAAATTATTTTTAACAAAATATTAAACGCTTTTTGTAAGAAATATTTCAAACAATGAATTTAAACCAACTACTGTTTAAGTAATTATGTATGACTGTGGATGGATGTATAATGTCACTCCATACATAAAGACATACAGTGTCGTGTATATCACGGAGCGGGCGCCTCCTACCGAATTGAATGGTCTGAGGACCAGCCCGCCATTCGCTGCGTCATTAGACACGCTGGGCTCATAAAAAATCGGAGGAGGTAATAATAATATATGGACTTCAAACATTCAAACCGCAACTACTATGTATTGTAAAACTATAGGTATTATATGTATACGCTGATATGGCGAAGACCTTAAGTACTTAAACAGCATAATTATGTTCTATCTTTATTATCAAGAAATAATTAAGACATTTTCTGATTTTTTCTACGCATAGTACCAAATACATACATATATTTTTGGCCAATGGTGTATTTAGATTCATCAATTCGTGAATGACCAAATAACTATTAATAATACTGCAAGAGACGTTATCAAAAGAGATTATGTAGTCCTAAATGTCTCACGTTACAATCTAGTTTCCGAACCGGTGGTAAATTCCTCGACATTCATAAGTGCCTTACCAAGGCCTAAACTGAATAAATAATTTTCATTTTCATTTTCATTTTCAATCCATGTCAATAAGTCAATATTTGGTGAGAAAATGTATCACAACAAGTGGGCACCTACAATTTACATACTATTTGAGCACTTCTAATGCAGTCTGCATTAGAAATATCTATTTACTGAAGAAGAAGTAAGTTGTTTCTCGTGTCCTGCAAGTTGGCCCGAATGAGGGAGTAGAACGCCACACCGCTCTCGGCCTACCTTCTGCATCCCCCACTTTTCACAGATCACAAGTTTCGTGAATGTATCGGCATGTTCAACATATGGAGGAGTATTAAGCCGCCATATCAAATCCTTCCAAAGGCAGCCCACACTCGGCCGATGTTTTTCACAACGGTAGTTAAAGGTTAATAGAAAGCGTGTAAGACAATACGTCGCGTGCCACAATGGCCATTGTGTCGGCCGTTGAGTCACGCTGCTCTGACGGCAGTGACACTTCTGGCTAGCTGTACTCTACCGAATATTAACTAAATATACACCTACCTATACACGTACTCGTACATTTGAGAAATCTACATAGGGACTAGAAGTTGCCAGTAAAATTTGATTTCAATCAAACCTCAAAATGTATAAATCATATCGGTTAATGATCCATATAAAGTGTGTTGTATTTAGCAAGACCTGAAATTATTCTCTTAGCAATGTAGACAGTTCACAAACCTTTTTCTAATTCATCTCATAATACTGTCTCCGAAAAGACTCCATAGAAATGTATTTTGATTGTAATTATGCGTTAATTAAATAATTATGAAGTGAGCGCGTGTAATGTATTTGTATGCAGCTCATTATGTACAGTAGTAGAACAAGACGAGTCGGCAGTACAAATCGATTTATCACTAATCGTGGAGCCGGTAATTATCCCCGAGCGCTATCGATGATTGAATCGATCTCATTACTTATATGGGTTTTTAATTAAATACTCGAGCTAAAAAACTCATGTCTATTTATTTTGATGGACTATTTGATGTGGTTTGCTACTGTATTGTTTTCTTTATTATGGGCGTGGTGTATTAATATTTGATTTTTGTTTGTTTATTCAGAAAAGTTGTTTAATGATTATCGTATATATAAAAAATACGGGTTTGTATCATTATACGAAGTTACTTAAAAGCCTATTAAGAAAAGTTCCAGTGACAGATGAAAAGATTGCCTCCTACATAAGTACTGATTGAAGTACTGATTCTTATGTCAAACTGTGTCCTCAATTTAACCTGTTTATCTATACCATAACAAAACATTATAATAGGCGAATAAGGACTCACCACGCGAGGTACCATAGAGATGCGTCTACCACCTAATTATGGTACAATCATGGAAACATCATCAGTAAATAACCAACAGTGAGCCGCTCTTCATTACTTACTGCCAGTGGAGGCCGTCAATCAGAGCCGTCACTTTTTACTGGCCATTCATATCGCCGGCCATTCAGACTGGAACAAAAACGGTACGATAAATTGGCCGTGCAACTGATACCTTGTAGACACTTGTTGGCTACTGTTAGAAAAGTTCTCTGTGCCATTTATGTGTAGTTTTGTCAGAACGAGGAATAAAGTTTAATTGTGTACAAAAGCTTGCCTTTATGTTATCATCAAATGTGTTACATTAAGAGTATGTGGCATATAAGACTACGCATAAATCTTGTCCCAAATGATTTTATTAATAATTAAGTAGTATTCAACCGGATACGCAAGGGACAATTTCTTAAGAGGCGTGTTTTATTTCTGACTTTATCCACAAATTATATTTCAGAAATATTCATAACTACATACTAAAATCAAATCATTTGTTATTGTATATCATAGTGAAATTTATTTAAAAATTTGAGTATAATTTATAAAAAAAAAACCATATAACCCATGCACGTGGTGAGGTAATCCATTTACCTACTGGTGGGGTACAGATATATGTAATACCTGCGCCCTGCATTGACGGCTGCCTCGAACTCTGTTTTTCCGGGATGTAAAACCAACTATAGGTACCAGTCTCCAGTATATGCCTGTTATTTATACAATATGCACTGTACGCCAATACAGTATACCATGTACCTACGTTACAAAAAATTTATTGTAATAATATTTGGTATGATTTCCAAATGATTGCATTTTTTGTTTACTTTAATAACTGGAATTGTTCAGCCCATTCTCCTGGAATTCAGTGAAAATACGTAAAAATATCAATGAAGCAGTATTATTGGTGTGGTAATTGTTTCCCACATCGTGAGGGAGGCTCGCCCGGTATAAATCAGATAAGGGTGGGATAAAACGCCGGATACTGGAGGCTGGCTGACCGCGAACCGGACTTGGGTTGAGGCCATGAAGTTTGCATTCTGGTGATATATGGAGCCAGGTGGTGTGTTTAGTTACACCATATGTACTGATTTTTATATATCTCTTTTTTAATTCTGTTCTGGTCTGGTTTGATAAGAACAACGATGCGAAAATAATACCAATTACCCGTCTGTCTCGAATGTTGTAGTGGTCAAGTGCTTCAGTAATCGCTTACCATCAGGTGACTCGTGTGCTCGCCCATAATAATGGACCATCGCATATGCTACACATTTCGATATAAGTAGAACTACTAGACCTTCTTTATATTAATTTTTATCGACATTTGTGCATTGCAACTGTGTCCATGGGCTTACATTAGTCAAGTGATTTATTTAGTTTTTTTTTTATTGTACAATATTTTTGAAAAGAGTAACTACTAAGTTTCTTGCCAGTAAAAGCAACCTTCCGAACCTGGCGGTAGCATGTATAATCCTGTAAATTGTGTCATTCTAACATTTGAAAGTGCTTTGTTAGAAGTCTAATCGAATAAAGATATTTTTGACTTTGACTTTGACTTATGTAATTTTTAAATTCAAGAACTAATCAATAAAAATAATTACGTCATTTTTATCCAGTTAAACAAAACCTCGTTTTAGACTAATAAAAATAAATAATGTATAAAAACATATGATTTTGCTAATATTCAATGAAAATAATGTTGTAGGTATGTATGTGACACGATAATCGCGTGTTTGATGGCTTCACTGCGGAACAATGGCCGCGGGGCGTGCTTGTGTAGAACATAAGGTAGGCGGTCAGGACCGATGCTTAGATGTCACTCCAACCCTGTGGCTTGCTACGGACGTATTCATGGCTTATCCACCAGTTTAACCTCCAATATGAAAGGCGGGAAATCTTGTCTTAAAATGAGCATTTTTTTGAATGTTTAGAATTGTTTTCAGTTTCATAGCATATCTGAGATTGCTGAGATTTATAGGGAAATAAACTGTGCAATGTCAAAGACCGTATCGTACCTTTAAGGAAGGATTTCTATTGCTGCAAACTAATTATTTCCGCATCAAAATTGGTTCAACGGCTTAGTCTTGGAAGACTTAAAGAGATGTTTGGTTTCATAATATCAGTGTGGGCGTTAGAGTATATATTCGGAAGACTTGCAATCTCATTATTACCTTAAAACCAGCAATAATTCATAATATTTTGCTGGTTTCTTGATCCGTTGTTTATCAAGAAAGGTGGGCACAGAGGCAGCTCAATGGACAGTGGACGTAATGCGAGCCGGGCGGCGCAAATCTCATGGGCGGCCGAGTTTGCGGCTGATTGCCGCTTTTTGCGAGGGCCTTATTGAAAACTGGACCCGCGGGATTACGGCCGGATTCACCACGATATTTATTATAACATTTCAGTGCCAATGTTTTCTTAACTCTTTTCGGAGGGATTGCGGGACCGACCGCTCTGTTAATGTGCTGTTTCACATACATTTTCACGTACATTTTCGTTTGGTTCGGATCTAACAATATAATGTTGGTTTTCAACGCAAAAGAAAGTATACGCTACATTGCGCTTTTTCAATAACCAATTGCTTGATACCGAGTTTGATGCTGCATTTGGTATCAGTATAAGCTTCTAAACTCCAAAAGTATGTAATTAAATTAATTCCACATCATTTAATTTATCTTTTGTAAGCGGCTTATTTTTCAATAAACATTCTTAACGCTTCTCAGTGGCTTATTGCAAATTGCAACTACACAGAGGACTTCATACTTACCATACTTGCATGACTTGCCTCTACCAAAATAACCACACAAGGCGCAAATCGACCCACGAATACATTTAATGTGATACATTTTTAGCATATTTTTTCTCAATTTCTTGGGATCATCATTGAACTTTTTACACAGTACTGTTAAAAACCATCCAAATTGGTCCAGCAGGTTTTGAAAAATAGGTTTTCAATATACATATATAAAAATAAAAATAAACCTATTTACTTTTGAAAAAGTGGTAAATTCCTCGACATTCATAAGTGCCTTACCAGGGCCTAAACTGAATAATCATTATCATTTTTCATTTTAAAAAAAAGTATCGGATTGATGCTAATCAAACTCGGACCAACGCCAAAAGTGAGTAAGTAATTTATTCAACATAATTTAATTTGTCTGTTTATGAAGGCGGTATACTTTTTTTTCTTAATTACAATATGATAATCTTGTTATTAGTGTAAAAAGTAATATTATCAGATCAGTTAGTTGATAAGCTCGTTAGTAAAATAAAGCAGTTGCATTAGAAAAGTATACAAATTATCCAAACCAAACAATCCGTACTGCAGCCCAACCCGATTTCACGCGATTAAGTGAAAAAAGCGAATGAATCAATTACCGGCGAGGCAAAACCTCGGCTAATGTGGCCCTAATTCCGCTCATTTGGCGCGCAGTTGTGGCCCATTCTGAACACGGTTTTGTGGTCACAAAATACCTCGAGCTTTACTACACCCTGTTGTTTGTGGTTTACTACTTCTTTGAGTACGTGTCGATTTGTGGTTACCGTAAGCAAATACCTGCATAGGCTTTTGTGGTTTGATTTAGGAACCAGTCATTTTTATTTTGTGGCTTGAGCCTTCATTACGTTGTGGATGTATGTGTGAATGATGAAATCCTTCTATAACGAGTCAATGGAAATTTGATAGAAAGAAATGGAAGAGAAAGAATAATTGCGCCGAATCCAAAAATAAATGGGATATGCAGAGTGCGAAACACATGTCGTATCGGCACTGTGTACGTGTGGTCTACACTTCGTGGAGTCGACGAAGGCGTGTTACTGATACTGTGCCGGATGAGGAAATCAGGCAGACATCCACGTCGGATCACCTATGTTATATTGTAATAAGGGAAAGCGTTTTGTTGTATTTTATATCATTTTTGAGAAGCCGAGGAATGGGATGTTGTATTACTGTCGAGAAAAGAGAGAACTAATAATAATATGGAGGTGTATAACTCTTAACCTTTCCTTAAAACGTAACCAAATGAATTCAATAAAGGGAAAACATTTTCCGTCCAAGTTGGTGAAGAGAACAAAATGTATTGTTTGCGTACCTCCAGTATTTGTCGACGGCGCGCAATCAGCCGCTTTTGGCGAATATTTTGTTTATCGACGACCAAGACGGAGAACATTTGTGTCCCTCGCCCTGTTTGCCTTTCGTAACGAAGACGTTTTTAAAAACAATGCAATCAAACTGCTCTGATTTGATTTGAAAATTTTGCTTTTGAAAGGGATTACATGAAAATGTCCATTACAGTTGATTAGTTGAGAGCTTGGCCGGCTTGCTAGAGGTTGCTAGTTCGATTCCCGGTACGGGCATAATTTGCCTGATGATTTTGCCCTTGCTTTTGCGTAGCTTAATCTTAGAATCCTTTGATCTGCTGGTAAATCTTTTCAAGTTGTTATTTACATTCAGATCTGTCGATACAAATTTAGTGTAGTTCCTATTATTCAAACTTTGTTTTGGTATTGAGCTAGGTAGTAGTATGGATCTTGGTCAGCTTATGTGGAATTTTTCCAACATGATAATCATGCTAGGTACCAGCACTGGGTAGGTTGTGAAAATAATGGGCTATTTACAGACGTTTTCTTCATTTACCTAGCATCATATTTTTTTCTATTAATTTCGCTTGATTTGTATTGCATTTGTTCGATGTACAACAGATCCAAAGTCCTTGAAGGCACCAGTCAATAGGGAAGCTCTGGCCAAACAAGGAGTGTAATTCTAACCCTACACATTCCTTTGCGAAGTGAATTCCTCGTCGCAAGGGACGCTACATTCCTAACATGTCTCCCCGAATTTTTGCAAGACAAATGGCATCTTGACCGAGATGACATATGGCCACGAAGAGCCTTATTCACTCCCGGAATTCCCAGTTTTCCGGGGGTACGATAGCCAATGATTTACGACTGCCAACTAAAGTTTTAGGAGCAGGATTTCGCTCTATGACCGCGACTATTTATGACGCTGTTTAAACTTGTTAGTTGTTGTCTCTGCTCGGATGCTATTATGCTGGAATGTTATGAATACTTCGCTATGCTAGATATTTACTGACTACCTACAATAAAACAGTAAAACGGTAGTCATTTTGAATACGATATCACATTTCCGAGCACCTTAATGCACGTGGTGTTACAAGTGTCTGTAACCGCTTGTCATTGTATTTAATATTCTAATCGCAATTTATGAAAATATGTTTAATGGGCATGAAAATATGAAATTAAAGAGTTTCAATAATGTTTTTATAACAGTTTGAGGAGCCATTCAAATAGTGTCCATCATTAATTAGTGCAGGTAATTGTAAGCATGTATTAAGTTGATCCATCATTGTGTAGTCGGTGCGAGTGACAAGTGCGCATACATATCCCATGAGCGTTAGTTTCCGCCAGCATTGCAGTGTGCGCCGCGTCGGCTGATCGTGCGCCGCTAATGAATTTTTCAAATCAAACCTATTTGGTCCCGTTACCGAGTAACGACTTGACAGTGAGCATGTCGAAGCAGGATTAGCATCTCATTGTAGCTATTGAGGTTTATTTGCTTCCTCTGTGCAATGGGCGCCTTGGATTGGATTCAATGCTACGCTCGCTATGGTGTTATCGGTGCACGTCTTTGTGCCTCGTATTTCAAATACCTGATTATTTCTTAATGGTTTCTAATAAGTGTACACTACTGTATCCACCAAAGAACACATTGTAAGACTTTATTTATAGAGCCTAACGTTGTATGAAATGTATTGCTAATAAGTGTAATAACTCTGTTATTAATATTATATCTTTCTTCTGTATTCATGTGTACGCCAGAAAATAAGCGCACTTCCGATTTCTATGCTTACATACTTATAGTTCACCACACATTTAATTCAGAACGATACGAGTAGGCAGAGAGAATACAGCAACATGTTCCACTTTTAGAACCTTCTGTCTTTTCTTAAATATTAACCAATAAAAACTAAGCATGTAATTGAATTTGATCCAAAGTGAAATGTGAAAAGTGTTGGGTGTGGTGAGGTATGTGAGAACAAATGGAGCGTTTAGCGGCGACCGCAGACCGCACGCGGCACACAGGCCCGACAAATGGCCCAAACGACCGCTAGTTAGCTCCTCCTTAGAACGTTACGTAGCTGTCACCATGGACTAATGTGGCACACGCATGGGACTGTATTTATAGGTTTAACTACACTAATTTGCATTGGATACAGGTCCCGTCACGAGTTAAGAGCGCGCAGCGAAAATAATGGGGATACTGCGAATCCAAGGTACGCGCTCTTAACTCGCACTTTTATAGTATTCGTAATTCTAAGCACCGATTTTTTTTAAACAACATATCCTTGAACAGTACCAAAGGTATCATCATCATTTCCTAAAACTTTCAAGGTTTACTTAATTTACCGAAGTTGTCTAAAATACTATAACGAAGAGAGCACTAATAATATTGCCATGTTCTAGCATGAAACAATGTAAAGTAGATAAATATAGATAGTAATACTATAGATGTCATAGCACACAGCAGATTCTGTATGACAGTATTATTAACTTTTAACAAGCCACACGCTCCCGAGAAAATGAGCAAGGAGTCTTACTATCTGTTAGAGATGTCAATGAAACATTCAAATGAAATGTAGTTAGTAATAGAATGTGGTGGATTCACAGAGCGTGTCACACCGGGGTCCACGCTACGGCCAACAATCCGATTGTATTTGCGTAAGCTGCCCGCCGCATAATCCGCACAGGATTATTGATGAGGCTCCTACAACGACACCACCGGTTATTAAGATTCACGAACCAAGTTTTAAGTTTTCAGCGGTTACGCCGTCCAAAGAGAAACTTGTACGAGTGACAGGACAGTTTTACCGTTTATGATATTGGCTTTTGGGGAGCTATTTTTAAAGTAAAGTGAAGGAATTTGCTGTTACGAATACTTCATAAGTGTCGTTATTAGATCTTAAACGAAATAAATAATTTTCCTTCTCATTAATTTTCCATTTTCCGTAAGTTAGTAAACTTTCTGATAGATTGGTCTATCTTCACTAGTTGCTTGCATTACATTTCAAGACTTTAGTATAGACAAACACTAATTAAATATTTGAGAAACTGGCTCCATAAATATACGCTTTAAGTATTTCAAAAATTTTCTGTTCTTGAATATATTGTAGTCATGTAAGAATCGCCATCTCCCCAACTTGCACCACGTCGCCAAGACGTACCTTCAGTGGACAGCGAGGGTCAGCGAGGCACGTCAATTTGCCTCGTCCTTACTTACCTAACTCCTAATAATGTTGTTACGAGTAAATTGTGACCCGGCTTTGCCTTGTTTGTTCTATAAGGCTTCTGTTACTTTGCTATTTACAATTGAGAAGAATATTTTATTGTGAATAATGAACCTATTTTACTTAACTCTACAACCCTAGAACACAATCTTAGCCAAAGTAAATAATGATTTAGTAAAAATCTTTAAGAAATGCTTCACAGTAAAGGAATTGTAACCATAGAGGGATATCAGGGTGAAGTTTAAAAATATATATTTGTCCGTTCATATTAGATCTATGCTATAATAAAGTAAGCTACTCACACTTTGCTTGACAAATAACAAATCCAATTTTTGTCTCCAAAGATATTGGCTGCTCCGCATACGTTGTATACTCATATAAAACCCAATATTGCTACCAATATCTAGAAATCACAATTTTGTTGTGATTTTCTTATCTCGTGTCAAGCATCTGAGATCCATTTTGCGAGCGATACATCAGCATCGAAGACATTGGCCGCTGAGGGTGAATTGTAAGCGTGTCCATTTCTGTTGGATGGCGGCACCCTCGCGACGTAATGATGTACAGGCCAACTCTTTTCGAAGAATGCGACAAGAATTGGAAATTTATAGAGTGGATGTAACAGGGCAATGGAAATTATAGCCAATAGCGATATGACTGCAGCTTTGATCGAATAATGTCTTTTATGTTAATGTTAAACGTATCTAGCGTTATTCTAACTTAGTAATGTGCCAAATAATCTATAAGTAAGCAAGTTGTGATGAAGGTACAATAGATAACGGAGCGATACTATTATCACCTATTATTATATGCCCGTCTACTATTCTGTAATAAAATACTTAAAAAACTTTTATGGCGGTTACAACACCTCCATACAACTCCCACGCAAAACTATCTTTTGGGAAAGAAAAAAAATGTGTGTTAGAGTAAGTGTGAAGTCCTGACATTTGGCCCGTGGGTCTTTTATTGCGTCCCAACCGGTTCCGGGTATCTGATGACCGGCCCCTTGACACTGGCGCGTTATCGCGGATATTTAGCTGGGAATCTACTCGGGCAGGACGTCTGCCGTGTTTATTGCATCGTAAAACTTTGAAGGGAAACGGCTATTGAAGATTGGAAGTGTTTGAGACTTGTGAAATTACTGGGTAATCGCCTGATAACACAGTGCTAGATTGAGATTTCTATGGGAGGATATAACATGTGCAAAGGAGGATTGTACTCAAGATAGCATCCTGAGACTGAGTACCCATATATTGGATTACATGTGGGGTTAAGCACTACTGTGCTTTGTTACGTTTTTGTACGTCATGGCAACAGTTATATTTTGAGGCAAGCCCAGTGCGGTTCCTAAATGGCTCATCACAGGTGTTACATTACTGTTTTTTTGTTTAATATAACTAGGTTCAAATGTGATAGATGATGAGTCCATCACCGCCCCAGGAACTCCATACGTACGTACACACACCCTGATGATGATACAAACTATATTTTTTTCATAATCTTCGTGATGTGCCACCACTGCACGAAAAGAACTTTAAAAACTCTTGTGTCACTGGCGTTGCAGGTGACTACTATGACCGCTTGAACATCACGATTTTAATAATCCTTTGCCCGCAATATCATTGTACAATTTGATTGTGTCCTCAACTAAGATACTATGTTCGGTCTATGTAAAACTTAGACTAATATGGACATGATAGAGACGCTTTCGCAAAGATTATTGCATGAGATCTTTTTGCGGCTTGACCTTCGTTTTTTGTCAAGACTAAACTAATTGAATTACTGCGAATTTCACGTCCATTTGTGAACAGCGGTAAACCACTTTCTGTCCTGTTCATTGTCATAACAAAAAACACTGTTCACTGTTAATTCGAGCGTTGGTTGCACGTAACATCTACAGTACATAACTTAACATTCAAATGAGAATTACGTCACTTGTTAGGGGTACCTATATACTCATTCGATTCGATTTGTTTGAACTAAGGCAGTTCGTTAATCGGGAATTCATAAGAAATACCCCCTGGTTCGATCTTGTGTATTTTTGTGGGAATTTGCACTATGTAACGAGTGCTCACTAGTAATATACGCTCACTACGGAGTCATACACGGTAGAATGACAGGAATGGTGGTCATATGTTAAATTCAAATCAAATTAAACTCCCTACACATACTTAAATCATATAAAAAATACGATAGAATGTCCCATGTTTAATTTCAATCGAATCAAATAAGTAAAATGTTACATGGAATGCAAATGTAGTTATTGACCCCGATATTGGTAAGAAAAACAGCCTAAAAACATTGCAATTAAAATAATAGTCGCTAGCAATAATTTATTTTTGTCTTCGACATTAATGATGGCTTTTACAAATTAGCTAATTATCTTTTGATCGCTTAAATCGATACAGTGTTCACGCACCTTTGATGTGATGTGACCGAACACACGGTGCAGAGTAAGTATAACCCGTTTATTACTAAACAGCTATTACGCTGTCTTACGGTCACACACGAAAGGTATTCATTAAGTGACTCAATTCACCATTTGCTCAGTTGTGTGGCGTGTGAGCTTCGCATAATATCTGGATAAACATGCAACTCTCTCAGATCTTGAACTAATACAACAGAAATGTCAATGTCATTATAAAGTTAGCCAGAGAATTGGACCCAACACGCACTCTCGCCGTCTAACTGTTGAACGCTAATTAATGAGTTGCTGGCATAACCGCGCATCGCACCGAGTGCCAACAGAGCCACGAGAAAATGGCCTGACCATAGGTACCATACAATGTTAATTGTATCCGTAAACGTCTCGAGGCACTAACGACGCGTCAAAATGTAATTAAACCTACATCTGTCCATGAAACAATACGAAACAAAAACCAACAGCCGTGACACGAACAAATAAACTAATTTAATCGTAACGCCACTTTCGCTGTCGTCCATCGTTATCGAATCGAATCTCAACGGATCCTAGACTACCATCGTATTTGGCCGGCTAATTTCGTAAGACAAGCGTGTCCACTAATATACAAAGATAAAAACGCTTTATATTTAGCTAAATAAGTTTAATCTAAGGGTGGACTGTAACATCTTTCCGGCTTTTTCTTGGCATTGTGCTATACGCCAAATTCAACTCTACCACCTATCAGTTAAAGTGTACGTTCCTTTTGTTTTAGACTGACGTGTATGACGTTTGCGAGTTAGAGTAATTGATATCTTGGTGTATCTGGCCTGTGCGCAGACGCAAGGTGGTCGCAAGGTGCGCGGCGACCGTTGGCGCACCTTCCTTACCTGCGGCTAATAATAACCAGTACGAGCCGTAACACCACCGTGTAACAACTGATTAGTGGAAGTGGAACTAAGGGGTGACACGTGACACTCCGACACGGCCGTTTTGTTACTCACTATCCATCACACTTTGATGTCTTATTTCCTGGATAGCGCTAATAAACATGGCTAGTGAAACTCATGCTAGGACATGTGAGCATGTTGCTTATTTTTTCCTCTTGTAATAAGTCTTTATCTGTAATATTTCCAAGCATACTCTTCTAAGGGTATCCGAGAGAATAGAAAGTGTAAAATAAGTTATTAATTTTAAAATATAAGTGGTAGAGTCGAAGAGTGAGGGAAGTTCTAGGCAACTTCTATAAAGGAAGGAGGTTCTACAGGAGGTTTGATATATTACTGTATTGTTTCTTCCTGCAACAATAAAGGTTTGGTTAACAAGGACTAATTAACTAAAGGAAATCGAGCGTGAGATTGCTTAGTACATAATTGCTGGTTTACGCATACGCATTTCACGAATTGCACACTGTTGCAAAGTGCCGGAATTTTCCACAGCCGGGTGCGAATTCACTAATCAATAATATGCACGACATGCACCCGACTTATGAAATCAACATTTTTACTTATTGGCAAATGAATACCGCCTTCCTTAAATGACAAAAAAATAAAGGGCTATTTAGTAGCTAACTAGTACTTCAGCCAAAACTTTACACCAGAGTACTGAGTCTTTCAGGTTTTAGCTTGCTTAAGATAGATTTTTGAACGAGAGATACCGATCGAGCATAAGAATCTTTCCTCTTCGTTTTTATTTCATTACCCTTTAAATACTTCTGTTCGCAAAAATAAACTCATATTCAATTTAGTTTAGTTAATATTGCGGTTAGTTCGGTAGGCAATTAGATATATTTGGACTTCCGTTCGACAGTCGTTTATCGTCCGGAGCCCAATTTAAAGCCGTCACAGGCTCAAGGTGCACGCAACATGTACTTAGTGCGAATTGATAAAAAATACGACATTTTGGCAACTGGTAACCATGCGTGACTGAAACCATGACATATTAAAGTAAGGTGCTTTGATTAAAATAACAGATAAAAACATACGTGACGAACCTCCTCCTTTTTTTAACTTAGGTAATATATCTGGACTTCGACACTTGAAATAGCACAAATTATACGCCACGCTGTTTCACCCCTGAAGATCTATTTTTATGGACTTGAAGTGACACTAGCCGCCGTTTCAGTCTTAAATATCATCCTGACAGCGAAAGTGCTGTCAGGATTAGTCTGGCTGTTTTGGAACAAACTCTATTGCCCTTATTACAAAACTGCCTAAAAGATTAAAAGCTGTTCTTTTTACTCAAAAGGGATGTTCCTAGTTCGTAATATATACTGGGTATTGTAACACCCCACTTTCTTATAATGAGTAACTATTATATACAATGCGTGAACATAAAGTACATATTAATATAATTATAGTAGTAGTGTGACCATCACCTTATTCTAACACGGCAATCAAGTCAAAGCATCGAATAGGGTTAAAACTAAAGTGTGACCATAAACGTCGTAGACGAAGCGTGTCGTCCCAGCAGATGTCCCCGTGGGGTCACCCTAATGTCAATGGCTCCGTGACATTTATTAACGGTTGCCAAAGGGTTCGAGGAGAAATTCTTTAAGGCTATTTTCCCACCGGCTAAGAGGGTCTTCACCTTGGCTTGACGTGGAATTGAGGGTTTCCAATATTTATCAGAAAATATCGTTACACGAATTCCTAAAATTAAAAAAATGTGAAGTGCCTGAGATACATCTACAACAATCGTCAAGAAAAATATACCTTAGCTCTTCAAGACCTCTTGTGGAAGCACGTGAAGTGAAAATAACAAGAAAATTCTTTTCGGCGAATGATAGCCATTTTCCACGTGAGCATCTCATCATCTTCGGTAAAAAGTGGGTATTTAATACTCCTGCCCTTCGAAAACCCTTCTAAAAAGACGCAAGTTTACGTATTTTTTAAATATAATTTATATCAACCCCAAGTTAACTATTATATTAAGCACTTCAAGAAACTTTAGCAACACAAATCAAATTGTCATAAAAACATTCTTAAACAACTATTATAGTTGGCGATAGGGTTTGTTAAATAGTTCCGTAAGAACCACAGCCGTGACTGTTTGCATAGTTTTGTGAACAATTAACTTTTAATAAGCCACTAAGTTATCTTAACTACTTGAAAGCAGCACCTGATCATGAGATATGAAATCATTAAAGTGTTTTTAGCTTTCATTACCTTTTTATTAAGTACTAGGTATGTGAAAGTAGCAATCCGCGTTCTGTGTTATTTAGCGTATCACTGAGGTGCCGACTATTATTTATCTTCCGATTTTACATTTAATGAGTTAAAGGATTCTGGTGAATTAATACTACCAACCTGCCAGAACACATGCAGTCAACTATGTTTTTAGTTCTTCCCTGATGTTAAGCGGTTACAGTCCGGTTGCTACACCAAGAGTGTCACCTGCACATGTAGAATGGAAGGTAATATAACTCCAGTCTTCTTAATCCTGCTCTCCACGGAGCATCTTTGAAGGAAAAATTTAAAGATATAGGAATTTTAACAGTGGCTTCGCAGTATATTTTTGCAAACTTACTACTTGTACATAAAAATATAAATTCTTTTCAAAAGAAGCGTGATGTACATAATGTCAACACAAGACATAAAAATAAATTAGTAGTACCTACACACCGCTTACAGAAAGTCCAGGGGTCATTTTTAGGGCAAAGTATACGCTTTTATAATAAATTACCTACATATATTGTAAATTTGCCCTTTGATAAATTTAAAGAGACTGTAAAATCTGTATTACTTAAAAAGGGTTATTATACAGTTAGTGATTATATGTGTGATAAGGAAACTTGGAATAATGTATTACCAGACAAATATTGTAAGTAGTCTCATGGACACTGTACTTATGCTAAAATTCTTTTTAATATTACTTTTGTACTTTGTTTTGACTGGCTTGAGTTGTCATGCTCACTAAAATGCCTTTGCTTGCGGCGGCGTCAGGATGACGGGTCGCTCACTTCCCTCAATAATGGTTGAGGAGGGCGATGGCTGGCATTCTCGTCATACTTGTGAACAGGTGCTGCTTGTGGGGGCTGGTCATCTCAAGCTACGCATTTAGATATAAATAGAACTACTAGACTTTTCTTTATGTTAATTTTTATCGACATTTGTACATTGGAACTGTGTCCATGGGCTTACATTTCTCAAATGATTTATTTTGTGATTTTTTTTAATTGTATAATATTTTTGAAAAGAGTAATTACTGAGTTTCTTGCCAGGTTCTTCTCAGTAAAAGCAACCTTCCGAACCTGGCGGTAGCATGTATAATCCTGTAAATTGTGTCACTCTGACGATTTGAAAGTGCTTTGTATAAAGTCTAATCGAATAAAGATATTTTTGACTTTGACTTTGACTTTGCACTACTGACCTAGTTACCCGATTAGGATTTGATTTAAAGTCGAAGTTCTCCAGCTCAAATTCTCAATATAAAATCCCGTTGTGGCCTAATACCTCTCTTTCGACAAGTAGTCCCAAGAGTCATCTAAATTTACGCACCCTAAAACAAAATCTAATTATCATACCGAACTTTTCTAAGTAGGTAAATAAATGAATTTCAACTTACCATCACAAAGTGTAATTGAACATCTCAAACGACTATAAAATAAACATATTCAAAAGCACATGATAGTTTTCAGTCATTCGTTCACATTATGAGCAGTAAACAGATTGTTGGCTATATTAGAGTAGCGCTATAAAAATGTTAGTGATACTGGTTGTACTTTTTACTGAGTGCGCTATCGCTTTATACCATCATTATGATCTGCTTTATGCGATGCGCGGCCGTTAGTAGCAGATCATATTATTATTATAGGAAATGTCTTTTTACTACTTATATAAAGGTTCGGTGGAACATACATAAAAGTTAACTATTTAGTGTAATTAGTTGAGCAAACCTAGTTAAGGTTTATGCTCTTGGTTGATGCACCTCTTATTGAGTGCAACTGATTGGCACTTATTGCCACGCATGCTTTTACAAATTGTATACTTACTGATTATAAATAACATAAATCAGGAATTTACATTCCACTAATAAAATGTGCTAATCACGAGTAATCTCAAGAATTTTCTTCAAAACAACCGACTCTGTTCGGATAATTACTGGCAATATCTGGACGGTATTTACCCACTTGCGTTGTTAATAGTGAAAGGTTTAAAAGTAGGCAACGCTTTTAAAGAGGCGTCGAATAGCTAATATTTGAAGGGATTTTATTGCCATAATTCGAAGTTCGCCTGCACTGTCAGACATTCTACCAAATACCTGATTAAATCAAACTTAATATTGTTACTCTAAGCTCTAAGGATGTTCTACGCCAGACCACTGCACTGCAATTGCTTTGAGTAGGCAATGAGTGGGACATGCATAACATTAAATTACAAGCAAGTACCTGAAGTGCATAAAAGTGTACTTTAAAATGTAGTATAGTAAAGGCGATCACCTTACCACTGTGTGCCGGCCTCAACAGGTTGGTACTCCGAGTCAAGCCAAACATGTGTAATACTAAACAGCTCGCTCGTTCAAGATGTAGCTTGGACCTAGTATCCCGACTATGACTTTGTATGAAGCCCAGACTTTTTCAACAATATGTTCTATATGTCTTATTATTTTTACCACCGCCAACCCACTCAACGTTGTTGCAAATTGGATCCATGATTGCACATCAATCGATACAACACGCGTTAACTTTTTCTGGGACCAATTTTACGCACAGTTTATCTCCGTGTAATGTTGAGCCGTCACGAAGATATAGAAAAATGCATTATTAAACCCCATAACCATTTCCAATATCGACAGTGCGGGAGGTGCAAACAAAAATACCCTTTCGCGTGCCGTAGCGACTTGGTGTAAATGAGTCGCGAGAGATCGCCTTTATGCGCGAAGGGCTTACTACCCCATTGTCCAGCGACACCAGGCCACTTTGGGGTGACTTAAATCCGAAATTGGGTATTTCGAAAAATGTGCATGTGTCATTTATCACGACCCTCGCTTTAGCGCGGGTGGAAAAAAGCTAACCCTGTTTAAAAAACTACCCCCTATATAATCCGGCCGCTAGACTGGCGCGGTACACACAAACAGTATTAAATTTTTGTAGTATTAATACAATGGCGTCGGCGGCGAATAAATATTGCATGGATGCAATGGGAGCCCGCGCGGATAATCCTTATTAAGTGAGATCGAATGTTCAACAACCGTGCGGGGGACCATCATTTGATCCATCCATTGTTTTAATTTTCGCACCTACGGTCATCGACACCTTTCTGTGACGATGTCTGAGAAGCTGGTGTCCTAATTAAATTGGACCATTTTTTATTACTTAGGTATATGAAACTGGTAACAAGCATGTCTAAGTTGGGATTGTTTTTAAACCCGTACAAAGTACGCACATTTTCATACATGTTTAAGTGAGTATTGCACTTCACTTGTGTAGGGGACCGTGAGGTCTTTCATTACAAGTGACTCAAATTAAATTACAGTTTCTCAATTAAATAGTTGAAATGAAGAGAGGCGCGTGTCGCATTAGGAGCCACCGTGGGTGAGCGATGGCTCGCAGCGTTTACAATAGGCCGCGGTTAAATTTTCAATATTTTGGTTGGCTCCGTGGAAGCGCACGTGCCGCCGCGTGGCCCCCGTTAGCCCCCTGCCGCACCGCAAAACGCTTTATTTTTTATTATTTTCATAATTCATATTTCACAATAACAACTGCAAAGGCGTTTCGCACGGTTAGCTTATGAAACCACTTTCGCGATTTCGCGTGGGGCGCCTCAGGAGCGGGCTTACCGCAAGGACCTCTTATGGGCCCGTTTTTATTTATAGTTTATACTATGGCATCGCCTTTGTGATCCACTTTATCAAACGGTTTAGAGAGATCGCTCGTGGGGTTGCGATTCGGATAATAATTTAGACGAGTTCTTGTGACGCTGCTTATTGTGTTTTTTGGCTAGGGATTAGCAGTCGGCGGGTTGTCCATAAAAAGCTACTGTTTCCAACGCTTCCGCAGACAACGCTAATCCACGCTACTTCGGGTACGCTCAATTGGACTTCATTTGTATGTTTTATTGCAACTATAACTAGCTGGCTTCTTTAGTTTTCGGTAAGACGTTATGTACTCAAATCGATGGATGAAATCGATATCAGTGACTTTAGATCCAAACTACAATAGATAAAAAAAAACAAAACTCTCCCAATAAAATAAACGTCAAAGGCATTTTTAATTTGCGAGCTACATTTCGATTAAGGCGGTCGAAGTTTTATGAGTTCTCGTTGCAACATCCCGTGTGCATATTGGGACTTGTTCTAAGAGGAATTTTTAGTGCCGTCGGGTGCCTTATCCAAATTGCCGGAACAGTTAGGGCTCCGTGCTTAGAGGGAGACTTTTTTATTTTACAGTAATTTCCCATTACATTTGCCTTGGGTAGCGCATTGTGGGGTAAAGTGGGGTAAAATTGTTTTTTGCAGAAGTTAAAACGAACAAATGTTTTGATGTAAATATTTTTTTAATTATTTAATAAGTATTTAACCGAGACTAAATGCTCTTTGAATCTATAATGATATTGAGCATGGGAGAGGTGTGGTTGTCTTTACTTATTAAGTGTTAAAATTACGTTGTCACCTGTAAACAACTACATCACTTCACTAAGCATTTTGAATTGTCCCAAACTATCCAGTTTCAGCTCCAATTAAACGACCTTGGCGTTATTATATCGTTCTAATATTTTATACGCAATGTCCGAGATATTCAACGTTAAAAGTGTTATAAAACCATTTCTTCATGTTAATAGTGTGTTATAGTTCGAATTCAATTCCATCCAGCGGTCGTTTCATATGATCAACGTCATTAATAAAACTTAACGTCGGCTCAGAAGCGACGGTAATGTTCTATCAACTTAATCCTTCAAATATATAATTAAGTTTTTAATTTAACCGGCTCATAAACCATCAGTATGACCACCAGTAGCCAATCCTTCAGATAGTAATGAAGTTAGCGGCATAGTTTCTGTTTAGTATTAAGTGGTATAAATTATCTTTAAGGATATTATTAGTTTTGCATTTGTACTAAAAGTTTATGCCATGGAGGAGGAAAGGCTTATTGCGCGTGTTATTCGATGTGTGACTTTAATTGGAATTTAATTGGATGTGTGACGTAAGCCGTCAGTCCGGGTTTTCAATTGAACATCCTTGTCAAACAGTTACACGATAGTCAGAAACTTGAAGAAAGTCGGACAATTGCTTACCTCAGATTAAAATGTTTGCCCCATTGAGAGTTAAATAAAAAATTTGCTACCTTCCCAATTTCCTTATCTACACTGATATTATAAAGTGGAAAAATTTCATAGTTGTTTTGTTTGTTTGTTTGCATTGAATAGGCTCTGAAACTACTTGACCGATCTTGAAACGTCTTTCAAAAATGGATAGCTACATCATCAGCGAGTAACATAGGCTATATTTAATTCCATTACTCCCACGGTGACGGGAACCACGCGGGTGAAACCGCGTGACGTCCGCAAGTCTTATATAGTTTCTGAATACATAATATATCAATATTGTTTCGAATTATGGGTAATACGTATTGTTCACAGTAATAATTATCCTTAGTACCGAACTTAAAAATTGTGCGGTAGACGGCTATAACTCCATGACGAGTTCACATACGTGAATCTAGCCCCAATACTAGAGCTATTGTCTATGTATCTTTACAAGCAGGTCTACTGACTAATGAGCGCTGCCATTAATTGTTGAGTATGATAGCCCTTTCGTTTAATGCAGTAGGTTAAGAAGATAAATAAACTTATATTTTGTTAACAAATAACGAAGCAAACAAATTTATTTATAAATAGATCTTTAAATAAATATTAGAAACAAAATTGAAATGCAAACAAAAGGAAGTTCAGTAACGCGAAGTGTGCATCATGAGTACTCAGTATTCGTAAATAATGTTCGGTACGTGTAAGGAGGAAGTATTAGAGTACAACCCCTGGGGTCGCCCGTACCCCGGTTTAAATACATCCGATAAAAAACTAAACGCACCCCTCATGCAAAAAAATCGACCCCAAGGAAAAGCCAAATGGATACGGCCATAAAGGAAAATTTATCCGCAAATTAATTTGTACCGGTACGAAATAAAATTAAAGAAATTCAGTGGAAGTGTTTTAGGGTTTAAATGTACGTAGAAGCTTATTGCATATTTCCTTTGTTTCAATAAAAAATAAAACGCGATTGAATTAAATCAGGCAGCAGACATCATGTCGTTTTGATCGATAGTATACTAAAAACTTCTCATTACAAATACTCTTGACTACATTAAAAGGTTTATTTAAAAGTACCTTCCATAATAGGTAAGTAGATTCCATCATAGGGAAAGTATTTGACTCCAATGTTTGATCTCCATGCTTATAATATCAAGTAACAATTTGTCAACGACGACAGTCAGAATCCATGGGAACCGTGTGTCGAAATCGTAAGAATTTTCGCCATTAAAGTCGGCTCGCTCTTGGCGTACCGTTTGATTTATTGTGTACAAATGTACATTAGATTTTTATATTCGCCTCCCAATGTTGTAAATAACCACGGATGTCGGAAGATTAACTTCACTGATTTATTTATTTTAGCCGGATGATGGATGGATCGCGCCCAATTGTTCCATGCCGATACTTTTGAAATATAACGTCTTTATATTTGACCTTTACGCTATATAAATGTTGGTTGTAAACAATTTAGACACATCGATTGTGATTGCTCAACCTAGTTCAATATTTACTGCTATCGATTTTTATAATTACAATATATGTTGGAAGTCATTAAGATTTCTAATATGCATAATTTGACTCAAATCTTGAACAAATAAATGATATTTCTACTTCTTCATTCACCCTTGTGGGAAGATTTGTAAATGAATCATATATATTTGGTAGATATAGAAGGTAACAAATTATATATGTCTATGAATATATTGTGAATGTCAACGGTTTTCGCGTCTTGTCAAAATTTATTATAGTTATTTATGTGTCGTATATTATGTGAAAGCCAGCCCACCTGTTAAAAGTAAGTCGTTATTAAATATCGATACGTATTCGTTTTGTGATGCCATTATAAGAAAGCGCCCTTTTCCATATGAAATACTTTATTTCACTTTTTAACAAACTCAATAGTAACAAGACACAGGCAGTGATACTTGTAATCCAATTCTTTCGTGTAATTGCCTAATCTTTTCACTTTCAATAGGTGGTAGTTAATCTCGCGCCCCAAGGTGAGCCACCCGCCTCGGGGCGGTTATTTTTTAAACTACCCCATTATAAGTGGAGAGGAGATAAGGGAGGCTAGATTTTGAACCAATTTAAGAAGCTTTTGGTATTGATTGTAATGTTCCTTCATGCTTCGTTTGCTCTTTTAGACGGGACATTTTATTACCTCATGTCATACATATTTTTTCAGACTTAATATAATGCCTAGTGCTAGTACAAGATACACGTATAGTGGAGTGTTCTCAGACGTCATAGTGATAGATTATTATAAATCCACGTGATACATTGTGATCATATTATCATATATACATACTGTATGTATCCTGGCGAGAATTCCACAGAGTAAACACAGCAGTAACGACACGATCTTTATATTCGTTATATGTATATAGTTCAACATTCCAAGGTTGACGCTATAAGTGGCGGCCGAATAAAACATATAAAGCTATGTTGCTATCATTAACATAATTAATGTTATCTGTCTTCGTCCACTAATCACAGCGAGCGTATCTTACTAGCCATGCGTTACATCTGGCCAAGGCTTAAGATGGACCATTGGAAATGTTGGAGCATTCGGTGATTACTACATTAATGTTGCCTCATTGACTTACTCAGATCATAAACTACATATTCACTCACCTACGGTGAATTGTACTATACACGCACTTCTCAAAGCTACCGATAAAAAAATGCTACCAGTGAACTTGGACCGCGGTCCCCGTTCTTCATGGTCCTAGTCGACCGAATCCTCTGAATACGAACCTCGAAGGAGTGAATCTTTAGGAAGATATAGGTCATGTAATTTGTGTTCATGTGTATGCTGCTTTGATTTGTTTACTCTCAGTGTGGTCCTACAAATATAGTATATATACTCACAGGTACAGTTGGCTCACTTTCTGATCAATTTGACTAACATTACCTTTTATCCTAACCAAAGTGGGTGCCAGAGGTGTTCAACCTTTGATTAACTTTCATTGAATGTCCGTTAATTATAGGTATCTCCCAAGAGGTTCGCGCCAATCTGTGTAATGTACAGGCGATATCTGCGGCCAGCGTGCGCAGAGTGTGTATTCTATAAGAAGGTGGCTTTCACCGCTCCATCCGAAATTGATCGCGGCCATAAACATAAATATTATTAACAACAGTATTTATAGTTTTCCTAACGTCCGTGGTATTTGGCACTATACCGTTGCCCTCATACGAGTATATCAAATCATAGTTTTCTTTTCTCTATGCCATGATGGTTTTACGACTATGTTCCAACAAATTTATTAGTAAGTATATGGCACATTTTTTGGACTTTCCAAGTGTCGTAAATTGTCTAGCATTAGCATCAAGCTTATGTTAAGCTTAGTGTCGTTTTATTTTGGAAGAAAAAACGCTGTATTTAATATGAGATTACAACATTGTATATTGTTACAACTTGTTTTTGTTGAGGTGTCGCTAACCAAGTCGGCTATTTGAGACCAATAAAGCGGTACGCTAGTCTATTATTTGTCTAGTTATAACAGTCCGCTAATTGTAGCCTTCCCAGGTGCGCCAACATTTTGGCAAGCATATAAATAATTTCGACACGCATTCCATAGAAAACACAAAACTCGACCTTAACCCACTTCTGCTACACTATAATTTTGCGGTCATTAATTAACATACCAATCGTCGACTAATCTCAGCATACTGGTCTTAAAGGATTTAGCAATGATACAAAAATACAGCCAACTTCTGCTTGTGACTGGATCCAACAATCATACTTTAAAAACGAAATGTAGATATTTAAAGGTATTAGTGAAACATAGGGTATGTATTTAATACCGTCGGTTAACAATAGTTGGCAGTGCGAGGTTGGCTGCGTGCGGGTCGCATTCCAAAGACCTACATTCCTGCGTAGACACGTGGTATAGGAAGTGGGCGCTAGTGCAGCCTAGTAATGTGCCAAGCCGTCCTACAATATGTGCTTATGTACTTAGGTACCTACGAGAGATGATTCACTACTTTGTTATTATGTATCTGCGGATTATACAAGTGGCCAGAGTACTTGCACGTATTTCACACACCAGGGGCCTAACAATGAGCTCTTATCGCCACGTAATTCGGCTGAGTGGCAGTTACGTCTTCTTACATGTCACATAACTATATTTGCGTCATATTCGAAGTCATCACTATCATGATGACAATATGAGATCATGGTGAGACTGGCACTTGTGTTGCCTTGGCAAGAAGGTACAGATCCATTTCGTTCCAACCATATTCTCGTTATCCTTTCATACATTTTACTCTCTATATAGTTTGACAAGTTATTTAACCTTTCCAAACAGATAAGTGTTCCATGAGAATCTGGAAAAGAAAATATAACATAAATCTCAAACAATAAGCTTATTATGCTCTATCGAATTATCGAACAGAAGACTGAGAAGGACTGTTCCAATTGCTTGATATATTTTTTTATATTTCATTGCTTTATAACATGATTGAATACGTATATACAGGATTGCGGTCTCAGTCAATTGATTCAAAAACACTATAGGCGATACCTAACACCTCCGCAGCTCCAATACCTTCTGGTCCCAATCACCCAACTTCTGGAATAAGTGCATGGGTTTGATTGCAATGGGCTGGTTGCAACAAACAGCCAACAGCATCAATTTACAGCGCACATAATTCTTTGATAGTAAAGCAAGCAATACACACACGTCCTCGTAAGTCAACCTACAGGACGCTGGCACCAATTTGAGCTTCGGCTCACAAATAACATAATGCGATTTGTGTGACAGCGGCCGTGGGTGTAGATTATGACACGTCTCGTTATCCCAGCTTTATTGTTTATCGACCCGGGGATACGAGTGGAGGCAATGATTTGTGAGCTAGCTCTTCAACTACATCGGTTTAATAACGTAATGGAAGTGCCACTACTTCTCCAATGTTACTTGTTTCGCGGCTGCTATTTCATCGCACAATAAACTAGATCGACAAAGGTGATCTTTGGTATTCTTCAGGGCTTATGATGGCTCTACTTACTACTATGGACTTCAGCAAATTCAGTTTACGGGCTTAGTTATAATAAATTAATTGAGAGACTGACAAACAGAGTCGTTTTATATAATTAGTAGTAAGTAGGAGCCTTCAGAACGACGTGGTGCATCAATCTATAAATGGATAAAAATCGGTAATTCATGAAAGCAATGGAAGCATAGGTTAGCAAACTGACAGAGTGTCAACAGAAGTGAAGAAACCTAAATGAATGACGGAAATAATAAAAAAAAATAGACGTCGTGCCTATTCCACGTGTAAATTGTAATGTTGGATTAAAGCCTCCGTGCAAAGTAATTAAAACAGTGGTTTGTTGCTTAATTGAGTATCGTGACAGGTAAAAAGGTAGAATCAGTAGTTAGGGCGGCACCACACGGCGGCCATGCGTCAATCGGACGGCAGCGGCGCGGCCGGCGCGCGCGGCGTAGGAGTCCGTCAGACGTTAGGTGCGGCGGCTGCCTTATTTATTGCAACTCTGCGCTAGCAGATTTATAACATGTGTATTTGGTGTGGGAGTTCTATTAATTGATAATAAGTTTGTTTGATTGCCTTATTCGGATCTAATAGCCCAATTATCCTGACCTATTCCGTAAGGAAATCTCCGTGCAGTTCTCCTCTCAACTAACAGATATGTCATGTGTTTTTTTTTGCAGGGTATTTATTTTATGATAACTTTAAATATAAATAAAAAATATTTGTATGTTAATTATAACAAACATCCCTATAAAAAATATATTATACTGTATTATTCTCTATTCTATATACACTTTAGCGACCACTAAGCCTGAGTTGTGGGCTTTGAGAAAATGTTCTCAGTCTCCTAACAAAGATATTAGGCATTCGCAAATTCCTTTTAAAGCCACGTTTGGTAGGAGTCAACCCTTCTTTCGGGTTCATAGCTCATTAAGGAAGGGTTAAGATTGAGTCGGGTCGCATACTCCCCGGTGCAGTGCAACAGTATTTCAAGTCGAATTAGCGAGTTAGGGTTACTTTTTGGTGAATTATAAAGCTGTTAAGTAAACGCTGTTAGATAAAGCTGCGAGTAGGTAACACTCTCTGTGAATTTCGGCCAGTATAAATAATAAATTATTAAGCTACATCTTTAGAAGTGCATCGAATTCAGTTGTATGTAAAATATATCCACAGATACTAAACATAAGTAAACAAACATAGATTGAGAAGCACATGTATGTTCACCTGCCACTTTCTATAGCAACAAGAGATTCCACTAAACAATCCCAAGAAATCCACAGAAATGTTGTCATCCGCCGCCGCACTTATTCTAACTATAATTTTATTGGTTTTATATAGCTGTAAACATACTTTGCTTTCTGTATTTCTCTGAGAGAATACATTTTGATTAGACTTTTGATTAGGCTCTATGACAAACTGTAAGTATATTTTAAGACTTACTTTCTCGCTAGTCCACCCGACTCTACATGTTAGCAAAGAATGAATACTGCACCAAAATCAGAAGGGTCAAACGTAATATTAACATTTAGTTAAATCTTAATGCTATCTGTTCATTGCTAGTTCTTAGAATATTCTTTAGATACTCTTTACACTCCAACTCAATATCTTTTTTCGTATGAATATATTTAGAATCTACATGTACTGAGCCCATTTCTTAGGAGTTGTTAATTTAAGAAGGCTTACAATTCGTAATGCTTTATTTATTTATTCATAAATCAATTACGCTTTTAATTTCTATAAGTACACTACGTGCCTTGCCTCTTCCTTCTGATATTACGAACCTAATCTATGAGAGCGCGTAGTGAGACCGCCTCGGGCGACGGCCGTCAATCCCAATAATTTAATTAGTCTTAGCAATTACGCATTGATTACAGACGCAGCCTTGATGAGGACTTGGAATTTTTTAGATATTCTTGACGACCATGTGCGTTGCTCTAATATTAATAGGGTACTTCCATCCAAATAATACCATCGCAAGGTTAAATGAATAAAATACATGTATATATCATATTATGCCACGCTAGTATTCATCGATAGGGTAGGCAGAGGTACATTGCATTATTTTATTAAATGAATTAGTAATAATGTATTTGTGTTCCATGCGATAGTTTGATCCCCCGACCCTGAGTAAGTTGTCAACCGTCATCAGCCGTAGTAAGGTGGGCTAGATCAGATTCTATTAACAAAATGTATTTAGCAAGTGAAGTCAAAAGCAAGACAGTATTTATATTTCCAACTACAATTTTGCATCGACATTATATTGTTTTATTAATTGGAGATAAAGAATCTAGGCTGATGTAAAGACATCAGGAACAAATAATATTATATTACACAAAACATACGCCCAGCTACACATAAGGAGAGTGATATGAAGTAGAGCAAAAGCTAGCATTACGTAAGCGATAGGGTAGACGACATTCCCTAGGCACAATGTTAATTATTCGTTATCAGAACACGCAGATAGCACGACGCCGCATCAATCACGCGGACTGGTTGCTGGTTGTTGGAGTAACTACTGCTGTGTTGCTATTTGTACGTTTTAGTACGCTGTCTTCGTACTCACATTCCTGATAACGTCAAATTAAGGCGGATTTAGATGAGACTAAGACAGTTACGTGTTTATTATTCTATTATCAAATCACTTTTTTATGCAATTTACACTCGGGACACTCATTGACAAGACATTTTTACAAATTAAACATGTATGGGTCCTATAAAAACGTATTATCATCAAAACTATGTGTGTCAGATCCGAAAGTCAAAACGGTGCGTACGGTTATCAAGAACTAACGAATCGCCTAAAGATATATTTTACTACAAGTAGAAATAATGGTGGAAGATATTTTTAGGTTCGCTCAGATTTGATGGATTTGATTGGACCTTTTTACAGTTTCCTCTAATAATTAGAACATCAATCTTGAGATAATCAATCCATCAAGTGTAATAACGATAAAAGTTATTGGCTAATGCACGTAAGCAAATAAATTATTATTAGGCAATGATGTAGCGGCTCCTAGGGTTATCATAGAGCCATGTGCTCGTAGAATTGACACTTGCAACATTAGTCAATGGAAAACTACAGTTTCGGTGTGTCAAATAACCCTAATTTTATAGCACAGCGTGTATAAGAACTCAACTTTATATGATTATCTTCACAGATTTTCAAATTTTACCGACTATTTATTTTTATTAATAATAATGTATTTCTGTAATAGCATCACACAGAGTTTCTTACTCTAGGACTATAATAATCTATCATGGTTCTACTCTGTAAAAATATAAATGTGTTTAAATATATAAAATAAGTACCTATCCCTATTGTTCTTTTCATATTTTTTTGAATTAGAAATTAGGAAAATATTATATTTTATTTAAAGATAAGTTCTCACCAAATAACAAAAAGATATTTAGTTCGAAATAATTTAATTTGGTGCCAATTCTACGGTGTAATGTTGCCCTAATCATCGTTGAGTTACGAGGAGTGCAGCTTGGGGTGGTGTTAGGGCCTCTAACTGGCGGATCAGCGCACTGTATACGAGCACCAGCGCGGTGCAACAACGACGTTTACGATGTGATTGTATTATAACTAAATCACCTGTAAGGGGGCATTTTGACCTGTAATTTGGGGGTCACAAGCCTTATTGCGATTATTATTTTACTGACTTATAAATACATACCTATCTAATCTGTCCATCTTCTGTTGCAATTAGAGTTCGGAAACTTTCCGTCTGAGAAGAAATGTTTTAAGAAATAAGTAATAAAAGCAAGACACATTGACGTGTAAATAACAATATATCAGTTACGTGTATGCTCAGCTCATAGCTTGAAAGATTATAAGTGATTTGTACAAAGTTAGATTAAATATTTTCAGAAAATACTTCAAAATCTACCTATCAAACGGAGTAAAAAAATTTGAAAACACAAAACAACGATACTTAATGTTAGGGCATGAATAAATACGCCAGTTCTGATCACTTTAACTTTGCTTTATTGGATAATTGTACACAAGACGCGGCAGAAACAACGTAACAATATATATGCGAATCATAGATGTCTCGTTACCTATACGACATATTGTCAGCGCTCTGACGTTGACATTGACACATTGCTCACAGATCTTCGTATACCTTAATACTTAATAACTTTTTCTATAACGAGTTAAGCAACTTGAAACCTTGAGTTATTTAGTTGAACCATAGTAAATACAGGTCACCTAGTTTGTAAATATTTAGCCGTTAGCGAGTACCCTAGTGATAGTGGCACGTCGGCAGCTCTTGGTTATTATGCGTGGTCGCGTCCGCACATCATCGGTTATCGACACCGCGATACAGATATATTCTCGGATTTTTTATAAGTGCATTATACTGGAGGATGGGGCCAGAAACTATGCCAGATTTGTAGAGAAAATTACGTTTTTAATTCATTATTCATGTTTTTATGCACTGTAGGGTAATAAACTCAGATAAAATATAGTTGAGTCATACTTTATAGACTGACATAATAATTTAAAATAATGTGATGTTATCAAAATGCATACAACCATAAGCAATTCTTGTAGCATTAGGTTTAAATTTTATAAAAATTTAATTATTTACCTATTCAAATCAAAATGAACAGTTATTTTATTCAAAGGTATCATATATTTATATTGGTGGTGAAGGAAATAAATGTCATGAATTTCCAAACGCTGATTTACATTATTAATCCAGTAAGTCACTCGTCACGTATGGTATGGTTGCTACCTAGGCGTCGTAAAAAGCGCCTCTAGGCGTAGAAGCTCCTCGTAAAAATAGATGTACGGCGTAACGCGGTTCCGCATCAATAATTCAAGATTACTTACCGCACTTCCGAGGATAGATTTCTCATTTCTACTATTTTACTTCTGCACAGTGCTAAACAAGTCAATATGAAACGTGTTTACTACTCCATACGGTTCATATTGCTGTGTATTGTAGTTTGTATACATCGCGTCACATATTTGTTGGTTTTATCCAATTTGTCATTATTTCTGCATAATTTTGATTGTTCTTAAGGCTTAGGTTCGATTTAACGATTCGTAGTGATTGGCTAAGTATTCGCCTGCAATGCAAGAGTTATAATGCCACCTGTGAGTATTTCTAAAACTGAACTGCATTTAAACATGGAAAAGCGAAGGAAAGCACTGAATGTCAACCAACAAGGATAATTCAAAGCATATCAAAAGAAAAACCCGAAGTGATCCTAATAAAAATTGTCTTAATGTTGATAAAAAGTCAAGACGTATCAATTATTATACATGTTTCATCTTTCAAGATAGAGAAATATTAATATAATAATTATCTTGATACAAAATAGATTGCGGACCAAGAACAAGCTATCCTTTTAATTTGGCTGAATGTTCTCAGTACAAATGACGACATGCACACTTACGAGACGGAATCAACTGGAGCTTAACATTTCCTGTGTTTTTTCGCTTTGCAATAAAATGTGATAAAATTGTTTGGGGGACGACGCGGCTGTCAAAAAAATAACGGTAGACATTTAAAAAGATATATAGTAACGAGAAGGATGGTACGTGCTGAGGGGAGCCGACTGGGCTCTTACAACACTGCTATTTGTTTGTGTTGCTATACCAACGTTTATATTGTATGAGATTCATTGAAAGAGATTAACATGTTGAGCCAAACAGAGAAACTAGAAAGCAAGAAGTAGGTTTACACTACATTTAAGAAAATATTCACAACAAACGTATTTCGTTGTAGTAAATATGTCGTAGTGTTTTGGTACTTTGTCGCCAAATTACGTCCATCGAATAGATTTTGCTATTTTTTTTATCTATTTTATTTTTTGCCAGAGCCACTGGTGCTCTCTCACTTAATCCGCGAAGTTATGTCAACGCTCAGGAGATTAATATTGTAATCATCCGAAAAAACGAATCCGGATTAAAATTTTGAAACCCATAAAGTACTTATCTAAATAAAAAATATATTGCACACCTCTACCACTTACCCCAATATCAGCAGCAAGCAACTCTCGCCAAAAAGCCCGCAACTGAGATCCATTCAATTCCGCGTCTCAGGCAATAAAGCGAATTGTCACGCACGTACTCGCCGCATAGAGCTGTGTACCCCGGGGTAGCGTTTAACGCACGGAGGGATTTCATAAAATTATACATTTTTTATTTTTCTCTCCTTGTACTACTGTACTGTTCTTGACTTTGACGTTTGAGCTGCATTTCCCTGGATAATATTTTGTTTTACGGATATAATTGGATTAACTATTATGCAACCTGAAGTTACAAGTTAGCTTTTAGTAAAATATGCAGTGTGGTAATACATCTATTACTAATTTTTATTTTATCTATAATTTTTTTTACAATACTATATCACTGCAGCGAAAAAACTATTGTTTTTAAATGACCTCAATTTGTGCCAGTCTACATAAGTACAGATGTCAACAATATTGAATATGAACTAATAGTAATACGATCAACTGCTAATATTTTAGCCAAGGAGCAGGTAACCAATTTAGAAACATAGTCGTGTATTACGTTTTAAGAGTAATTTCACGGTGTGCAGAAATGTGTCGAATCGATGCTCCAAGTGGCTTCCTTGATTTAATTACCAGTCTTTATTTCTTGCCTCATTCACAAACGCCTATGGAAATCGATATGATAGCGTAGTTTCATACATCCATACCAATATCCACCAATGTTACATAAATGGCATATCTACGGCCCTAGACAAATTGTCTGTGTAAAAAAACAGAACTTGGTATAATATATCCGAAGAAGGATATTTTTTCTTTAAATTTCTTGGTGATAAATATCCAACTTATAAACATTTTACTACGGATAATTGAATAAATCTTAATATTTAACTACCGGAGAAATAATGTCATATTTTTCTTGTTTTTTTATTTATTTTCTATCTGCGTTTGAATACGTCCCTAATGCAAGAACAAATACGTAGGCTAGTCGAGGCAAATCCGCGGAAGTATCATCAGGGCATGGGGTATCCTCATGAGGAGGGCATCGATTGACCGAATCCGCGTATCGCTGGGATCGGCGCGTAATTTCCCCGCCGCCGACGTGATCTGCGTGCGGGATCGCGCGCAATCGCTCACCCCATTACGCTGCGATACGCACCAGTGGGAGAAGACACGAGATGTAGCGATCCACGGACGCAACTGTATTTGCATCTGCTTTATAACCTGGAAGGACTTGAACAGTTGACAACGGCCCGAAATTTGAGCAGTTACCGTACCTACTCCATAAGTGTAATTCAAGGGGCGTCGCTGGCCTTGCGTCCTAGCATCATCAGAAACCAAAAGCGCTTCCTAAATGAATATTTTATTTCTATCTTCAAAAAGGACGAGTGTCAATTTGAAGCACCTCACGGGAATATCTCAAAATAATTAGTTAATGATTAGGTAATCGTGCTTAACAACACTTTAGTGTGTAAACATATTAAACATGATAGACCAGTCACTAAATCTGTTTCAATAATTTAAGGAGTGTTTTTTGAAGTAATCGTCGTCTAGTACCTGACATTCTCTCGTGCCTTAGAGCGGTGTCATGGAGGATCGATGTCAGATCGAAGCAAGCCAATCAACTGGGTTCCTTACAACTATAAACAGTAAAACATCCTCTCTATCGCTTTAGCATAAGTACCACTAAAGGTTGCTTGTTCAATAAGATGTCACATTTATATGGACACTGCAATTAAACCGATTGAAGTGCCGATCCCATCTTGAGTTTTCGACATTTCCAAGGTAAAGAAAGATAAAGTTAGATTCACCATCATTATGGGGAAAAGTGGATATTTTGACACCCCTGCGTCCCATTTGGGGACTCTCTTGGGTTTGCATCAAAAGATCAATTCGCTTCGCGTTGAAATCTATTCATATCGAGTAAAATAGGATAGTGACCCTATGAATAGGATAAAGCCACGGTGATGATGATAGTGATGAGTTTGTTTGTCACCTCCGTGGTATAAAAATAACTATTTTTTTACATTGGATCATTGCAATCTAGTCTGTATGTAGAACCGATAGGTAGTATAATTGCTTAGCTAGGTTGTGTTGAGCTATCTGTCACCGGTAGTGCGCCGTAGGTATGTAGTTTACAGTGTTTGTATCGCGATGCGTGAGCTGCCAAGGCCGAACAGACTTCCTTGCGATAAGGGATCCATGATTCACCGGTTTTAAGGAGTGTCGTTAAGTAACCATTAATCTTAGCAAGGATAATAGTTTCCTAAAAATGCGACCTGATATTTCAAAATTGTATGACACATTAGTTATAATATCGTCAGCGTACTATTAATGATTGCAGTTAGGTGATGCATATCGAAATTTACAAATAAAATTAAATACAAGTAGCATAAACATTAACCTTAAGAAGCTTATACTCATCCGACTGACAACTCAAGCGCACTTGGCTAAACAAAACTTAGCATATAAAATGTTTACTTTGATTAATACAGTTTATGCGTTATCACTTTAATTACATTTGCAGGAATGGTATAGTCCTCAATATTGGTTTTGTGATCACTTGAAATGTTGTGAATACTATATCATTTTAAATATTAGTGAAGGATTTTTTTAAGATGAATGAGTATAGGTACTTTCAGAGATTACCTTCTAAGTAATTCACAGACTTACAAACTTTACCCGTTTATAATATTTGTATACGATATGCCTACTAAGCTTCCCAACGTAACAAAGTTGCAAAGACGAAGTGCTCGCCAGCAGGCTGGATGTATGCTAGTTTACCTCCACACCAGCAATATTATAAAGCCAGTAATTGACTCCTCGAGAACAGGCACACGTCATCGCGTCAACACAATGTGATCGACATGATAATTGAAATGAAATTATTCCTTTTCACGGCGTTTAGAATATGTACAAACATTTGAATAATTGATAAATGAACCGTGTAATTATTACTGACTAATTATGAATAATTTTACATGTCAAACTATTCGGAAGTTGCAGATGTTTCTATTTTAACTAGTGTTTTAATGGCTTGTTTACTAACATCGTCCATTATTTATATTGTAATACATTGTGCCATTTGCTACTGTTGGTATATTAAAATGATTATACTGCTGTCAGAATTTGACACTAACGATTATCACAATTTTCTTGGTTTGCCATTTTCATCACATTTGAATGTGTTTATTTCATGCACAGTCGATCTATCTATCAACTCTTGCAACACCAAGGGCGTCACTCGCGCGTTGCTTACTATATAAATAATGGAATAGCTACATCAACAAAACAAATGTAAATTTAAAAACTAAAACCCACTACACAATAATGTAACGTTTTCTGAAGTGTACGTGGCATATGACCACGGCTATCCTCTGAATATCACTCTTGTTTCATAATTTTGAGTGCGTGATTTATCAGTTCTCTGTTTCTAGTTTTTTATCCCAATCCGGGTGAACTCGTGAAGTGCAGGTAGTCAATGTACAATCTTTACAAACACTCCCACGCATATTGTGAATTCAATAGGCTATTATTTCCATCCCTAATTTACCTTGCTATAAGATATTAAACGTATCTTAAACACAATTGGCAATCACCTGAGGCTATATATCAAATGAACAGAAAAAATAGCGGATCGCAGACGCGTGAGTCGCGTCGTGACACGCGGAAGAGATTGCGATCATTTCGTCATTAATCAACAGTGATCACGCGCGCCGTGACCGGCTACCGGCCGCGCGTGTGCTCTACGCCTTATCACTTGGATATCACTTAAGGAAGGTGATTGTCAAAATCATAAAATAAAAAAACCCTTCTAACGCTTCGAACTTGGAACTTCTTCTTTTGTTAATGTAAGGTATTTCATCATTAACTACGCGTGCGTGATACTGGTGTTGCAAGCATTCGCGCGTCGCAACGTGTCATACGTATTCAGGCAGGATGAAAGTTCATTAAATTAAAAAAATATCTTAGATTAAAAATGTCATGTTGATCTTTCCTATATACCTGAAACTTGCATGTTTTCTATAGGTTAAATGTAAATTTGGTCTGAACAACAAGAAAACATTCTGACGATTAGTAAACGCAGTTATCTGGAATGTAAGTTACCATAATATCAGCTAAGACAAAGGATTTTGTTTAATGTCAGCCGTTGAATTAGCTCATCGCTCGGGGACAGATAAATTAGAATTATGCGCACGCGCCTGTCTTTATCGGTTTCGGTGAACTTGACATGGAACCTAACATTCACCTTGAAAAAATTTGATAGCACGACGTTATTTTTGTTTTAAATAGCTATTGAATTGTGGAAAATATGCAGTAGCGAAGGGTAAAGCTACTTAATTTAAATACTGAGATGTTTTAATTAATCTGTACGTTTTCTGCTGGGTGATGTCATGTAGGAGTATATGTAGAAGTAAAATATACCTCATTATACTAGACTAGACAGACAAAGACAGGGTGCCTGAAGTGTCACTTTAATTACAGACTTATCCAACGTGTTATCCAATTTCCTGTCAGTCATGAATATTGACCTCAGTAATCAGCGGACATTATAATTTTATCCCGAGTTAATAGTTTATCTGGTGTGGCTTAAGACAAAGTAAAGTTTGCAATACGATACGATTTTGATAATAATTTTTGGCCATGATTATGACATATTTGCCATGGTCTAGTTGTAATTTATTTTAGTGATAATTATGAGGTTTAGAAGTAGGCATTGTCAAACAGATAATAGAGTTTGAAAAGCTCCTTACCAAGCTGGACTCCGTAAAGTCTGAGTGACAGGTGAATGACCTGGCGTTCCATCTTTAGGATGTAATAAAAAGGTATATTCTATCGACGAAATAGGCAGTATGTTTCCGAAGCTCGATACTTGTATGCGAGTGTGCAGGTGCATAAGCCGCGTGCTATAAATCAGACGTCATGTGGCTATTCCAAGTTTTTTCCACGGCACAGTTACGAAATGATAGTTTACAGTCACCAGCCATACGATACAAGATACAACGTATCGCGTCGGATCGGATCGTAGGTGCCGCTAATTGATCGTCCGCCGAAACTATTAGAGATTTCTTAATGATTTAGGGATGTTGCATGTCGTTACTTAAGTTATATCCATATTCATTCATTTTCTTGTTATGTTTGATCAAATCAAGTAACAACATATTTCTTGACCCATAAAGCTATAAACTAAGGTTTTCACAGGTATGTAAGTTTCATCAATCATACTCGATACAACATTATGCAAGATTTATTACAACATTAATGAAAATGAACTGCCTTAATATATAATTTACTGGTATTATTACTGTACAATAACGTATATACTTATGTTTGAAGTCATTTTATTGAAATCGATACTATCAAATTGAAGTGTCCACAACTCTCTATAGATGTACATAAAATGTAAATAGTTACGTTGTTGAGCCGATCTGAAAATACTGTTTATTTAATTAGTTGGAGTATGTGTGAAATGTGTACAACATTAGCATAAGTAGCGCGTCATTTGTTTATATGAGCCAGCTAACGGTGTGGCTGGCAACCATGATTTAGATATAACACATTGTATCAGTAATCTCAACACTATAAGCTGCTTTTATTTACAACCGCAACGGCATCGTAATTATTTAAGTCTGTTTCGAACGTGACTGTAAATATGAAAGACTGTTGTAACCATAAAATACAATAAAACTGGAGATTGGACATATACTGTTATTTGATGAATTATGACTTGATCTGACTGCAGACGAATATCATTCTAACACGATCGTAACAATAGAAACTAATAGCCAATTTAAGATAACCAATAAATTCGATTCTAATTGGGATCGATATCCCGGAAAGTATTAAGTTCGACCTTCGCAAATCCTAAAGAAAAACTATAATAACTAAACATTACCGATTATCGATTCGTTCGAAACAATCATTAATCGTTCTCGCAGCACGATACATCGATGCGCCGACGGATATAACCATTTCGTCTGTTGTTTGTCTGTATATTGCAGCGGTACTTGATTAATTTGAATACGCGAAATCGAGAGTAGGCAGATCTTAATGTATTGTAAGTTGTCTAGATCCTTACTAGATAAATAACACTTCAAAACAGAACCTTGTAGGTATTTGGTTTGCCTAAGAACTCCTTCGAAGGAAGTACAAAGCAGGCAATGTTGTAATTATCGATTCTTATATTAAACAGATCAGCTAACGGATCACGGTTGGTGAATCTGTCACCGTCTTTGGCATATAACTCCAGTGTAATTATGAAAATTATAGATACTCTTTGAGGGAACAAGGACTTGAAAAGTATATGTCATCATAGAGGTACCTGTGATGATAATACCTACATTTAGAGTTCCAATTGCGTAATTGTGTCTGTGGTTAGAGCAACAGATAAAGGTCAGATAATAACAATAATGCAAAGAGCCCCGGCCCTTTGTCATTAGTTTAGATTAATATGACATATTGAATAGTCGAACAATAAAACAAATAAATGGTATATGTGATTTATGAATGCCTTGGTACAGTTTCTGACGCTTTATCTGGCATTACTTTACCAATATTAATGCTGGTAATTTATGCATAATATTATGCATGTAGTTTACTTATTAGTAGTTTCTAAGCATCTTTCTTACTAGAAAAAGTATTAATGAATTCGCGTAAAATGATACTCGTACGAAATCACATAGTACTTAACGTCATGTTACATCATTATTAGGTACACTTAAAGGTCAGTGCATTTACTTATTAAAAAAAATATATATAATAAAATTCAATACATAATAAAGTACTACAGAGCTGATCCTAGAAACATGAAATTTGGCGGGTGCTCTTTGCAAGATGAAGGTATCTACAAAAAAGGGTTAGCCAAAATTCCACCGCTAAGCAGTTGAAATAGGGTAAAATCTTAATGCCACGCAGATGAAGCTGCGTGCCGAAGGCTAGTCCAAAATAATATAATATCTGTGCAAACCGACTAGTATCAGGTAGAGATGGCCTATCAGTGTAATAAAATGACCAAACGGTTATAGTAAATGTTACTGATCTCTGCTATTACGTTATTATTTAATAATACTTGGAATAGATATTTCTATGGATTTAGTTTAAATGTTTATTGTCTTCAATAGTTATTGAATTTAAACCGTGCAATTTCTAGATAAAATAACATTAATGCGCTAAAATAAACGATTCAGAAGTCGTTAATTCTTCAGACATACACTTTATAGTATACGAAATGGTGTTGGAGTCAAAATTATTGCTTTTTTAAGGTTTTGTAAAATAAGAATCGATATAAAAATATAATAATAAAAATCAAGAATGCGCTGGTAAGACACTTTCAGGTTTTTTTTTGTTGACCCATTATTACTAGGATCACACACACAAGTTCAATTATGGTCTACTGTGACACACGTTACAGGTTAGTATTATTAAGGTATCACCAGTAATTGGTGCAAAATGATGTAGAGTCAAGACAATGCGGAGTAGCGCGTGCGAGTGACCGAATATAGCGTGTGAAATATGGAGTGTGCGCGGAATGAGTTACGGCGTGTGATACCGCTTTATCACCTACAAATGTTCTACAATCTCACCGTAATAACGAAATAACCTTCAATTTATAGTCCTCTTTACGAAATACGTAATGGAGCGACAGCAACCAACACACGCTACACATTTTTTCCCGTGCGATAAAAACTAGCTTGGATGTTTGTGTCACCATAGTTATTGTAATTGGCAAACAATATAACCTACAATTTGATGCGAAATTTCATTATACTCTTCTTGAAAAACTCTTTGCATTATAATTTGAGATAACCACACTTAACAGTGCTTTCCGTAGAAGGTTTAATCTTTCGAATAATTTAGAGCAAATAAAAAAATAACCTCGTTTTGTGAGTAGTATAAGAATGATACGAATATGCTGTCAGTACTATGCGATGTTCGCCACGGGCACGGGGACACGGGCTCAAAGTTTTATTGGACAATAAAGCGGCCAGTATCAGGTATCCGTCCGTTACTTTACATACTGAATTTATTTCGTCTAATGTTCATCTCGCTGAACGTCACTTAAACCAACGCGTGGTCCCGTTAAGTGTTTTACTATGATAATATCATCAAAATGTGATATAATCGCAAACGATTGTGTCGATCGTGTCTGAACTGTTTGTTTATCAAAGAACTCGCAAGAATACTATATCACGCCTTGCTTAAGGGATAAGGCTAACATGAAAACGAAGAAAGAACTCGAGCCGTCACTTTTAACTACTGGGTCTATCTTAGTCGAGGGGTTGCTTAATGTTGCTGATTGAACGATATGCGTAATATTTACTATGGCACGAGGCCCGTCTCAGAAATAATAATAAGCTTGTAAATACAATAAAATAAAGCAAACTGTGTCCATTATATTTGACCCCAATACTGAGCGGATTCTTATCAGCAAGTGGACACATAAACACACGTAACTTTTATTCTAGTTTCCAGGTGCATTATTGGCGACACACGCGAGTTGTGTCGAAAGCGCTGTTGTCCAAACGAACAATACGCACCGTTGAATGGGCGAACGGTGTCACCGTTTAGACTCCATTACAACACCACAAAACCTTACAAAACGTCAAAACGTGGATAATTATAGAGCAGAACGCATTGTTCACGCCGCGCTCGTCAATGTTATGTGCTGTGTTTTGGATGCGATGGTGACAAAACACACTCTCTCGTACCTAACCTATCGTGGTACGGTGATTGCACTCCAGCGTTCGTTAGGAAGCATGTGAATGAGACCTTAAGTTGCTGATCAAAACAAGATAAACCATCATACCAGGAGTCTTCCATAAATAAGTTTAGCTATTAACCCCCAGGTCCTTCAGAAAAGGTCTTGCACAGATAAGAGCCAAATAGCTTGGTACTTTAGCTCTGTGCAGGATTAGCTTGCCTTTCTAAAGTTATTGTCCAACGTCTCCCCATTAGTGGGAAAGGTGCTAGCACAATACCATGGATTTCACTTACCGGTTTCTTTCAATACCTGATAATAGAAATCTGCAATATATCTGTGGTTTATGTGCAATTTACACTCAGTGCTTTCTATAGATAAAAGTAAAGGTTTCGAAAGCTGTCTCTGACCGTTGAGTGAAATAACATCTAAATAAACCAGCTCATCTTAATGTTCATAATGGATCGGCATAGCTGAGATGCCGACAAAATATATTATGTTTGATATGATCTTTGACGCAGAACTAAGTGATTCTGATGAGGCTATATAAATATACTTAGTGACGAGGCTCGATAAAAAGTGATCTAAACAGCTCTATCCGTGCGATGGGCAGCTGGTGATATGATTAACATACGGACACACCTCCGCTACCTAAATGTTTTATGCTACAAATGTGGTAAACCACCCTGGTGTTTACAACGCTTGAAGCACCTAAGATGCACTCGAGCTACGTTGAAGAATCTTATACACCTAGATTTTCCTATAAATCGATAACATAATGTGCGATGGGCTAAAAACCATGCAATGCAAGATATATACCGGCAACCTAGCTAAAGTACGATCCCGTAGCGGGGCTTCTATGAACACAGGCATAGCAGAGACAACGCTGTATGCAACTGAGCTAAAAGTGTACCTCCAATATTGAATCACTCCTTTCCTATATACACTTTGAATATCCTATATACAATTTTGAAATAAATTAAAGCCTAATATGTTGTTCCGTAGGAAGCTCCAGAGTAAGGTGTGTCCGTCCCTTAGCAATCAAAGTATTTTAGTAAACGATTAACATATCGCACCGAACCATAAACATGTCGTCCCCGAACGTTAATATATTAATTATGCATTATAAGGTATTTCACACGAGCAATTAACTATTTTTACGACACTCCGTTGTAAGCAGCGCTAATTAATGGTCCCGTAATGATGACAATCGTAAAACGTCGTAGGTTTAGAAATCTTCGATTGAAGTGATCTTTTGAATTTTTTATTGAATGACGATAGTAGGTATTACTTAAATCTGAGTTGTGTATGACGTTGATTTTATTTCACTAAAGTACATAAAATGTCAATTTGCAAAGTTAATATATGGTTGTGCGCTTTTTTAGGTTATCAATATTACATACATACATAGTCTGTTTTTAATTCCAAAACAACTTTTCAATGGAACGATTTTTAATATAATAACTTAGGCGTTAGAAAGCTACTTATAGTTTAGAAATAAAAATAAGTAACAATTTGTTATTGTTAAGAAATAGCTAGCTCAGCCAGTTAAACATATAATATGTTTATTAGTAGCGTGGATGTTGCTGGTTTGGAGGCGAGGCGTAAACAGCACAATACATACATACGTCTTTGAATTACTGCTCAGACATATGCAGGTTTCCTCACGATGTTTTCCTTCGCCGTAAAGCACGTGGTGTGAAATCACTGTACATAAGTTTTTTTTTTTAAAACTCATTGGTACAGGCCCCGCTACTCAAATCCCAAGGCCACCACGGTTCCACAAATTATATATTCAATGGGCTATTAAACTTGTGGATTATGTACAAACAACCGCTAGGATGAATCTATTACAGCTGCAATAAAGGGTAGCTCCCATACGTCACTGGGACAGCTCTGATTGACAAATGTCCACGTAACCGGCTGTAATGGTTGATCGCGACAGTGTGAGCTATCAAATTGCCCCCGGTAATGCACCTGCCTTGCTAATTTATCACACAGCTTCGGTTCTCAAGAAACTTGATCAATATATTTTTTTTATTGCATTTACCAGGCAAATGGTGTGAGCTTCATCAATTTTATCCACAGCATTATTATAACTATTTGTCCACTAGTAGTTTATGCGTTGTATGAGCAATACCGCTTTATGTCGGAACCCGAATTTTGTATGAAGATGCGATAGACACCATCTGCCACGTTTAAACTAATTTAAATTGAGTTAAGGATTTCTTTTCAAATTACATTCACTGTGATCTTCATAGTATAGGCACATCGCCACGCACAGTCGATTCTTTGATATCAAAAATATCGTTATCAACTAGGTGCTACGAATTGTATGTTGCTGATGATGTTGTATACGTTTATTCTTTTGCGGCAAATGAAGTGTCTATTGAAATATGAGTGGATGCGTGGGTCGGATCTCTTAGTAAGTGACAGTGAGACCGTTCTAATGTTGTTAGTTTTTTGTGTATAATATCGTGATTATTTAGATATAACAAAGAATGCAGTGTAGTGGGAGCCTCGGCAGGTAGTTGACAAGTTTCGTAAATTGGCTAGAGCTGTCCGCTCCATTAGTCGCGGTGACCTGTCGCCGAGGAAGGTCGCCCGGTGCTGATGCCTGCGACCAGTATGGCAACTTATACTAACTGCTGCGACACATGCACGTGGATAAGACTCATATTATATTATTAGATAAACTATTTAATCGGCTTGTTCATTGGAAATAAAATATGGTTCTTGTCTCTATAAAATATAACTGGTATTAAATTACTAGAGACTGTTATTGAATAATCAAGAACTGCCACCATCAGAACTGAACCAAATTAAAATGGCCCACTTGGGAAGCATCACCTTTCTAATTAAAACAAGAATAATTGAAATCGGTTCTCTCAGCCAAAAGTTCTGAGTTCAAAAAGAAAATTGATAAACTCCTCCTTTTTTGAAATCGGTTAAAAACAGTCCGATCATATTTTTATGGAAGTCATGAAATAAAATATTTGAAAGTTTAACAGATGCCAGTATTATCAATCGTATCCACGTAAGTATCAGCGATATTCCGCGCACACTTAGCTATCTTTATCTCAAACGTAAACAATCTGGTTGGCGTCGATTTCAACAGCGGAATGTCCACACTAACCGGCGACATTACTGTTAGCTCGCCTAATATATAACCACCTGCTCTACACCAGCTTTGGTGTATTCGGGTTATCATCGGTGATGTTTAGATAATGATGCATTTTGTAAGGAGCTGCCTGGTTGGCAGTATTTTTCTGCACAATACATAAATACTATAATGTAGTAATAACTTAATCTCTAAGTGCTTTAAAGGTTATGTGTTGAGAGAACAATCGATATAAGTTTGATCCTTTCAAAGCTATGCTTGCCTGGTACTGCGTGCAAATTGTTGAGCAATGGACTGGTTGCTTGTTTATTATTTCCTTGTTGAAAACAAAGAATATTCATACACGTATTTTGAAAACAAATATTGAAAATTATATTATTTACTGATAAAATATTGCTGCCACTTTTGGTCATTATAGTAGGGGAGCCCACGATGCTAAATGAGGATTTACTCGAGCGTCATAGAGACCTTAGGGTTGCAAAGCTTAGATGATAATAGGAAAAAAATGTCATATAATGTACACCTTTTCATCGGTGGGGGAAGCGGCTATAGATTATCAAATTTGTAAAAAAAACTGTTATATGGGCATACTCAAGCGCGTCAGATATTGATGGCACAAGTAATTCCGAATACTGGTTGGCGTCGATTTCAACAGCGGAATGTCCACACTAACCGGCGACATTACTGTTAGCTCGCCTAATATATAACCACCTGCTCTACACCAGCTTTGGTGTATTCGGGTTATCATCGGTGATGTTTAGATAATGATGCATTTTGTAAGGAGCTGCCTGGTTGGCAGTATTTTTCTGCACAATACATAAATACTATAATGTAGTAATAACTTAATCTCTAAGTGCTTTAAAGGTTATGTGTTGAGAGAACAATCGATATAAGTTTGATCCTTTCAAAGCTATGCTTGCCTGGTACTGCGTGCAAATTGTTGAGCAATGGACTGGTTGCTTGTTTATTATTTCCTTGTTGAAAACAAAGAATATTCATACACGTATTTTGAAAACAAATATTGAAAATTATATTATTTACTGATAAAATATTGCTGCCACTTTTGGTCATTATAGTAGGGGAGCCCACGATGCTAAATGAGGATTTACTCGAGCGTCATAGAGACCTTAGGGTTGCAAAGCTTAGATGATAATAGGAAAAAAATGTCATATAATGTACACCTTTTCATCGGTGGGGGAAGCGGCTATAGATTATCAAATTTGTAAAAAAAACTGTTATATGGGCATACTCAAGCGCGTCAGATATTGATGGCACAAGTAATTCCGAATACTGGTTGGTCTCCGATCTTACCTATCTTAAGTATATCAATACATATACAAAATAAAATAAAAACTAATTTATTTATTTATTTATTTATAGTTAATGATAACGGAGATACCAATTACAATAATTAACATTGACATTTTAAAACAATAATCTTATTCCTTATAAAATACACACTTATAAAATAGTGGACACTCTCGCATACTTAACCTCATAGAATCTCAAACATTCAGACAAAATTTAGTTCCATGCATCCGCAAACAGATCACATCAGGGCTGGTATCCAGGAGGGTCAATAAGTGTAACTGAAGCTGGGTGGTATTAAAAGTGGTGTAGTATATCTACATCTAAATACCCACTTCGGTGAATCGTTACCAGCCGTTTCGGAGATAAGTAAGAACAAATATATAGACAGACAGAGTAAAAAAATTATAATTTGGTTTTTCAATCGCAATAGCGTATATATACTTATCCTATGCATTTAGAGAAAAGTTGTTATTAACAGACACTTAAATTTTATTTATCTGTATAGGTATGTAAATATCGAAACAATGAATGATGATTGACGTCAAACGTTTAAATACCACCAGTGAATGGATGCAAATCTAAATATGAACGGAGAATGGTTGGTGACTAAGTAAATTGGCGAGTTGCGTAAACACATGAAAGTGGAACTATGGAAAGTGTTTTATCTATACACACGACATTATCCTAATGCTGCCTTATCAACACAACTTATAACGTTCAATTAATCTAAATAAAACATGTGCTGGCATACAGTTTAATATATGACAAAAGCGTTTGATTAATTCGCCTTGAGTGGTGAGACATTAATAATGCTCATTTTTTTAACATTAATAATTATTTGTAAATGATTCACACAAAGGCACTATGTTATACAATAGTAGCAAAAAAGCGTTTGTTTACAGACTCGCAATAATATTAAATCAACGGAGGCTTTGAAAATTATATTCAAATACACACTTATATAATTTTTGCATAGTGGGTAAGGTGGGCAAATATCTTCCTCTGTACTGACGCTTAAATACAAATTATATACTTTTAAGTAGGTCAGTTGTCAATGCCTTATTTTTTGATTATTTATTATTATATCTGAATTGGTATAATTTTTATTTTATAAGCAACAAGCAATGATTGAATATATTACTTATAAAACAGAACCTGTTATTTATTTATAGTTTTATTCCTATAGCTACAGTAGGATTCATACATCAGGGGCCCAACCATGAGCTATTATTGCAATGTTAATTCTGTTGTGCGACATATCATCTCATAAATGAGTGAAACTATCATGGCAATAAGAGCTCATGGTAAGGCCCCTGATCTTTAAATCGTAAGGTTGCCGCACTTTAGTGATATAAATTTGCATTCCGAGCAAAGGATGAACGGATAAACTTGACGCAGCTTACCTGATAAATATATCGAAGCTTTTGATAGATCTCAAAAGGTGGAAATAAGTGAAATATACCTTTGCCCATTACTAGCCCAATTGATCACATATTGATCTCATAATAACCATGGTATCTCATACATCTAAGTACGAATTGATAGCCACTAATTAGAGTGGGTCAATTCTACTTAATTAACATACCTTTCTAATATTCCCTAATGACTAGAATACAATGTTGTGCATACTTAGGTGTTAAACATAGTTCATTCTTAGATGAAAGACACCTCCATCAGTCACTTCGTACCAACGCGTTGAAGTCTTTTCCATGAGATGCTTGCCAATCATGTATTATTTTTATATACTGATCTTACAAATGTTAAATTTGAGAAGCATTTTAGCTTCATGGTATAAGTATCGTAGATTATCAGAATAACTAGTTATTATAATGACTTAAGTGAATACATTTTATTTTATATATGACAATTCTTATGGAAGACACCCATTACCATGGATCCTAATTTGGAAATTGACCAAATGACTTTAAGACAGATTCATTCACGTGTAACGACAATTCAATAATCTACAAACTTTAAAGTCTGTTAGTAAAAAGATAAAGAGTGTCGACACAAAAGTAAAAGGCCAACTAATACGAACAACATTGAATCAAACGATCTGTCCGTCAGTTGCTGAGCTACATTGTACATCTTCCATTCATCATACTTTAATCGAAAATAAGATCAAAATCTATTCTGTATGGCCATCCAGATTATTGAATGAAAAGGAAAAGGATGGACTACACTTGATGATGGGAAGGAAAGAGACGTCGTGTCGTTAGTATTTGCTTTAAGGATGTTACTGTATGATATTTCGGATATCTTGAAATAACATTTTTCTTACACAACATTATATTATGTTAATTAGACCAAGTTCTGGGTTTATATAACAAGTTTTATTTAGATTTACTATTAATATTTTTACTTTATGGTTGAAAAACGTGTCTATTTATAATTTAGATGACGTAAATAATTAATTTTAGTATATAAATTCCTAAAACTTTCCCTTATCTTACTTATATTATTGTTCTGTACTAATAGTATTTCCATCCCACCAGTACTGACCACTGGTGACCTACTTACACTATGGATATAAGGTTAGAAAAAAAAGGCTTATCCGCAGTATATCCGCCACCACAACACAACCATGAGTACATCCCTATAAATGAGCACGCCATTCGATTTCTTTCAAGATCGATACACAATAAATCTGTATCGTGTTCTCTTTTTGTCGGATAAGCACCCGCGCAACGGTCGGGGGACAGCCGCCGGCTACTGGTCTCAGGTTCGATTCCACGACATTTTATTTATAAATGTACTTTCGATTTATCCTCTCCTCGCCTTTATGGGCTGTTATACTTTGAATGAATCGTATTAATATTTATTTCATACACATAAAAGGCCGAAGCATTTACTCGAGTAATCCTTTTATCGACACTAAAGCGGTCTGTTGTTGTTTAACGTACTATATTAATTTTGGCATTATGGCAATATAACATTGTGCGTTTATGGCAATATTAAGTATTGATGGGCTTGCTTATTGTTCTAGAGGGTATACGAGGTCCTTGGGGAGTTATTAGGGTATTGAGATCTAGATATATCTTCATCTATCTTTATCATCATCTGTCTTCATCAATGGTCTTTTAGAAGTTGTAGGTTTATTTGAATATATCACCATGATGATGTCTCTAATACGTTTAATTATAAATAAACAAACATTTATTTCAGGAGTGTTTTAGTTTTACCTTTGAAGGGGAAGTAGGGAGCGAAAGTTTGTTTGAAAGTCCTATATTTTTTAAGAGAGATACATGAAAATTTGTATTTGATTGTTTATCTATACCTACTAATATCTAATGGCGTATGGTATACAATACATGTTTGTCAAAAATATTCAAACGTGAAACTGCGGTGGAAGAAATGCATATGATAGAAAAAACGGTACTGAAATAAAAAATAACATTTATTTATTCTTTCTCTCTATGGCTGTACGTCTGTCTGTCTGTTTTTTCCGGCTTACCTCCAAAACGGCTGTATCAATTTTAACGGAACTTTCACTAGCAGAAAGTACTCTACGCTACTCTTTGGAACACAGCTAGTGTTCCAAAGAGTAGCGTAGAGTACTTTTATTTAGAAAACATTAGGTTTCCGCTGGCCATCCATGAAATTAAGTATTCGAGGGTGAAACCGCGGGGCATAGCTAGTATGATATATGACATAATGTTTCCAGCACATGCAGTAATGCTTATAGATCCCATGATTGATACTGTCGCCTAAATACGTGGTAGTACAAGCCGCGACAGTTATCCACGATGACGGACGACCGACCACGGCAACGTTATTAGCGTCCAATCTGTTATAATTATGACAAAACACCTTGTCTCTCACTATTACAGTTATTGGGAGACGCAGCTCTAGTTTTTACTGGCGCTGGTGCATGTTTTATTACGTAACTACCTCCCGTCTGCAACGTTAGCCCCTTGACACTGTCTACACTATTCCCCGTGAATCTGGCTATCATATTAAAAAAGTAGAAAATTCTCAATTTAACTATTCAGCTGTGGAAGCGTAACATACAGACAGACAGCTTTATACCCACAAGATGGCGCCACACGCCGTTTAGTTGACGCAATGTTTACATTTCCTTAAATATTTATTCGCTCTCCGCATCTGGCAACTGACATAATACTTTAGCCTATCAAAAAATTTAATATGGATTAGGCTGTAATATAATAATAATAATATACAGTTTTCCACACAAATCATTTAACAAATAATCTAATTTGAATGTTCGACATACAGCTCGCCCACATTTCAACTGCTGCCCATTGTGAATGTTATGATTATGTTAACATTCGACTCATTGAATAATATTCGAATAATTCAAAATTCCTCAGAGATTAACCGCGAATCAAGACATTAGTCGATACTTTATCATCGATACGCGAGCTATTATCACATGTCACACAGACACAGTGCACGCCCCTAGTGTTATTATAATCGGCCACACATAACGGTTGTCTTGATTTGTTTTACATAATTACTACATTATACACATTTTTGGTTGACCACCTATTGTGTGGTGGCGGCTCGCCGAGAAGTAGGTCTGTTACATTAATATTTATATATGTGTGAATGTAACACATACACAAATGTTAAACGTAAACAATAATAAATAATAGCTGCTCTATCTTCCTTTCTACTACGAATAGTTTGCAGTATAAAAGATTTGATATAGATGAGATCGCAGGTATTTCTTCTGTGTTCGTGTAATGTTTGTGAACCTCAAATCTGTGTTCATACACCCTATATATAATCAATGTCTAGGTGGTAGAGTAGAGACGTCAAAGTGTGTGTCAGTTTCATAAGTAATCGCCTAGTTTAGGTATTTGCGAGGTGTGCTCGAAGCTCAATACGGCCCACGCGCGACACGCGTTCGTTGTATTTCGTCATTTTGCACGAACCATAAAACGTTATAGGGAAAGTCGGAGACATATAAAGTACTGTTTACATACATTACATAAATACAAAACACAACCGCCGACTCACGTGGCGTTTTACTAGAACAGCTTTCTTTTCAATAAAGTACCTAAATGATCGCTGTGGGATGGTTATCTAAACCGCAGTTATCGAGACACGATCTGTGAACTAGAAGCGAAACTACATAATTCCTATCGAATATCGATTTGTGTCCGAATAATTTAACAATAAAAATCGATATCTGACACCCGCGAATAATGATAATAATCGGGTCCATAAAAATGAATAATCGTTGCGATCTCGGCCGGTTCATAGTAGGTAATGTATATTTAATTACCGGACATATTAATTGGTCAAATAATTTATCCGATCACGCTTGATTTAGTAGCAGTTAATGTATTGGAAATGTTCATTGAAATGCCAAGCAATGGATCGTGGATTAACTGGCTTATATCATACACTAGACATAAACTAGAATTCCGTGATAGTCGCGTCCTTTACCACATTTTATTATTATATTATGGCAATACTTAGGTAGCCAACAAAATAGTGCACTTCTAAACTTAATGTAATAGAAGATAATAAAGCAAGCGCCTGTGAATTCTTGAGCAATAATGAACGAACATCTCATATATGGCACAAAATAAGGAGTCTTTCGTCTTTTCATACCACAAACGGTTGGAGTACGATACAGATCGACTAGATTTCTTATTGAATAGACTGTTTCGAACTACTAAATACTAACATACAAAAAGTATTGGTCATTAGACATAGTCGAACCGTGAGTCGGGTCTAACCGCTCGTGTCTGTCGTAGTTCTTCACCTATTACTAACCGTGGCTTAAACGATAAATGATCCAGACAAATTCCTCTCCATAATAATTACGATGATTTGCTAATATAATGAAATATTGAATTGCAAATATGACCTTACTTAATTTACAGTCAATATTCCGAACATCCAAATACAGTTTCTGCAACAATTCTATCGAAATTGTTTCCACGAAATAACCCTGTTTTTTTCCCTGCCACGTGACTCCGTAATGAAAGGCTACGAGTAATTGCGTGTAAGATAACCGATGGCATTACAAGCCAAATTACCGTTGAAAAGAGGCGACGCGCTCGTATCAACCCAATCAATCAACACATTATATAATTATGCTTTCTTATCACTTGACTCTTACTGTTAAGTACTATTGGTTTGATTATTAAGTTATTTTACTATACGACTATATATTTTTTTAAGTAAAATAAAAAAATAATCTAATCAAAAGTAAAAACGTGGATAAACCTAGTTTTAGGTAACTACGTTAAATATAATTTTGTTTATGTCTGTTTGTTCAATTTTGTATCTATTAATTTATTTTTCTATGGACAAAGACAAACAACTCACGGTGTTAATAGTTTTAGATTAGGTGGTAGGGTAATGCGGTATTTTCCGTTAAAAAGTAGGAGCTGCCCAACTGGAGACAGCAGATCACAGCCAAATAATCCTACCCCGAATAGTAATGTTTTCAGAGAAGAAGGAGTGGAGGCGTGGTGCCATGGTATGGTACAGTGAGATCCTTTTGTCTTCGACAGTGTTGGCACGACTCGTTTCTTTATAATGTTGATAACCATATAACCCCTTAGGTACTCTGGCCGACTTTGCGCTTGTTTGCCAGCATTGTTGAATGAAAAATGTATGTTCAATAATTAGACTCGTTTATCAAGCCAAGCGAAGAGCCTAGTCCATAATCTAATGTTCTTTTATATGTGCTTTCATTCTTTATGTAATTGCATCACTTGAAAACCCTGACCACTTCAATGTAACCTCCTAAGAATATTTTTTACAATCGCGGTCCAACAAACATCAATTAAAAATTATGAAACGTACGGTTTGAGTGATTCGCTTTGACACCGATCACGACGGCGCGGCCTCGCGGTCAGCAATTGCAGGCCAGCTGGTTTCTCACCGTGCTTGCTTTGTCTAGATTATATTTTCAAATTATTTGGATACGTGCTATGTCTTATCCCATATATCTCTATTTATAAATCCTTAATTATCTCTCTTTAATGGAAATTGAATTCGTCGCTGCACCCTTTAATAGAAAATCGGTACATTTATATGTATATTTTGAACTAGCCTCCTACTAATCAACTTACTAACAAGCATAGCAATCATCTTCTCCCTGGACTTATGTATTATTGGGGTTGGCACTTTAACACGACGTGGCGTTAACGTCTCTCGTCTACCAAGATACTCTTTCAGAGATTTCATACATGTGTATTGCTCGAGCTAAAGAGGCAAAACAATTTTACAAATAAGCCACATTACAAATAAGACCATTTAATAGCATAGCGTTTATTTAAACGCACGTAAAGTGACACCTTTGTCGTCTTTTATGTTCTTCCATTTGATGTGTGCGCGCATTCGCCGCCTAATTTGTACCAAATATGTTCACAGCTCCACCTATTAAATAGTTTGATAGCCCATTATTAAAATATTTTCCACTCGTACGTCGATAATCGCTAGGCGTGTTATCGATACTCTTCATAATTTCGATTACAAGCCTATGTGCTCTCATATTACGTTCCGAGTAAAACCAACTCTTGCTAGCTAATTGAACTGATTAATCTCACAGCAAAATACAGTGTTCCGAGCTTTGTAATAAAGAGTAATAAATGTGGCGCACCGTCTCGCGGGAGGGTTTATTATTAGTGCTGGCTTCGGCCAGAGGCGTTACCAGGCTCCCAGCGCACGGCGGAGCTACCGTGTAATGCTAGGTGAAATTGTTATTGCACTGCCAGCAAATCAGCTACTGGACTCTGGCTACCGTGACTCTACCGAGAACCAACGTTTACTATCAATAAAAACACGAGTATAAGTCAATATTTTTTATACCATTTACTTACGTCACATCGCCAACATAAAGAAACGTGAATGAAAAGACTGAACCTACCATTGAGTTTTATTCCAACTAACAATTGCGCTCTAATTTCACTTGTTAGGGTTGAAAGTGGCGTGGCAGGTGCATCTGACAGATGGGCTAGGTAACATGCCATCTCAATAGCAACACAAACATAGAGAGGTGCATAAAAACAACACTTGAAGCTTGGCAGACGGCTACCAGGCGCGCAGGCCGGCGCGGAGGTGGCCGGTAGCGGACCGGTCGAGGTAATGATACCACTGCCTTTTAGGGCGCGTGTTATGATGGGTGACTACTCTACTGTGGATAAGGCATTATTATACAACCTTATTTTCTCCATTTTATGGAGAAAATATTAACTAAACCAGTACCAGAATATTTGATTCCAACATTCCGTATTTCTTATTAGTAAATCATTTCATAAAATGGATATAGTTTATCTATTCGATCGTGTATTTCAAACGTTGTACTTACAATATATCTTCAATAAATGAAGCTTTTCTAAAATCCATACCAAAATATCACCATAAAAATTACTCTACCAAGTGATTGTAATAAATAACGCAACGAAACGTATCCATGCATTCCCAACTGCCAGGCCCTTCACATAGCCAGTTTGTCCACTCTCATTAAGATCGCTACCAGTACTTACAATTGCGTTTTTCCATCAACACTTGATAACGCAGATACGACGCGAGCTCCTCACATCATCTGCGCACCTGGTACCTGAGCTTTATCTAGGGTCTAGCTATATTCATAGATGACCATAGTTTTAGAGACCCTTGTTGGATAACTATTATTTTAATTTATTTATCTGAACGGAACGATGACTAGATGAATTATTAGATCAATATTAAAGGAAGTTTTAAACTAGCTTTATATCGTAAGATGTAGAGAACATTTGCTAGCAATGGGATATTGAGCTGAAAATAATAATAGTAAAAGTTAGTTTATTATTTGACGTAATAATAGAATAGTTACAACTGTATATTCAATTGTCCATACTTATTCATGAAGTAATAAAGCAAGGCCGAGTTTCAAAACAGTAAAACCTTCTAAGGACAGTGCTTTTTGTCAATGATAAGTGATTGAAGTGTGAAGTTTCTTTTTAATTCGCACTTGGAAAAGTTTCGCAAGGGGAAGACGTATCTTTAAATGAGTAAAGTGGAATGGTATGCTATTAAAATAATATTTACGGCTCTCTTTCCCTAATGGAGAAGCCTAGATACAATAAAGCTCATACCACCATCCATAAGACCACCTACAGAACGCACCACTCGGAAGAACGTCACATGTTTTTTGTAGTAAGAAGGCATGTCTCAAGTGATTTTATGTGACAACAGCTTTATAAGGAAGACGTTATTTAATAGCGTTATTGGGTCCCTGACTGAGGCTTGTTAGTGCTATCTACTAGTTCTTATGGCGTTTTATTTGATACCATAACTGAACATTAATGCTGTGGAAAATATAAACTTGCTTTTAATATAAGTCAATGAAGTAAAAAGTAAAAAAACAACTTTAATAACCAGGGTTCGTAAATCATAATGGTTTATCGATAAAACAGTCATAACTTCATATAATACCTTCACGTCTGAATTCCTCGCGATGCAGAGAGAGGAGGACCACTCAAAATTTCTACTGTTTATTTTATACTGCAAATTATTTTGTCTGCCTAATGGTAAGCGGCTACTGCAGATTTAATGAATCATTGTGTCACTAGCGCATTTTTGACCTCATAGAATATGGAATCGCTGTACCAACACGACATCTCCACTCACCGCGGTAAGACTAGGAACATTACTCTAAGTAAGCATTATTACTGCAATATTTTGTAAACTTGAATCACAGTCCCAAGTCAGGCAGCTCCGAATTTCGAACGGGATGCCCCGTTATGCCCTACTTCTTATAATTACATTATAGATAAATTTCAACTTAAGTTTTAAGAGTGAAGAGATGCAAATCAATAAGAAACTAGTCTAGACTAGGAAACATAAATATATATTTATACCGAATTTGGTACCGTCAACACAATAATGTGAGTATTATAACAATGGCCAAGTCCCACATTACACAAGCTCAAACCCCACACCTCAAAACCCGTAAAGTATAGCGAATACACCCACGAACACAAGACAAATCAATTGAAGTTATTTAGCCGAGATAAGATAGCGGGAGCACACACCTGTTTATCTCCCCATCTCCGTAGGTGTAGATAGGACCAGCCCACTATCTGGACACGGCTACCGGCCGCCACAAATGCATTTCTCTTGTTACCTTAATAAGAGGAATCTAACCTCTAAGAGCTAATGGATTTATCGAAAATGTTTCGTCCCTTTACTATACTAATTAAATTGATTCTTTTAGTGAGCTTTTACCCTAGTAGAAAGTTTGTTACTTTGTTTTTTTTCTTATAAGAGATTCTGGTGGAATATTTAATCTTAACTCCTAAATCGAAAATGTTCCAATGGGAAAATCTAAATATAAATTTTCGAAACTAAAAATATATTATTTACTTTTACACAAAAACTTTTATTTTGCTTTCCATCGTTATGATGAATATAATTCAAAAACATTTCTTTGAGTTATTCAATTGCAAAATTAATAATTTTTGTTTTGAGTAAAATGTTTAATGACTAAATAACAAGTGCCGTAATAAAAAACTATAGTTAATGAAACTGTAATAGTTAGGATAACACGCGTGCGCAATTATGAGTGATTATTTACCATTTAACTCGTTATGCCGAACGGCAATTAATAACCAATCGTGATCGGCGCGCACTGAGCAAACACACGAAGTAACATCGCCTGTTCTACATCGGGTGTGCTCGGGAGGCCTAACTACTTGCGAATAGGTACCTGGATTTCATTTAACGCCATACATTAAATACTCTTTTTTCTGAATGATTGGTATTATTTGCCACCTAATATCGACGGCCGGTGCATTCCTAGAAACACCAGCTGAAATGGACCACAAAAATGTCCAATAAGAAAGTTAGTCATTTATCAGGTCCAACATTGCTACAACACTTCTGCGCAGTGCCTGTGGCAAGTGCATTTACAAAATACCTTCGTATAATATCGCACAAATTGTTGAATGTGTATCTTCACATGTTTTGATATTGCAAGGTTATCGAGTAATTGGATTCCTCTAAGATCTACTGACGATACTACCGAAGGTTATTGGAAGCATTACAATAAAATACATATTTTCTTATTTTTTCTTCGTACTCAAGGCTATAATAATGTTGATCATTTACTGAGTCGAAACACTGACGCGCCGAGTGCACAGCCAGCTGATATCCATAGGGCAACCATCTCATATTACTGGACACTTATTGACATTTCATTATAAATAATACGTACTCAGATATTAAGATACCATTCTGTATTTGCATCGAACGAACATAGTTGCAGGATTAAAGCGCATAGTAAGTAGAAAGGTTAAGATTATATATATTTTTTCAAGGATTTCTAGTCCCTATCGAGACCTTTAGATAATAAACTGCACTGTTTGAGATGGAATTCGATTCGAAGAAGAATTCATAATCTTCACGCAAACAAAACATTCTGCTTAGAATCTGACAAAATGTGCTGTTATTAAGAAATCATTAAGTCAAAGTATCCCTGTGTGTAAGTGATTTTTTTAATTGAATCAATTGCTATACCTACCTCTTTTAAATTAATTAAAACTTATACATACTATTCAATCTAGTCCATCCAACTAGGATCTCGGAAGGCAATAAGAATAGAATGTGTAGTAGTAAGCTCAAAGTGAAAATGAATCAGTTCTTGACACATACCGGGAGTCGCGAGTTTTGAATGCGCTTGCTTTGCTTTTGAGTGCGTTTTGAAACGCTGCCTTGAATACACAGTTATATATTTTTTGTTTGTTGCGAACGCGAGCTAATACACGCACAGTACCAATATTTTCGCTGAGCGCTCAAAAGTCGTGGCGCCTGTGCAATGTTACCATTCACCGTAAAGCGTATATTGTGTCATATCACTGTAATTACTCATCATTTTAATATACTCAAATACATTATAACGCCTCTTTTTTATTATCAGGTTGATGTTATTATATGATAATACATTTTATCAAAGGCATTGTAGATTGGCAATAATATCTTCATAAAAAAGCTGGGTGGTTAAGTATAAGTTAGTGATATTTTTATAAATCAGGGGCCTTGTGTGTTAGATGCAGCGATGGTCGGTCACGAGCAGGATAGAGAGGTAGCGGTCTTTTTGGTCTTTTGCATGTAATTAGTAAGTTGCGCAGGCGCCTCGGGAGCCGATCGCGGTGATAATTGCCTTCTCACCACTACCTACAGCTTCCCCGGTTATTATTACCTTTGTATTGTCCCAATTCACTATTGGTGGAATTCATTTGGTCGACTATAACTCTATGGGATTTCATTTCAGAATTTTGTAAGTAATGTTCTTTTTTTCATATTTATAGTTTTTGATATTATGAAAGGAACAGATGGAAAGAATATCTTACTATTGCTGGTTAGAGTTACAATTATATGCAGTTTGAAGGCACTCACGAATGTTCGACATTTGTGTTATGCTGATTTTATTTGTTTTTCTTTTCTTTTTATATTTAATGATTAAACGAACTTACCTGTAAGTGAAGTTCTATCATAATTATACGAGCGCCTCGTCCGAAGAGATTAGTGTTAGCTATTCTCGTGTTAGCATTAATGCTTAATGGTACAATTATTGATAGAGTTTTACCTACTGCAAGGTCTCCACACTTTGTAATATGTAGTAATTTTCATAATTTCATCTACAAACACCGAAATCAAAATAATAACAGTACAAGTACAACATTTTGGTAAAGATATGAATCTTTAATGTCAATCGGTTGCAGGAAAAAATCTTATTTGTAATTTTACGCTGCAGATATAATTGGTTCCATAAATCTGCGCGTGCGATTGATACATCGCGGCGCTATCTCGGAGATAATAATGTTATGCATTTATTTTTAATGTTTTCGGAACTGTATTGAAATAAGAGCTTAATTTCGTGAATAAGTAAGAATCAATTTATTAATTAGGATTTTTTCTATATTATATTTTTTGCATAATTTTGCTGATCATTCGTATAAGAAAAACATTTTGTTTAAGAAATTTGGTATCAGAAATAACTTAATTTTTAATTCCAAACTCAAAAGCAACCTAGAATACACACGTCTTATTAGAAAACTAATCTCATGCATATTCCAAGATTAAAATTAAAAATAAAAAGCCGCTGACGATAAAAAAAGAAAGTCAAGAGCCGTATATAATTACAAACATTGAAGTGAGCCAAACAAAAACTGGATATAATCACTAACTAGCGGATAAGCGCATCAACTCCGGTAGCTTAATATATGCCGTGTCGCTGCGGCGGAGTGCCGACGTAAGGATTACAAATAAAATAATATGGATATAGTTATCGGGTTAAAAGGTTTGCTCGGCATGCGAGCTGCTTGTTGCCCGGGATCTTTACGTTTCAGGTGGATTTGATTAAAGGACGTATCAGTCAAATTGAAGGTTAAGTTATCGGTTAATTATGGCTATACTGCCAGCTAACATTGGCGTGAGATTATCTAGAGCTAGGACGACTACCAACTCTATCAATGTAGCACGCATCATCAGTAGCATTCTGATGACACTCAAACGAAGAGTTTTTAAGACGAAGTATCCCCCGTGATGGGCCCCTACTCGCACTATTATATACGAATCGTTTATAAACTATACCGGTGAAGAAAATATGTCACACTTCCACACTTTTCTTCATCTTCATACAAACAATATCTTATCCGTCGCTGCGTATAAACACAAGCTAACAAACATACTTTGGCGTTTATAATTATCATTATGAAGATATGATTGAGCGTATACTGTAAAGGTACACTGCTATTGCGGTACATGCTCGCTATCAAATACCTGTTATTATCGATAATTTTATGTTTATCCTATCTTGTTCTCATTTCATAAGGACCAGTTTGTTTATGAGTAATAACTTATGTTGCTCTTGGTGATGTTTGTATTTATATTCCTATAAATGTATGCAATATAAGGGAGGATTCTATCTCCTTAATACCTCCATAAGTGCTGGTAAAACTATCTACGATACTACAATACCCATGGGAGAGAAGCCAGAAGCATACAGTCACTTGGAGGTTTTCGTAGCTCATCACCTCTTCTTCAACACACTACAAAATAGAGCGCTGTCTACAGTTTTAACTTAGTTTTCTTATATCTGTTGGTCATTGAACGCTGCCCATGGATCATTAAGGATGAAAAGGATTCTCTGCATTTCATCCTTGTGGGTAACCAAAGTGAACCTTTTACCAAGTAGGTTTTTATCGAGTAGGCTCTCGATGTAGACAGGCGCTAATGAACAAGTTAATTGCCGAACACGGCTGCCGTAAGTCGCCCGCGCTTATCGCCAGATACAGTCACGCGAACAACGCCCTTAAAACGCTTTTATATTTTTTATTATATACTTCCTTTACAGAGTAAGGGTTTCAGTGTCACAATATGTCTAAAGTTTGAAGATCCAAACAGAAAACATATTAAGGACATTGGTTATTTGGATTTAATATAAAAGCGGCCTAAGTTTTGTATCCTATAGGTACTTTACACACACATAATAATTTTGAATACGATACTTTTAAGAAACCATGAGATAATGATTGAATTGTATATCTTTCAAATAAGAAAGCTCGGTACTCTAGAAAAACCATTCCATGGTAGTTTTAGTATGGAGTAGGTGAAGTTAAGAGGAATGCGTGATGAACGCCATTCATTAAACAATCCTCAGTTCCACTCACATCGGAATGTAACCATGGAAAAGAAATCGGTCCGCGGCCACAGTTCTAATTAGATAACGATCACAAAATATCGCTTCCTTCGCTACGTAATTGGAGAGCTATGAAAATTTCACGGTACGAAGCCACGAGCGGGATTTGACCGGGATCGAAGACTGCAATAAAAATACTGGGACTTTCTATTACATGGTTTGATTTTTTTTTCATTAATTATCATTAAAATTTATTGTAAAAATCAATATGTTGTCCAAGGCTTTGGAAGATATAAATAGTTATCACTGCAACACAGTTACGTATCATTGTGCTAAAACACTACGGTGGTGGACGCATGGATATGCGTTGAGAAATGAGACATCGTGAAGTAACCTGCTAAAGTCTATGAAGAATGTCATGGAAGTTTGGGAAGTACGCCTAAACAAAAAAATTGAGAATTATGTTGCCTTCTTCCTTACGCTTAAATCCACGGAATAGAAAAGGTTTAGTTCTCTCACCGTTAGGAAATGTCGGGTGTGTTTTAGTAGTTTTATTGACGGAAGCTGCATCGCTAGTAAGCGCCTGGTGGCACTCGACCACCACTCACGTGTTTATTCCAGCTATTCTACAGGATGATGTTGCTTTGCTACTAATTCAAACGTGACAAATAATGTTGATATAGAGAGGAGGGTTTCACCCGCGTATTTTCATGGGTGGCTTTTACAGACTGCTCGTAGCCGCTTACCAATAGGCGGACTGTACAAGCTTGCCATCTAAAAAAATATAGATCTTATGCATGACACACATGTTTGTATTTTAAGCTCTTAAAAGTTTAAGCAAAATACGAACGGTAGGCGGGACTCGAACCCACGACCTCTACGGACCGTGCAGTTTCTCTTACTCGTGATCGCACTTTTTCAACACAATTTTTTTATTTCCTTGTTTTTGCCGTGGTCCCTGCCTGCTTCACATTCTCGTTATCCTAAACATTTAAAAATAGTCCAGCAATAGAGCGCTTTAACATGAAACCACCTATATAGTAGCATATTGTCCAGTGCCGGGATTGAGTTAAATACCTTCTTATCGGTGCCCTAATGGGCCCGGTACACGTCGATTCATCACTCGTCTCACGCCGCCGCTCACACGCTCACGACCGATTGAAACGTCCCTTTATATCTGCATTTTGTACCTTATCACTTATTTTCACATTTGCTAATTATATAACGTTTGCTTATATACATGCAGGTAGTGTTTTTTTTCAACTGTCACATATTTTGTATTGTTCACCACGCTAAAGAATAAATATACGAAATTCATTCATTTGATTTTTTTTGCTTTCTATTTTAGAAGCTACTTCGCAGTCTAGTATGTTTAAATAAACGCGCTGCGAGTATATGTTAGTTTCAGAAAATTCCAGGATGCACCTAAATTAAAATTTTGGGCCACAAACCTTCCGACCTGCACTCAAGTGTTTATGGTCCTAATAAAGTTTTCATTATATTTTTATGCGCGTGGCAACAATGCGTAAATTATCACCTTCACATACAAATCACGCAGTAAAAAGGTGCATACATTTTATTTGCCCATAAAATTACTTTTGCTCATATAAAATGGAGTAGACAGAGTGTGCTTAAGTTAAAGTGTTGGATAATTCTGGTTTCCGTACATAAATGAATTTTGTGAAAAACATGATACTTATGTTCTAATATTTCAACATTTAAAGGTGTAAAATTTTTTTGAAACGAGTAGGTAATTTTTGAGTCTCTTAGCGGATTCTTGTCAGTAATAGACCAGCTTCCAAACCAGCGATAATACAATAATCCTGTCTTTAAAAAACTTTTAACTCTACTACTTTATTTAAAGTCTTTATCTTTTTTGTTTTTCATTAAAACAGACAGAAAATTATTTTTGAAATTTTGAACGTAACGCTCATATTTATTTATCAAAAAAATTTATAATAAAATGTGGTATTGGTTTTAGAGTTTATAAGAAATAAAACGAACCCATTGAGATTCTCATAGGAGCCGAGATTGAATCCAACGGAACCCTAAGAAGGACCAAAAAGTCACGCATTCGGGCGGAAGCCCTTTCTAAGTCAGTCGATAAGTGTGGAAGCCGCCAAAGGCATTAATAAGTTTAGGACGTATTATAAATCAGCCGAGCCCAGTTATCGCCGGGGACAATTAAGACGTCCAGACAGCAAATAAAACAACAAGTTTTATTTAAAATTATTCGGTAGCGTGTTTTATTCCTTTAATGAGATGTCGGTGTGTATGTATCTAACTAAATAGTCTGGCGGAAGGTATAAATAGATTTTTTATTGTTTATGGTAATGAAAACATAATGTGTCGGAGTTGGCACCTACGGCTACATGCCACATCGCATGATATTTTTATAAGGATGTTATAAAATATATTAATTTGGTGCGCAGCCGTTATATTACCGGTCCATACTCTATGTATACTTGTTATTTTAGTGTAGGTCTGTCTGTCCGCCAGCTAGCTTTCTACTTATAAACTGCTAGGTTGATTTTGCTTACATTTATTGAAAGTACCAAATGAAAACTGATTTTTGGATGTATTTAATCAGACACTTAACGTCTGTACGTTGTACGTTATCTCCTGTCAATAATATCATTCCACGCGAACTTGGGGTCTGAAATTAACTTATTGATGAATATTCTAGTGGTTGCATGAATTAGTGGGTACGTAACCTAAAAAAATGAATCAAACAGCTGCCACGACAGGTGTATACAATTGATTTATTAACGTACACTCACGCAGGTTCATTAAATTTTAATTGTATCAGCCTCTGTTCATTGCGATACTAACATATCATAATGGAATGCGATTTAATTTCTGCATCGATTTATTGACTGACAATCTGAACAGTAGCCGTATGTGCAATCTCGTCATTATATGGGCAATCAAATATTACCTTAATCTAGTTTCTGACATTGACTTATATAGTTTTATTTGCATACATAAATGATCATACTGCAGTTGAATAGTCAAGTGTCATCCAGTTCTGCTGAATGGATAATGTATATGCACCTATAGTAACATATGCTAACTTTCAAGCACAACCTTATTTTCAAAAAGGTAATTCCAGAAATCATTAAACTATTTTGCAAGCCCAAAAAGGGTACAAATAATTTCTCGATAACAACACTCGGGAATCGATTTCGAGAGTAACCATTTAATTATTTTATCGATAATCTCGCATCGAGTGGTCAGTAACAAAATAAGAGGAGTGGAGAGTAATCGTCGCTTAGCCCGACGCCCGGTAGCCGCCGGCGGTCGCCGCTCGATTTTATCGTCTCATAACAGACTCGATTTATAAGTATCGATTATATGTATCGATCCGTCGATAGGCTGCGCTCACGGTCATTTGGCGCGTTTTTTCGCGTTTAGTTCCTCAAGCAAGTTTTCTAAATTACAATTTCGTTCGACCACTAATTAATAGTGGTGCGCTTTATATATAGATTACATGTTTTTTTGTTTAGTGCTTTAATGGTTTTGTAATAAGAAACTGATGTAAGAATATCTATCCACGCATTGCAATTAGTCGCGGCTGAGCGGTCCCATACCTTATTATTATCAGAAATAAGCTTATTGTGCCTTGAGAAACTACCCTTGGCAACATATTGTATCATCAAACCTGGTCACCTCATTGTTACGTTCTGAGTTATTGTTAATGATACCGTAGAATAATCCTTAATCAGAATAATACCTTTAATTGATACCAATACAGTTCAATCATTCATTCCTTTTGGACGTACGAAGAAATTATCAAGCATCATTTCACTCGAGACCTAGTGAGTGGGAATAGGAGCTAGGCGACTGTATATGAAAATATTCCAAGTACCCCGTCTGGTACATGAGCACGTTAAAAAGCTTATTTAAGTTCTAAGCTCTCCTGAGTTCTTATTGATGGTCATGGTCAGTACTAAGAAGGCGTAATAGAGTATATTCCGAATAAGATGGATTGAATTAAACAGCTTCTTTAAACCTTGTACCAATTCAAGAGTCCATCACGCACAGCAGAGTATTGTGAACATTAACCTCATTGGTGCCGCATCCACCGTGGGGCAAGCAACCAGGAACAAGTGACTTCAATCTGTATTCGAGGTGCGCCGAGGAATAATTAAATGAGCTGTTAGCCTCACGTGGGGATCACTCGCCGTTAACAGTGCGTTGACATCGAACGCTGTTTGCTATCCTCTGTTGTCGGTGTACGTGTAGACATCTGATGTAGGTATAATATTTAAGAAGAAAATATATTGGGAACACTTTGTGACCAATTAATGATACTATACAAACTTATTAATGAAGTTTATATACAAGTTTTGGTCACGTACATATGCTATGTTACTTAGTTCTTTTAAATTATCATTACAGCAAATATTTAGAGTAAAATTGCGTGAGAAACATACATTATTGGTGTGAGTTAGAAGTTAATTCCACATTCGAAGAATATTAAATTCTTATTAGAAGTATCGATAAACATTTAAATTTGACAATGCTAAGTTGATAATTTGACGGCACCATTAGTCTCGTGGTTAGTATACCTAACTGCTGCGATATAAGTAGCGGAGTCGATTCCCTGCGTCAAGCAATTACTTGTGTAATGAACATTGCTTGTCTTGTTCAGAGTCTGCGTGTATATATAAGTATGTCTATTGTGTACCAAACTACAACCTTTGCTTAGTTTGGGTAGATGGCGCTGTGCGGTAATGTGCGTGCATTATTCTTCTGCACGCAACTTTGATTCAGAAGAAATTTGTAATTAGATTTAATCAATTCCTGAAGTTTTTGCAATCCGATCTGTTCAGCCTATTCGGGAACATAAACCGACCAACATACAGGTGCATAGTCGTAATATGAGGCATGCATTCAACATATGTTATGTTAATTATCGGAGGAGTTTTAAAGAAAATGTTCGTTCAAAGCGCCGCGGCCTTTGAGGCTTCACGTTAAAAGCGTATTTAACGCGGCTTCAATTAAAATTGGACAAGAGTGCGGAGTAAAGTATGTAGGTTATGTCTCCGGCGGATTATCTTGTTGTGTCGAGGGATTTTCCTGTTAGTACACTCATGAAGGATCTTGGTAATCAGAAGCTAAGGTTTGTCGCTAGATGATTTAAGCTGATTATGAATCAAACCGATTAGAGTCCGGTTAGTATAGAAAGATTTCTGACGGTTCCAAGGTACTAAGGTATTATTTGCTATTTTAATTAATTATTGTATATGGTTGAGGAGAGATGGCAAGAGTGAGGCGATGCATGCATAGAGTTGAATTATTCACTAGGATATACTTTTATATTATTTTCGCCAATCGTGAAATCAATTAGGTAAAAATTGTAAGACATTTTAAGCTTTGTCTAAACTGTTAACTCTTTTCAATATGTTTAACAATGCACTATATTCGGTGGTAGAGTTGTAACAAGGCACTGTTTTACCGATTTGCATAACTTAACCCTTAGGCGCAGCGGTGTTGTGACGGGCTCACTGTTTATTGGAGCAAAAAAGTACATTTATCTGTTTGCTGACGATTTCTTTCAAAGCGAAGAAAGCTAGAAAGACTTTGTCAAATGTCTGTTCATGTTTGTTGCGATTGCTAGTACAGGGTGTTTTTCTACATCCTTAATTTCAAAAAATATTTAGATCCAATACATTCTGTACCTGCAATTAAGGGGTGCAATTACGTGTGTGATATAATTTTCCATGCAATTTATTATCACAATCTCTTTTCTTTGACGCGAAAATTATTGTAGTGCCTGTGGAACACGATATGATGAGCAAATTATCTTAATATATAAACACTCAAATTATATTAAAATAACCTGCTAGCTATGCATTTATAGTCATAAGTAGATTATAACAAGACTCAATTTATTACACTCAAGATATAAAATTTGCGTACTTATAACAATTTTCATATTTTATATTCACATTCGAATAGAAGTAACGACGTGCGAACGGTTAACTTTAAAGATAATTTGGATATTTCGGCCGTTCGTAATTTAATTAATTATACATGATCCATAAAAGTTATAATTTCAAGTTTTTATTTATGCAAAGGTATATGATATTTTTAATGTCATTAATATATGAATATTTATATTATGTCGGTATTTGGCTTTATAGCAATAACTTTTTTTTGTTTATGGCCAACACTTTATTTTATATTCCTAGGAGATTAATCAAATGTCTTTAAGTTTATATTAATGTTGTTTACATTCAGTTTGAAATGGTAATTATGTATTCATAATCTCTACTGGTATTCATTTAATATTAATTTTGGGAACAATAGCAGTTGATGAGATTTTCTAACATCCTGTAGAGACGTAAACACTTGAAGAGCAATTAATGTTAGGCGTTTTTGCCAACTCTTTCCTTTGTCCGTTGCGTCACAGGTTGTAAAGTATGTACACAGTCCCCCCGCCAGTGCCCGGTGCCCGGTGCCCGGTGCCCGGTGCCGGCAACATTACAATGTTTGTTTTGGATCACGCAAAAACTGGAGCAATGGTAAACCTTTTTTGAAAAAAAATACCGCTGCTATTCCGGTACAAGTTTTTTTTGTTTCCAAATATTTTGTTATATTACTTAGAGAGAACTTTTATTATTTAGTTGTGGCATAAGAATTAAAATATTGCCTATAAACTAAATGGCGACTATGTAAAGTAAGTACTTTGTATTCTCACATTAATCCACGCCCATGATTTAACACCCTAAATAAACAGAAGACATACACTTAATTTAAAAATTATCCATAATTTAACTATAAAAAAACATAAAAGCGTAACAAAACTCCAATAAAATAGTTGTACAACGTACGAATAAAACAATAAGGTTTCACGCATTAAAAAGTTAAACGTAACAGTTATCTGCTAACAATACATGGACAGTAGTCGAACCACAAAAAAAGTAACGGTCTCAGTTTTTAACGAGCATTTTTTAAAGATGAACCCTTTCCTGAAGAATGCCGTTACGGCCCTGCGCAACCCACGGTCGTAGACGATAGATTATGCAAAAACGTAACGGGCTCTTCCTTTAGAATGTATCAATTCCCATGCTCGTATCAAAAGGAGCTGAATGCCAATCGATATTCACAAAGATGACACCTTGTTTGAATATTCACATTTCCCATGAAGCTCCTTTAATCGCGCGAAGGGTTGCCTGGGGTGGATGCGTCTCTGTAGGCAAATTCGATTATCTCATTGCGTTCTCACGCACATCCCGCGGCCCTACAATAAATCTTTGCATACACAACACAATAAAAAACCCCTATTAAAAAAACGAACTATCTATGCACGACCCCCAACCGAATATGCATAAGAAAAGAACTACCCAAATTATACGCCAAGGTGACAAGTGTGATCCTATCAAGAATTGAATTATTTGCTAACCCTTTGTAATGCGAAAAACGCCGTACTTTCTGCGCTCGCGATTTTTTTCTATACCTGTAGCCCTCGAACTAACGTGGGGACAGTTTATTTGCATTTTTTTATATTATAACCATTCAAATAGTATCTTAACCCTATTCAGTAATGTCAGGGGTTAGGTTGCACTTTATATTCAAAAAGGGCAGGTACATTTCTCCTAATATTCTCGCATAAATTATAGTCAGGTACATTTTGGTCTATTGTGTAACACGGGAGGACGCCGCGAGAGAAAGGGTGCAAAGTTTATTTCGCAACTATGCAATATTGGGCTCAATGTGCAATATTACAAAGCCTATATTCCAATAGCCGTGTATTCGAGCTTTGATTTTTTAATCTATTAAGTCATGGATCTACGACATTTTACTTCCTGAATGGTTTAACCCGTTTCCTTTGTAAGAATTTATGCAAAAACGTTCTACCCATCCTATTTTTTTATTGAATAAAATTTAGGGGCAATGCACATTATGCAAATGCGCGCATAAATTTTGAAACGACACACATGCATCGGCTTTGGGATTTTATTCTTTTTTCTTTTACGTATAAGGTGTGTTTTCGTTTGATAAACGTTGATTATTTTGGTGGATTATAAGCAAGTATGCAATTTTTTTGATATCGTTGACTGTTTATAAATGTGGTTCTTGATGTTTTTTTTTCTCAGGACCTTTGAGAAGGAGTCCTACCGTTAGGTCGGTGGCGTTACCTTTTTATTGTGTAAGGAGTGACATATGAACCGGGACCGCGGATTTGGATTAGAATATGTAATTACTTCCTTTACGATATTCGGAAACGGTTGTAGGCCGTTATTTGGAGTTGGCACCTTTGGCCGGGTCGCGGCGGGCGCATCGGCCGCATTGTCATGTTAACACCGCTTTTGGGTATTTTACATACGTTTGTGTGATGTTATCTTGCCACAAATATGTTAATTTAATTTGTTTTTAGGATTACATTTTGTTACAAATCTGTTTGGTGAGTTGTATTTGTGTCATCATTTAATAGTCGCACCTCGTTTTACCGTCGCAAAGTGATATTTTATCTACTTGTATAAAAAGCCATTACCAATAATCGTACAAATGCACAAAATAAACAAACCTCGGGCCCGTTATTATAAAAGCAGCAGAAAGGGCGGTACACTGATTGTTGTCGACCGAAGGTGCTTTTGCAAAAAACCACAAGATTTTTTTTTACAAAAAATAGAGTTGGTCCCTTTTTGCGCCCGACCCATTGTCTCTGCTCTATTGTCTTGGCGATTTGAAATATTTTTATGCTTCCCGGATGACGATAATGTTTTTGACTTATTTTTCGATAACTATTATTTAGCGAATTTATTGTTTTGTGTCGCGGCCGTCGATTGTTTTTGTGTTCGGTAGTCGAATAACTAATATCGATATAGATCGGTTTAAATAGCAATTTGTACACGGATGCAGACTTGTAATGGCACTCATAAAAATACATTAATTGCATGCCTCTTGACAGTTTGTGTTGTTTCCATAGGTTGATCAGACGCTGATAGCTGATACGTAACGGTCATTATTATATTTTTCGCTCCTAATGCCACCTTTGATTCTACATAATATATACTATACAGGTCGCAGGTGGCGTTGCTGCAGCTCATATGATACGGTATCCGCTTACCATCAAACAGCCTGCATGTCGTTTGTTTTTGCACCTTAGTAGTGTTTTTACTTAGTCACATATATGAATGAATAGAATGTATTTGCTATTTCTGTCTGCATCGTATTTGATCGTAACTGTCAGCGCGCTTGCGCAATGAATAGTAAGATTAATCGGCGAATTATTCTAATGTGTCTATTGATTCCAATCAATGTGTTTTGTCCAAACTGGGTATTAGCATAAGAATAACTTGCATATAACTTATGATATATTATCTGTATTTATTGCTCATCATATGGCAGCTGCTTCGTCGTATTTAAATAAAAATATGAGTATGTATGTTATATAAACAAATACTGATTTGAATTCGTGTATAATACACCAAGAGTATAGTTTTATAATATAGAAGCCAATTATTTGAGATGGTCATCGATTTTAATATTTATTTGGGAATTATTACAAATAATTTAAAAATATGAGGCCGTTAACAGTCAACCTTATAGCCTCACGAATGTATTTTTTATGATAAACATACAAATAAAATTGAATGTATTTTATTATATTGCGTCAATTTAATAATAACGATTGATTTTTCTTATATCTAAGTTATTTAAAGCACATAATTCACATATATATTATACACAGTCGGTAAATGAAAATGAAAATGAAAATGAAAATGAAAATGATTTATTCAGTTTAGGCCCTGGTAAGGCACTTATGAACGTCGAGGAATCTACCACCGGTTCGGAAACGGTTCGGTAAAAGTTACTTATTCCTTTTTACAAGATTCAGTTGATGTGATTAGCTGTATGCTATATATACTGCAGCGGCCATTTAGTATTACTAAGTGTACAAAAATATTTTTATCTTTTTTCTACGATTTGAAACAAATATTAATATAAATGTGAAAGTGTATCAGTCTGATCAGCTGAAATATTGAATAGGCTTAAACGCCCAGGCCGCACATAAAATAAAAACGTAAAAACGTGAACAAAGTTGCGCGTAAAAGCTAGTTATGTAGTAGTTAAAAATGTTGGTAGGTACTGTTCTCCATAAATAATCTATTAATAAAAAATCTCACATTTGCTTGCTTAACAAATAACGATGCAGTCACACCTGAGCGACAGCTGCCAAAGAGCAGTTAACCCGCGCCATTTATTGCGACCATGACGCATGTGACGCACTAACCGTACTAAATATGCTAATATGAACTAACTTATTTTATACAATCAAATAGTTCAAAATCACTTGTTATTTATATGGTAATAATAGTTGCTAGGGATGGTCCCAAACACAATCATTTTATCGATATAGTTTTGATTCCAAAGCGATTTTTTGTATATTTCACCTTAAATTAACAACATAGGGATCCATAAAATGTTCTTAACCTGGGATCGAAAATCAAGTGCCTTACCACTGAGCTAGACAGGAGAGCGTAGGATATGTATATTTGAATAAAAAAAATCTGTAGAATTTTTTGTAAGGCAAAAACTAATTTTAATTTAAATATCATATAATTTACATTTCAAATTAAAATATTACTATCCTTAATATTTTTTTTATATATTTCATAAAAAATATGTGTGAATCATTAAAAATGTAATATTTTTAACAAAATCACTTACCGTCTCATCGATCCCGTGGCCTCCCCGCGCCGGTTAACCCCTATCACCCTATCGACTTATTGCTGACATTGAAGGAATCCAGCTCGATTTGCATTGCAAAGTAGCCTGTTTCCGTTCGGCTATTGACAATCGATGATTAAATGTATTTTTTACGTTGATTTCTGCATCGTAACATGAGCAGATGCGATACTGTCGCGGGTTAGACGTATTATGTGTATTTAATTGGTAGCGATAGATGGCGCTAGGTGACGCGATTAGCAGATCGATTATACTCGTAGCTATAGATTTAAAACATAGTAATTTTATGATAATTATCCGTCATGATTGTATTACGCTACGTGTTTGTCAGGATGTGAAAAATATAGAATACCCTCCACGATCAACCAAGTACTTCACATTCAAATCGTAGTTCGAACAGCAATAATTGTCATCATTAAATATCATCACCCTAGTTTAAAAAAACATCGATAGCAATAGTTACAGGAACGTCTTAATGTATTATTTATATTTTTCAATGATTATAAAAATATAGGCATGTATGATTGTTAGATCACATTTGTAATTGGCAGTACGTCCACAGAGTATCCAAGTCACAATACCATAAAATACCATCGCCTGTATACTTACGTGTTGCTTGAACCAATTATTAGTCACACGTACTCGCGCGGTTATGTCACCGTCTCCATGCATTGTCGCGACGTCTACGCAAGTAGGTATTGCTTATAGACGCACTGACAGGTACATTACCAATACTTTACTATACTCTACCTACATTTAACTGCGCTGTTCGGACAGTTCAGTGGTAGCCTGTAAACTAATGAGTTTTTCTCAGCTTAAGTACAATTAGTCATACAACAAAGATTGGGGTAAATGAAAACATAATTAGAAAACCTAGAAATTTAATGATGCGGTAAATCTATACATACATACAAATTGAAGTGTCTGTTTGTAATTCCAAAATAACAGCTTTTCACTAAATGCATATGACAGTATACACGCTACTGACACTAAAAAACCAAGTTTTAAAAACTTTCTCTGTCTGTCTGTCTGTTTGTTCCGGGTAATCTCTGAAACGGCTGGACCGATTTATTTATTAAAAATATTAGGGTTCCGCGACAATAATGATGAAACCAAAGCTACTCGGGTGATACCGCGGGGCACGGCTAGTGCATTATTAAATTTATTCATAGATTCAACAGCATGTAAAATTGACAGATTTAGTTACGTTGGCACCTCGCATCATCATAAGTGAAAAGTGAGTGTTGTATACCTACCCCTTTGGAGACTCTACTGGGAAAGCATTAGTGCACCTAGATATTGCGTACCCTCACATTACTAACTGTATACCTATATTTCTACGTAAATGTAATAAAGTAAACATGTTCCAATAGCTCCTAGTTTCTAAGTCTACCACCTACAGGCAGTTTTCAGTAAAAACTCCCAAACCTGTTCAGGCATGATAGGGTAATTCCATGATTGTAATAGTGTTGTAAGTGCTCACAATGTGTGGCTAAGCCCCAGAGCGTGCTCGCACTCCGCCATACACTCACGATGTGTTATTTTTGTCACATTGTCATTACAAGATGGTTCCGGCCAAATTGCAACGGCGCGATGCCACTATGCATATTCATCGCTCTTATTGTCTCACACTGTATTGTGGCCCACCTGAGAGTGCGCCCAGCGTAGCCGGAGCTCTGGCACCCTTGCGCCTATCCTTCGAGGAGGCTCTCGTTGCGCCGGTGGTGCGTCACAAAAGAGCGCACATAAAATGTCAAGAGGCACAAATGAGACGGTATACGTGTAGTTAAGTTAATCACAGCCGCAAGTTGCGTGGCGACGGCTTTGTTTCACTCTGAAGGAAATATATTTTTTAATGTTAAGTCTCAGTTTTCTATGCTATTCATAAGATCAATGCAGTGCATCGTATATGCACTGCAGTTTCTTTTAAACTCAGGTAATAATACCTACGCAACAGTCACTATTTTTATGTAATGTATAAGCAAATATGTAAAGCCTACAGGTGACCCCATGTTAACATATCCTATAATCCGCATAATAATCACATATCACGTTCAGGAATACATAATATATACATCTATATCTATACATCTATACAGATAAATAAAATTGAAGTGGCTGTTTGTAATTTAAAAATTACACCTTTTGACTAAATGCATATGAAAGTAGGTATACACGATACTGACATAGAAAAGCCTATTTTGAATTTTTTTCTCAGTCTGTCTGTCCATCTCTCTGTCTGTCTATCTGTCTGTGAAACGGCTGGACCGATTTTAACGGGACTTTCAATGCTTGACAGCTTAATTTTCATGGAGTTACTTAGGCCTGAAATAAAGTATGAAACTACATCTATCAAAGTCAAAGTCAAAGTCAAAGTCAAAAATATCTTTATTCGATTAGACTTTATACAAAGCACTTTCAAATCGTCAGAATGACACAATTTACAGGATTATACATGCTACCGCCAGGTTCGGAAGGTTGCTTTTACTGAGAAGAACCTGGCAAGAAACTCAGTAATTACTCTTTTCAAAAATATTATACAATTTAAAAAAAAAAACAAAATAAATCATTTGAGGAATGTAAGCCCATGGACACAGTTCCAATGTACAAATGTCGATAATAATTAACATAAAGAAAAGTCTAGTAGTTCTATTTATATCTAAATGCGTAGCTTGAGATGACCAGCCCCCACAAGCAGCACCTGTTCACAAGTATGACGAGAATGCCAGCCATCGCCCTCCTCAACCATTATAGAGGGAAGGAATATCGCGGGTGAAACCGCAGGGCACAGCTAGTTTCAAATAAAATATTTTGGTGTTGACTTTGTAATGCCCCCTAAGTGCGTATTTTCTATACGACTAGGTATATCATTAACCATTTAACATGTTCATATTAATGGCCATAATTCGACTTAATGATAAGTTCGTATTTAAATAATAAAACTACGATGACGTCAGAGCTCTCTCCGCTTTCGCAAAAAATGTTAATGTTGACCGAGTAAGCGTCGAGCGGCCGACCCCTGACCTGCACTTTATATCCAACGATACGATTCTAACAACGAAGAACCAATATCTATTTACATTGTTACATGTCAGTTCTTAATGCTGGACATTTTTATATATCTAAGAAAAAAATTTAAGGTGGCTTAGTTCCGAAATTATTATTTTTTTTGTCACATCGTAAGGTACGAAAGAGATTAACGTAGGCAAATATCCAGGCACAATTAGATTTTTTAAATTGAATATTTTTTAATGGATTCATGTATCGATTTGTTAAAACCACAACGCTATTATTTTACACACCTATCAGTTCCGAACCAATAATTTTTTCAAAGCAAACTAAACCTTATCGCTCAAGAAAATATGATCTTCGTATGTAATTAATGATTGGAAATGGTTTGACATTAGTTAGAAAGTATACAATAAAGAGATCACAGAAACAAATTATGTTTTGGGTGAAATATCGTGCGGTGTATATGATTTGTAACATTTTATAAATATCGATTCATCAATGTAGGCTTCTGGGAAGTTAACATTTGCTAGTTTGTAGGACGCGTAGAAAAATATAAATATTCTTCGTTTACTACAACTCAATTATAATAGTTTCCATGCTAATGCGACTTATATCAAATCTTCCAGCCTTGCTTTTAATTCCTCTGCCTAGAAGTTCTTTTGCCGTTTTATGTAGAGACGTAAAAAGCAACATAGTGTACAATTTAGTGAAGGCCCGCGTCCCGCTCCGCGGGCCAGTAATTACGGCAGTCAATTAGCGCTCGCGACGGGACGCCTCATATTCACCAATTAACGGGAATATACCATAAACATCTCCTATTTGTTTATAAATCTCACTGTTTATTGATATTACACTCGCTGACGGACGAGCAGTTTGAAATAAACTCGTTACTGATCAAATCTGCAGATGGTATCGCGGAATATCGCCAGTTGGCGATGTTAGGTACTTCAAAAACTAATGACGTGAAGCATTTCAATTCCTTAATTCTCAACGAAATCGATAGGTATAATATTTGGTATGTTAATAAAAGAGCTTTCTGTCTGAATCCTCGTGGAATTGAAAATACATTCGGCTAAACTGTTAAGGTATATTCTTACTAATCACTTGAAACCCAAATTCAATACCAAGCCTTTTAGGTTCGCTTTGAATATGTTTTAATAATATATGAGTTAATTAGTTCTTTAGTGACTGGTTACACTGACTGGACATGTAGGTACGTATAATGTTTTCTAAGTTATTTATCGCATAAACTAAAACTTTGCATGCACCTAATTGATAAAGGTGGTTCACCACCAAAATACATATGGTAAAGCAATGTTTGCCGGCCACAGCTAGTCCCTAGTACATAATATAATATTATGACACCAGTCAGTTATCTATTATGTTGTTAATTATGCCACGTGTTGGCTGCGCCCGCAACTTGATCTACTATTAGAGCAATCAAAGTAATTTCAAAGCGCTCACCAGTACTTAAATCGCCAAAATGTGAGTTAATTATTTTTCTAATTAATGGCATCAATTAATCTAAGAAGTACATCTGTAGTAATTCATAGCAGCCGTCTATAGATCACAGATAATTACATATGTGGAGCTGTAGCGATGGTGCAACACGCAATTTGTTGTTATGGTTTTTGGCAAGGCGAGTATTTGAAGCCTGCTCATTGAGCATGACCGAGTAAATCATTTTTATTGCTCCTCCTGCCCGAGGCAAGGTGGCTCACAGTTACATCCACACCTCACAAATTACTAACACTCCGTCAAACTGGTTCTCCTGCTCAACATTAACGGCCTGGGGATACTACCTCCTTACAGATCTCATTCAATTGACAGTGCTATATAATTGTCACGTTATGTGTGCTAATTTACTGCTAGCACAGCGCTTCCCCACAACAAATCTATGTGGAGAGCCCTGGTGCTGCAATATTTGCAAACCTAGAAGGGACCCCGATTCCAGTTCTTGGTGGTCCCAGGTATACCCTCCTACCGGGTTCTACCTCCTAATGGTTGTACACGTGTCTGCACAAACATTTTTTTTACAAATAATTTATTTATAATCTTATATTATTATAATTAACTTACTGATTTAATATCTCATATTAAACTAGCGCCACAAACACATGCATAATTGTTTCGTATATATATTTTAACCAAACAATCTAAACTAAACAAAGTTGTTGTGTTTTTGAAACTTTAATGCTGGCACCTATAGGGGCGAGGTATCTATATATTATAATAACATTATTGGAATTAAACTTATTACTGACTAGCTGTGCCCCGCGGTTTCACCGGCGTAGATTTAGTTTCATCCTTATTGCCGCGGAATCCTAATATTTTTAATAAATATCCTAAATTACTCATTGAAACATCAGCTACCTGCCAGTGAAAGTCCCGTTAAAATCGGTCCAGCCGTTTCAGAGATTACCCGGAACAAACAGACAGACAGACAGTCAGAGAAAAAAATTAAACCTTGGTTTTTTAGTGACAGTGTATCATATGCATTTAGTGAAGAGCTGTTATTTTGGAATTACAAACAGACACTTCAATTTATTTATCTGTATAGATGTATAGATTATTACTGAAACTAACATCACGAAGGGATACACATACACATGAGAAAAAATCTTAACAATGTATCCAAGGGATGGTGATGATGACAGACTCATCCGGAGGTTTTAATTTTTTTTAACTGTATCCGAACTAAATCCGAATAGTATTAATAATAGCTAGTGGATAACACACCTATTTTAATAAAATATGAATTGATGTAGTGTAGACCAAATTTAATAACATAATATTGTCAAATTAAGAGCCATTCCACTCAAGATAAAATGATATCATTAAAAATGTAAAGTACTTATATTCAAATGGTTTTTTTAGTAAAATGGTGCGATCTTTTATTTAGCCACCGCAGTATCAAAGCTGATGTAATGCCTCTAGTTTGTTATCTCTCAAACTGGCCGCGAGTGAAGATTTACGAGTACATTACAAAACAAAGTCCGGCCGTAAAGCCATTTTACAGCAATCATTATAATTATATATTCATATAGTGACATAACACCACCTCTTAATTAAGCTAATTATTGCTGGCACACCAAAGCGTTACGTAATTAAATAGTATCGTCGGGATGGTCTAGCAGCTGTAGCCACTGTTAACTGTAAGGTGAATTGTTTCTTCTTCATACAATATTATGGTTCAAATATTATAGCATTTATGACATCGAAACTTACTAATGCGTCGGCGTTAACATTACAAAGATAAAAAGGTATCCGGATAATAAATTACATGTTTTTTAAAATTTCATCCGCGACTATAATATAGTAGCAAATATCAATAATAATTGTCAATGTTTATAAAGTATATCGCGTTTAGTTCCCAGCATCATTAGGCGCCGAACTAAACCATCGGGTTCCTTATATCTCGGGGCGAGATCCGATCCCGTTTTTCCTGATCCTATGACACTTGTGTAAAGCCCTGTCATAACTAATGGGGTATTAAACATGTATAACATGAACTAGTATTAATGAATATTATGCTCATACCACTTGTCTAGTATCTTGGATGAATAGGTATTACTGACATGTGCTGACTAGATTTGAATATCTTTGGCAACGGTAAAAAATATGTCACTTCAGAACAGATCAATAGCTTTGTTTTTTATATAAAGTTTGAGACTCGAGCTGCTTCAAGATGATTCGATGAATGCTGAGGAGAATACTGACATTTGACAAGCAAGCAACAGCTACGACCTTCAAGTAAATTTCACTTTATTGCTTTAAACATACTCTTAATCTAGCACTTACAGGTACTGAACAGTAAGACTTATCCTAGGTTAACAATATGGACCCTGTTAGACACAGCAATTGTGAGTCAAGATAATAATGTAATTTAATATGTTCAAAACCAAAGAAATAATAAACTGACGTTCATATGACAACCTGTGAATGTACAAAAATAATGGTTGATTGTGCTGGAAAAGTCACGATGGAGACTAATGTCGTGTGGTTCTCAGGCAAAAACTGCGTCACGCCTCGCAGCGCCCACTTTTTGTCGAGAATTTTTGCGTTAGGGAGCGAACTTTCGATATTTTTACTTACTCTGAGGTTATGGCGCCCTGGTACTATTATATGTTTGTCAACTATTTTATTTTACTGATTTCAATTAAAACTACTATTAAATTTTATTAATTATAAATCTAATTATCTAATCAGCCTGTAAAGTTTCCATTCGACTGCCAGTCTTAGACATTAATGTCTTATAAAGATAACTGACTATGAAAAATGAGATCATTATATTTTAGTATAACTATTTCTTATGTCCTATAATACTTAAACTTAACAATAAAACTATACATTATGTGCGCTCCCATCTTAAATCATGCTCCAACATGTTTTTGAAATCAACAGCGCGAATCGTTGAGGGAATCGTACGATTTGGATTGTGTTCCACGGCAAGCGCTGAGTGGCAGCTTAATGTGGGATATTTTTATGAACATTTTTGTGCTAATTAACTATTTTTAACAGCGTTGAAATCCCGGTTCGTATTAAAAGGGTAGGAATTAAATGTATTTGGATTTCATGATGTATGTCCAATCACGCTTGCTTCTAATAGTGAACAGCAGGGCCTACGTAACGCATGTAGGTATTTCGTTCCCTGGTAAAGCACGTCCTGAGCACTGTCAGCTGCCAACAGTTGCGTAACGAGAAAATTTCAAAACAATTGAAAGCGTCGCATTGTAGTTATGTAGTTACATTGGCAGCCGTATGTCCTTTTCCACGATTGTCAAACGGTATGAGGTGACGCGGCGCTCACGTCGCGGCCATCAATCATCGGCGGTGTGTGAACGACCTCCGGCTGCCATGTCCTGCCAACAATGCCTGCCGTGACGTCACCCACCCAATGGGATTCCAAGGATCGTCCAACAGCGCGTATAAGGCAATCGCCAACTCCGCTTACCTCTCTGGAAGACAAAGGACTTCGCACATCATAAATATTATTGGATTGGACCTGTATATTAAAATGGAAGAGCCATCGTCATTAGGCCTAATCCAGAGGTCTATGATTCAGGGTAGGACTCGCACGTCGTGTTATTTAACAAACTATACGTTTTATTAGATATACCTGTTATCAATGGGTATTCAAATAAAACAATACACCCAGTTAAGACAAGTAGCAATGAATAATTCATGCCGACAGCTTGTGTCTATGTTTTATTAATGGAATCATTTTGATTGATCTGTATAATTATTATGTTCTCAACAATTTAATGTAAAATTTTAGTATTATAATATTTATAGTTTCTTGTTTTGCAGAACAAATTTGCTGCAATATAAATACGTCCTTGTATATTTTCTACATCTTATTACTTGAAATTTGCGGGAACATTTTTAGTCATCTCTATCGGGATACTTTCTGAAGTATGGAGATATGTGAATAGCTGACGGTTATGTGATATAGGTGTGACGAGCCGTAAACATAATCTGTAATTCGTTATAGATGTAATTGTAACTGATATCTATCAGAATCATATGCTTTACCACCTTTGTGACATTAGAAGTATTGCCCGTGGCGATATGTGGAGTGGTGGTAGTGAGTAGAGAGCCGTCTAACCAGACAGGGACACCTCAATCACAAGCCAACCGTCTTAGAAAGTGGCGACACCTCGCGAGCGCCCCGGGCGAGACTCGATAACAATTAACACTGGTCGATAATTACACTGCCATTAGCACGTCACTCACTGCACTATTGAGGAATGGTAATAATTATTACATTCTACCGGTGTTACTCGTATTATGTGGAGGAGAGATTTGAACGCTTTTAATTGTTTTGCTGCGGATTGTTTACTAGTAAAGCAAAAACAATTCTAAATTCCCCGCACTATTTTTAAGTATAGGTGAAGTAGAAAAAATTCTGCTGACTTATTACGATTATTAATTAGTATTCTAGATTTAGTGACTAAAGAGATTCAAAATACACGTTACTTATACATTGTCCGTACAAAAGTTTAATCAAATTATCGTAATACTTATGTGATTCCGTACAATGTGCTATCAATAACGTTAGGTGAATCTTGTAATTATAGCTGCCAAGATAACGTCTGCTACTTCTTTCCGGGTGTATACCCAAAACTGAACATTTGACGGCTGGCCACGAGCGGAACTATCTCTCGTTGCGCGATCTTAACATACACCTAACGTGTTTTCTCACATTTTGAACGAACAATTGTTCTATTTCTTTATGCGCTTTACTTTTAAAAAAAAATTTTTTATGTAAAATATATGTCTATATATGTATTTATTGCCTGTCCGTGGCTACAGCGACCCGATTGCCCAGGCGTAGAACAAACACACACAACTTCTAACACGGCCCATGAGTACCATTCGCCATTTTAATTACAATAAAACGTTCTCTTTTTGCTTGGTAACTGTGAAATATCGCTTTACAGTTTTAATTATAGTTTGGTGGTAGAATATCACCTCGGTACACCTGTATTGTGTAAGGTATCTGCAACACAACATATATTATTTTTATATATATTTCAGTAAAAATAATCTCACGGTTACATTTCACGGCTAAGCAGTTGTATCCATTTTAATAAGATTTGGGTGATGAGAGTAATAGCTTTTATTTAAAATAGTTCAATTTTATTTCTCCTTGAATGTTGACATAATGTTCTAGCACAGTACAGAAAATCGATTTACTACACAGTACATGTCATTTATTGAATAGCTTTAAAGTAGTGTAATATAATCCACGTGACCCTCGCGCTCGTGTCGTGTCACACAGCCCCACACAAGATAACAAGCAATGACGTCAAACACTAAACAGATAAATAAATTGCAACTAATACCATACGTGAATAAGAAATAAATAACTACTGGCAATTACATAATGCAATTAAACGAATCGAACGCATTGGCACGGAATCAACGTGGGCTCTGTGCGCGGTAAAGTATTTACAATTCAAATACATTGGTAGTTTTATAAGAAAGTGATATAAGTTGTCTTTCTGCAAAGTGGTGATGGATGGTGTAAATAAAACTGATCGCTTCTTTGTGCCTATCATTTGTATTCATTATGCACGCTAACTAGTAATTATCGTATTAAACGTAGGTACACAGTGTTGAGTGGCTTAGCCATTTATTTTTTGCATTGATTGAGCTTAACATACATTTGCTGCGGTGTCAGTACCTGTTTGATTTGTTCTAAAGCTAGTTTATGTAAATTACTCTTTTAAGAACATACTTAGCTGAGTCGCACGTGTTGACTCGCAAACACGGACTTTAATTAAGTTATATACGACTTCATTTATTTTAATACTAGCTGTGCCCCGCGGTTTCACCCGCGTAGAATTTGTTTCTTCCTTATTGTCGCGGAACCCTAATATTTTTAATAAATAAAAGTAGCCTAAGTTACTCCTTGAAACATCAGCTACCTACCAGTGAAAGTCCCGTTAAAATCCGTCCAGCCGTTTCAGAGATTACCCGGAACAAACAGACAGACAGACAGAGAAAAATTTTTAAACTTGGTTTTTTAGTGTCAGTAACGTGTATACTTTCATATGCATTTAGTGAAAAGCTGTTATTTTGCAATTACAAACAGACACTCCAATTTTATTTATCTGTATAGATGTATAGATATATTCAAAAGTAGACAGGAATGTTTCTTAGAATGATGAATATACTTCCTGTCGTATGAAATATTTGAAATTTGATTAATATATATACGTATGATTTCTCGTACACGTTTACAAGTCTTTAGAGAGATATAAACTATTATAGGCACGCATCTAGGGAGCGATTATAATTATATATATGCTATTTTGATGAAAAGGCTTGTGTTGGTAATGTTCCGACCTGTCCAGTTCTATTTCCATTCCAATACCATCCGCACACCAGAAAGTCGCGTTGACAAACATTGAAAGTTATGTTAGGACAAGTAGGTGAACTGTGTTTCCATTGTCAGTGCTCGCTGATTCTCGACTCTGTGGTTTATTTCATACTAGCTGTGCCCCGCGGTTTCACCCGCGTAGATTTCGATTCATGGTTCATGTCACGGAACCCTAATATTTTTAATAAATAAAAGTAGCCTAAGTTACTCTTTGAAACATCAGCTACCTGTCAGTGAAAGTCCTGTTAAAATCCGTCCAGCCGTTTCAGAGATTACCCGAAACAAACAGACAGACAGACAGACAGACGGACAGACAGTGAAATTTTTTTAAACTTGGTTTTTCAGTGTCAGTAGCGTGTATACTTTTATATGCATTTAGTGAAAAGCTGTAATTTTGGAATTACAAACAGACACTCCAATTTTATTTATCTGTATAGATATAGATATATAGATGTATAGATATAGATTTGTAGTTGTAATTATACGAATAGTGGTGAAGATTGTGCGTAAAATAATATGTAGGTAAGTAAATTCCAAATTTCAAACAATATGCTCATGCCTGTATTCCCCGTAAGGGTAGGCAGAGGCGTTGTAACAACAAAACCCACTTTTCTTCCTATTCTAAAAATGTTAATACATTTCTTGTAACGTGCATTTACTAGTGCATCTAACAAATGTTACCCAAATAATCTGTATACAACGTATTTATTCTACCATTTAGTGGTGTTCATACAATCCTAGAGCAGGCAATGAAATTATTCCTAAATAATATCCAGGTTTAGCAGTCATTAGGTGCCTCATGGTGCCTTCTTATCGATAGATTTCATTGTACGGCATGAGTGTAATGGGCACTCCATTGATTCCCTAGGTCAGGCACATCGTCGGCGCGCGTGCGGCTGTGAAGGACCGTTTATCACTCGCAGTGCGCCTGCGCACGCTGCCCTCTGCACTCTACTTCTACGTACTACATTGTGTGTTATTCACTGTCTTCCAATCTATATCTATACATCTATACATACAGATAAATAAAATTGAAGTGTCTGTTTGTAATTCCAAAATAACAGGTTTTCACTAAATGCATATGAAAGTATACACGCTACAGATACTGAAAAACCAAATTTAAAATTTTTTTCTCTGTCTGTCTGTCTGTCCGTCTGTCTGTCTGTCTGTCTGTCTGTTTGTTCCGGGTAATCTCTGAAACGGCTGGACCGATTTTAATGGGACTTTCACTGGCAGGTAACCGATGTTTCAAGGAGTAACTTAGGCTACTTTTATTTATTAAAAATATTAGGGTTCCGCGACATGAAGCATGTAACTAAATATACGCGGGTGAAACCGCGGGGTATAGCTAGTCTGTCTTTAAAATAATAATATTGTTACCTATACCAACCTTAAATAAGCCATAGTTTATGATATATTCTGCTGGTTTTACCCCAAGTTACGAACAATTACATGAGCAAAAATAAATAAAAATTTGTATTGCAGGATGATAGCAATAATATTACACCCCAGTTAGAACAATCGTTTATACTGTGAATAGTACTCTTGTCCCTTATATTTGTTCAACGAATAAGTGTCCCTGATGAAGTCAAAACATTTTCCCATTCTCATGCAGTGAGTATCTATTCAACTCATGGGCAAATTGGTATTCGATTTTGTTTCGTGTACCTTTAGTTTGTTTTTTTAAATTTTGAAGAGTTTATTTGCTTGTAATTAATTGCCAAAAAATATGAAATCCCTGGTGGTTACCGTAGCCTATAGATTTTTTTTTAATTACGAGGAACATGTAAGCCTCTAGGATTTAAATAAATTAAAGGTTGCTTGTCCCTGTCTACGCGTAGCTAGTTCTAGCGGAGAGCGAGCGATATTTCACCTCGTGAAGTCTCAATGCTAACAGCCGATACTGCGCTACCGCACTGCGCATACCACTGCGCAGATACTAGCTCTGCGCTACACTACTGCGGATTAATGTGCTTCTGATTGTTGGACATTATTCAGCTTCCATTTGCTTTGTACTTTTATACTGTATCCAGGTTATTGCCAACATTATAATAATTGAAGGAAACGATTTATGGCTTTCCAAGCTTATCTTCTAAAAAATGTCTTAAGCCATCTTAAGAAGAAGCGACCTCGAACCATGGTCATTTCATTGTTGGAACTTACACTCCAGCTTTTCCAAGATCACGCGTGTCCTCGTGGACTTTCGGTGCTACGGGCCGTGCCCGCTCGCTCAAAAGACATCAACGGGTTGTCGCGCACAATCACTGAGCTATGAATTAGTTTTGTTTTAAATACTAATAATATGTATGATGTATTACGCCATATTAGGGATCGATCTTATTCCCGATTGTTGTAAAATCTTCAGGGACACTTGACCTTTTTCTGTAAAACGGTTAATCTCGATTGTTCCATCGTTCGATCTATGTAGTTAGTAAGTTCACATACTTGCGCACACAATATTAATAACATTGATAAACATCTCTAGTCCATAAAACTCCTTGTAGGTAAACAGGAAGCCTCGCGAACTACTCAGTTACGATGTAGGTAAGTTGATTTGCTATTAGTCACAGCTATCATTACACCGTTTATATTTTATCTTCGCGAGGTTATGTTGTCGTCCAGTACAAGGCATTTCCCTGATTATGACGGCGGCTATTTCTACGCTTAATGCGTTAATCGTATTCTATTCTTGATACTAAAATTATCTACAGATACAGATAAATAAAATTGAAGTGTCTGGTTGTTACTCCAAAATAACTGCAAACAATAACGGTACAGGCATAGACAAAACTATTTTTATTTTTTTTCTGTCTGTATGTTTTTTCCGGCTAATCTCTGAAACGACTGGACTTACAAGGAGTAACTTAGGCTACAATAAATTTAAAAAAAATTGTTTTCCGCGGGCCACCCACGAAATTAAAACTACGCGTGTGAAACCGCGGGGCACAGCTAGTCAAAAATATGTTCAAACATCAAATCAAATTCCTTTAACCTTCAAAATAATAATCATCACATTAGGTAACATTGTTATGAGAATTTAGTGTAATTAACACCATATTAGTGCAACACCCCAATCCCCATCGGTTGGTCAACAAAGGCATTATCCAGCAACCAGTGAGCCACCATCAGGTACAACAAACAACTTTCTCCTCCAAGGTGCACATCTGTGAACCTGACTTTATGTGACATTGTCAACTCATGATGTAAGCTTAATCATTATTGACGTTAGTTGGTCATTGAATTAGGATGGTGATGTACCTACGGGCTTACGAGAAACCCACTTGTCACTTATACACTGGCTAATGGACACAGACAAAAGTAGAGACATAGTATAGTAATAGTTTTGCAAGCAGTTAGGAATCTAGGCCTAATTTTTGAAATAAGAATGTTTGCTCCATTCAGCGTGAGGGTTGTCAATCTTAAAGATCTGTGAGTAGTGAATTCACTCTTTTGTTTACTGTCAAAATAATGATTTGTCATAGTTTTTTTTTATAAATTATATTTACGCGCATTCGTCTATCTGTAACATCCATCATATTATAGCTTAATTTAATAGTAACCTAGAATTATTAAACAATTCACGGTACTCTAAAACTAACACATGACACTTGAATTGATTGAATATAATGTATCGTTCGACCTTATTGGTAATAATTAATTGATTAATTTGCATGAGCAGTATGTTATAGTTGATGGTCAGAGTTGAGAAGTGATACGATCTTAGAAAAGATCATTGCTATCTTATACTGTCATTGGCTCATTTTGCACAATAATGTGTTTGTTTGACATACACGTGAATCAGATATAGCCTCGAGACAAAACGCGTTTCTTTCAAAGTCAAATGGCCCCAAACGCACGGGGTTGATAACTTATTATACATTTATTATTTCAGTAGAATTTATTCGCGGTAAAAATAAAAATAAATTCAGCTATCTTTACTTCTAATAAACGTTCTTCACTCTAATCACATTTATTAATTGCCATTGTATAGGTAAGAAACCATACGGCCTTAGTGATGGTATGTGATTACTGTATCCTGTGGGTACCTACACCACCAGCGGTGATCTCGCATGTAGCCGCTCCAAAATTAAATGAGTCCCTATATTATACCAAGCATACAAACAAATCATCGTGCGAAATCCCCAACTAAATCATAATTGTATGCGTATTCAGCGATCATCTAACGCAGGACTTAAAAGTGTACAGTATAAACAAATAATAATTCAATTGAGAGCGAGAGTACCTTTCTAAAGGCGACCTTGCGTCAGATTAATGTCCGCGCGACAGATCGAGATAAGCCGCCCTAGTTGCGGACCAGTGGCCGGTGCTCTACTGGGCCTGAGACGACACTGTGATCGGCTGATACCACCGCGCCGCGCCGTCACTTGCACACTACATTATGGCAACACTATCGCCAACTGTACTTACTTCTTTAACATAAACTTAGTGATAAAAAAATATATTTGTTAAACGTAAAATAAAGTAAGTTTTTGTTTATAATTATATATTTAAAAAAATTGTGCTATGACCCGCAAGGATCAAATCAGATGTTGAATTTATCCTTAGAGGCGTGTAGATCTTCCCTCGAATAACGATATTTTTTATCACCGTCGGAAAATTACTGTGCTTGAATTAAGAAATTGTCTTCGAGACTAGAGTTCTAGAACCCGAAATAACACTCTTAGGTTTTAATAGACTAGTGCCATTACAGCGATATTAATTCCTTAATCTAATTGAAAATAAAGCTTATTGAAAATCCCACAATCAACGTCCCGTGCCCTTTAACACATTCACCAAGTCATCATTAATCACCACAGAGTAATATTTGACAGTCACACCGCACGACGTTCTAATGTCTCAATGCGTCCACCCACTGTACTGGCAATCGGGAATTATCACTTTTTAATTGCGCCAAATGAATGATCCATCACGCTTGATGACGGCGGCTGACTGCTCGGGCCAGAGGGCAACGGGTACTGTCTTCATGTGGTGATCAGTCTGACAATATATGACGTTCTTGTATGAGGGTGATATTAATCCCTACATACAAATAAATTATGAATTTCAAAGCAACAACTTTATTGCAAAATCAAAGTTTATCAAAAAATACATAATTTTGAAGTGTGCCTGTCTGTCAGACTTTATCTGGCTAATCAATCAGAAACTAGGCCAGACGATTGACGAAACATTCACTGGCATAGCAGGATAGCTTATGATACAAGGATTAATTATTTAATTTAGAAAATAAAATAGCGTACAATTTTTTTATTGTGTACGTGCAAGTGTACGTGCATAGCAGTATGTTTAAATTATTTTTGACCTTTTGGTCCCTCCCTTAACCTACTGAATAGAAACTCGGTTTTCTACCGGGTTCTGCACAATTTTACTCACATATCCCATATTTTTTAATAAAAACAATAATGTTCGACCCCTGTTAGAAGCTTTAAAGGACTTATATCCAGGTCTTTGCGATCCATCGGTCCTGATCGATCATGTTATGACAGCTCGGCTCACGCGCAGCCTCGTTACCATTGTCCCGGGTTTATAGGGGTAAGCGGTTATACCCGGCCCATGAACAAGCTCTTTTGGATGCGGCATTTGCTGCATTATCAGATCTATGAAGTGCAATTTATTTCAATTTAATTTATTCTGTTGTTATGTGTGCAAAGTTAACAAATGGAAGCAATAAAGATATCAATAGTCACGACTGCCTTGTCACCGTCATAGATCTGTACGACACGTGGAATATTATTTTATTATTAATCCTCGTACCTCAAACATGTATAAATAATGTAATTTTAACAGATAATTATTGTGTTCCTGTTCTAGATATTTTCATCAGCCAGTTCATAGGTACCACATCCAAATAATTGCTAATATAAAGCATGGTATTTATTGTGTGTCAGGATATAGGTCCAGGAGGGTTGGTATTGTGGCGGGACGCGGCGACGATTGATGGCTGCCAGTATTACTGATAACGCCTTATTTAATACCGACAGGCTCGACCAAAGGGTGGAACTGGCATCGCGCAAGACGTATGGGTGGATTTATATTGATAGCAATTTTGATGGATATTGACACTAGATCGATACGGTGAACACAATGCGAAAATTTAGAACTAATTTGACTATATTCCAGATGAGTTCTTGAGAAAAAAAATTGCCACCAGCCATTTCTAAAAAAATTCAGCGTAATTCATTTAGGCGCTTCACCATATGACAACCACACTTTTAATGTATAACATCAACGATTCTCACATACATGTTAATAAATTTCAACTTAATAGGGTCTAATTATTTGTAACATTTTACAGTTACATATCTGGCGATATTTTCTACAAATTTACAATAACCAATTCAAGTTCACTCAACTCACTTCCCTCTATAATGGTTGAGGAGGGCGATGGCTGGCATTCTCGTCATACTTGTGAACAGGTGCTGCTTGTGGGGGCTGGTCATCTCAAGCTACGCATTTACATATAAGTACAACTTCTAGACTTTTCTTTATGTTAATTTTTATTGACATTTGTGCATTGGAACTGTGTCCATGGGCTTACATTTCTCAAGTGATTAACTTTGTTTTTAAAAATTGTATAATATTTTTAAAAGAGTAATTACTGAGTTTCTTGCCAGGTTCTTCTCAGTAAAAGCAACCTTCCGAACCTGGCAGTAGCATGTATAATCCATGTCGTTCTGACGATTTGAAAGTACTTTGTAAAAAGTCTAATCGAATAAAGATATTTTTGACTTTGACTTTGACTTTGACAAGTTCAACGTTTTATTATAATAATAAACGTCTGGCTTGCTGTAATGATGATGGCATGTTTTTTCCTGTATCGCTTTCCACTGATCCACACCTTTGTGTGATACGGAGTGTGTATACACTGAAGAGGCTACACGCCTCGACACGCGATGTACTTCTTCACAAAAGCTGACATTTCAACTTGCACGTACTACACATGTTCTTTCCATATTTATAAGTTGGGTATTTGGTTTTGAATTACAATGTAACTATGTTATGTTGTTGATTCTAGTCAATATCGTGGCAATCTTGGATACCAAATGTGATGGACTAATGGCAATGTCTGCAGCAATACCTACAAAAGTAGCAAAAAATTTGTTATTTGTTTCAAATTGGCTATAAATAATGTTTTAGCTATAAATGTGGTGACCTCACCCACGTCATAGGTCGCCCGGAGAAAACAGGCATGGCCCGGCTCCGGTTAGAAAGTTACCACAACACGTTTAATTGACTTTGTTTCCGCCTTTATATAAAAATATCCGATAATTGTAGCGTACAGCAATTTGCGCTAAATATCTCTAGGCATGTTGCGAAGATTCACGTTGTGTGATCCATAATTGCATGCCAAGCCTAGCAATTATTGCGGCTTTATACTTTCTAAGCCTTTAATTTCACTTGATAAGCTCAGCCTCAAGCTCGTGATCTGTGACGTGGGTAATCTTCTCCGAGGGATTATGAATTATTGCACCTGCACATTAAACTTTTGATAAATTCAATATATATAGTAAAACCGTTAAAATACGCAGCTAATAATGTTGCAATCATAAACCTTCGCGACACTAGAAGGTTTGCACCCTACATATCGATTATTATAATATAACCAAGCCTCAGAGTGAAGTCATCAACCCATTAGTTTCTGCATTTGGCAGTACGATACAGTTTTGGTATTTATATATTTGAAACATTTCAAAAATTCCAAGGAACTAGATAAAACCAGCACATCCTGGTTGGAGCAGGCGTCCTTGCGTCGGCGCACGCGCCAAGGCGCTTCCTCGATACGTCCTAGCTCGCCGGAGGAAAACGACGCTTCCGTGTGCCTCCTATCTAATACCTAACTTAACTCGTTTATTACCTTCTGATGTGAACAAAGTATTAGCTCATAAACGAATCATAACCATGGGTGAGTTGGTTTGATCTCCTGCCATTTGCTTTACATTTTAAAATACGTAGTTGAATTTAAATAGGTACTTGTATTAGAAACAAAAATGGATCTTTGAAAATACACAGTTTATCAAAGTATAAATATGTGCAATAGAAGCGTCGCAATATGAGGGATCGGTATAAACATATCAATCAAGACATGATCTGTGCATGAGTGCGCGAGGTCATTACCACACGTGGGAAATATCCACCAAACAATAGTAGATGGGGAGATAGCGCGGTCGGCGGCGGCCGTCGGTCATACACCACTACTACCTGACGCGAACAATATTCGACAAGTGCTACTATTTTAAGGCAGAACATCTTGCCACGAAACTGAAATATTTTTAAGGGGGCAGAATTAACTAGCAAATGCCAAGAAAATATTATTATTCTTTGATTTATTACTTTTTGTTAATAGAGGAATTAAGCGTTCAGCTAATGGTATGCCGCTGATGCTGCTGTCTGTGAACTAGTACTATTCGTGTGTGATCTTCTGTAAGTGGCAGTCCCTAGGACACCAAATACGCCCTTCCTCTCTTGAAATATTGGCGTAGCGTAAAGATTACGCGTTATAAAAAAAAATCGTAATAATAATAATAACTCGTCACGCTTATCTAGCCTTACTTGCTTTATCAATTGTTATAAGGTATCGTCTCCGTCATGCATATAATATTTATGGTGTTTAAGCACATCAAAACAACGGCACCTTGAAGCATCACGCCCGTTATCGCGCGATCTCGATGTGACAGCGCCGCGGCGCATCGCACGTTAAACTTTTAATTGCCACAATTATGTAAGTGAATTTATGTGTAGTGTTACAAAAGGCATTGTCCCTCTCTCCCACGGTTCGGACACGTATCTTACTTTATCAGATTTTTGGACTCGTGACCTTGCGCCGGGGCGTGACCTCACCGTGTTCTCACCATTACTCCTGTAATCTCACTTCCGAATCACACTGTTATTGATACTTCCTCAACATACATTGCGGCTGCTCGTCGGGGTCGCTGACAAATATTGAAGCTGGACGTTCACTTGGGAACTTTGAATTTTTACATCTGTTTATTTATAGGCCTACAAGAAATAGATACCATCGATTTGATTGTAACAAAGTTAAATATTTACATTACTTTAGGTGGATTGAATAGCATCGTGACGTCATAGCTCATAGCTAGCTCAAGAAACTATGTAATATATATACTATAAGTTCCCTCCCTTCACCTCAGTTCTAAGAATAGTTGAACAAGCACTCAAATGGTGTCACCTCTGTATCTCTCCTCAACAATAAACCTCTGTATTTACGGAACAGGCCACAGAGATCCTCGCTCCGATAACACGACGACTATTGTCGTCGAATCGGCTTCAAGAATTATCGTATCTGACCTAATCGGATCTCAACGCCTAACCACATTAACAATACACCTCGGATATTCAAATAGGAAACGTAACTCCCAAGTGGTAAGGTTAAAAAGGAGTATAAACGTAAGTGGGTAATGTCGTGTGTGACAGAAGGATTTGTCCGCAGCGTTTAGAAATAAACGAGACGTTGATTGTGTTATGTAAGTTGTCGGTTTGAGATTTTGTTTATCATCCCGTATTCGGGGATTACGTGGCGTTGGTTGTGCTTTATTTTTGCGACGACTTCAACGTGTTGAGATTCTATCGGCTTAGTATTACTACGACTTGGATTGGCATTTCCTTATAAAAGAGCGCTACCAACAACGATGGTTCTATATATCTTGCTTAAAAACAATTATTTCTCGAATTAGACTGTCTCGTCCCTGAGTCGGACAAAGTGTTATTGGGTTTTTCGATTTGTTCGTTCCCAGTAGTATCCTGAATTAGTGCCCGGTTAATGGTAATTAACTTAATGTTAGCTTATACCGCACTATGTTATAATCTAAACAAGGAAATTATGTATAAATTTTGTGGTTTAATAAATAAATATTCTATTCTATTCTATTCTAATAAGCCTCACCCCTTATTACATGGGACTAGTGGAACATCTCTGCCTACCCCTTTGGGAATATAGGCATGAGTATGTGTTCCCGAATTAGTCTACCAGTTTAGCGTATCGAGATTACCTATGATTCCGTTTGTCACTAAACTTGTAGTATATTACAACTAAAACTTCGAGGAAAAGTAAGTTTCAGTATTAGGAAGAGTTGACACGAAATGCATCAAATTTAAGATCATCGTGGATTTTCAGGAACCAGTCTTCTTCGCCACTTCGCCATTGAGTCAAATGTAAAATTCCGCAAGTTTGAAAGTAAACCCTGGGTTCAGTACCTCCGGAGTAAGATCCATTAGGAAGTCACGCATAATTATTCGGTCATCGGCCTCCCTGCGGACACAGCCTGTTGCATTTAGTGTCTGTAAGATTTCATAAATACTTTTACCAATCCCGACATACGTAGCATCGAGTCGTCGGTTTATACATTGTTTAAACAAATATCGTTAGTTTTTATGTGGAGTCTAAACACGTCGCGATCGGCGTCGCTCCTAATACGGCTGCACAAAAACCGGCGGATAATATCGTCCGCGGCTTTGTGAGGCACGTACCTACATATCCTTCCTTTTGTCGTTACCAATGGCTGCACGGGAGCGATGCAGTATACCCTACGCGGCGGCGGCGGTGGCGGCGGGGTGAGGCATTTGTCCTACTCCTTATTCCCAGTATCTAATACATACCTTAATACTTTTATTGATTTAATGAACATTTTAATGTAAGTGTTGACCTGAGATGAAAAAAAATCATAAAATATCTTTTGTATATGCCATTTAAGGCTATGTTACTCCAGCATAATGCCACATAAAGTCTAATAAAAAGTGAATGAATTACAAACATGTATAATTTGAGCGTATACTGCGTAGCATCGAGATACACATCACATCGCTCAATGAATGCTGCGTTTTTGTGAATGTGCGCCGGAGCGGGTGACGTCACGGGCGCACCATTCACACACACACGCACAAACACGAATACAATCCCTATTCAAACGCATCACGGCTTAATTTAATTAAATCACAGAGCTGTCACACACCTGACAAAGAATCTAATCGAGATCCCGGGATGTATCATCATCATCACCCTGGCCTTCTCTCTTAGATATATTGTAGAACTTTACCAAGCATATTACGAGGTAACAAACTACTACATAAGAAAAATATGCATCTAACTATTGATAAGGTAATTGGTGCAAACACAACAAATTGAGATAGAATCGTGGCGCGCGTACTAACTAGTTGTATCTGCGATCTATTCAAATCGCTGCGATCCTATAAATATTAATATGAAGCATTGAGCCCGCGTTAAGTATTCACGAATTTGTTTAATGAAAACGGTCGATTGTTGTGTTGTTTTTATTGTCAGGAGAATGTTGCCGTCTGATTGCGCCTCGGGTCATGTGAATACTACGTACAGGGTGCTCGCTGGTTTACAACAATGTTGTACTAATCATTGCATCCACACAAGCACACAGTAATGGCGTTCTCGGCCTACGAGCGGTCAAACTAGTATTCGGCTAATTGACTTGACATTTCTGATTGGTCACAGCATCAATGTTTTAGTAGAAAAGCGAATAAAATTGCCACGCGAGGTCAGCTCGACTGATTAATAATTTCATTCGATAATTATTTTAAATATGTTTGTGAAATGTCATTGCCAAACAGACTAGTGGTGCGGCGGCGGCGGCGCGCGGGCAGTCTCAAGGAAACGACGCCCATGATAGATATGTTATAGGTGTCAACAGTTGCGCAATGTGATTCGAATGGCAGATATTCCATTGTTCTGCGTATCCCAGATATCTGGTGTGAGGTTTGTTCGGTGACGTCATTGGGCCAAGTCGTGGGCGCGCCCAGCCGCCAGCACCGCGGCCCGCGACTCACGATACACACTCACTAAGCTATACTTAGATGCGAAAGTCATTAACAGTTCCGCAGAAACAATTAAACGATTAAACGGCGCTTTTGCTTAAATTCACTTCATAACTTTATGATGCGCCTATAAAAGGCTGGGCTTAAGTTGGTTAATTGAGATATAAAATGGATGGGTACTCTTTGTATTATTTTCGCAGCGTAACGGCAAAACTAAAATTTTTTACTTAAAATTTTATTTTCTAGTATTACTGCGCGTAATAATACAATTCTATTTTGGGACGTCGTAACAGTAAAATTATATTTGGTTTCACTTAAGTTTTCATTAATTTCAGTATTACCTGATTCATAATAAATATAATATATGACTCCGTCGTACGTTGAATAAGCAGAGTCCTATCTACGCTCGAACAGGGCCCCAACCATGAGCTCTTATTGCAATGTTAATTCAGTTGTGCGTAAGTGACAGATGTATACACGTCACATACATCTGTCTCATAAATGAGTGAAACTATCATGGCAATAAGAGCTCGTGGTAAGGCCCCAGAGCTTGATATTTGCCCACGACAACAGCAACACAACTGCGCTCACCTTGGGCGTTTTATTTACTTACCAGTAAAATACAACGGGCCGAGTAAGGATCACATTAGACGTGACAATAAAATCAGGAGCGGTGGTGAATAAATAGGTAATGGAGTGCCGATGAGCGGGTGAACGGGCCCTCAGCACGCCATGCGCCACCGACGGCTGGCGGGAGCAGGCGCGCAAACAACAACAGCCTGTATTACTACGACTTACGAGTATTTGTTTTAGTAATGAACATTCCGAGTTTTAAATAATAAAATTTATTCATACGCCGGCACTTACCATATTTGAGTGTGCGAACCGCCGTCCATATGTATGAGTGGTTAAGATATTCTTATTTATGGGTCTATGTCAAGGTCGCCGGCGGCATTTAACTGAGGTATCATCACTTTGCATAATATCAAATTATTTATTCGCTCCGCGCTAAAACTGTCTGGTGTACGTTCAATTTGTAATTCAAATAAATTCTTAGAATTATTCTCGCGCCGTGCGCCGCTCATAATTGTAACGTGCGAGATTTTTTTAGTTATTTGAATAGCGCGAGCGATCAATTAGCATGTCTGCCACGCGCCGGGTGTGTCTCCCGCTAATTGCGAGCTCGCGGGCCCGGGCGACGCCGCGCCGCGCCGCTAGTGCAGCCGCTGCGGGTTAAGGACCGACCGTTTTGTTTCCATTATTTTGCATATTCATTGATGGTGTGCGGTAGGTCGCGTTTTTTCGTTTATTCCACGTAATTTATGGCTTGTTAATGCGCTCGTGAATGGGCTCGCGATCTTGCGCCTCTCAATGGCTGCTTATTTGTTATTGAAACTAACTCGGCGGACTTATTACTTATTAATGAGAGCGGCGTATCGCGTCGCGTGCCGAGTGCCAACACTCCACGCACACACACGCACCTACCTATTACGTGTCGAGCGTGCCGTACGATAATTCAACTTAATGAATATGTCAATTTTGGTAATTCAACATGTGATTTAACAAATTATTGTTTACTTTGTCGCATGCACATGCCTTGTAATAGATTTAAACAGAAATAACATTTACATCGAGACACAACATACTTACCCACATCAATAGATAGGTGTGTCTTTAACAAGTTAGTACAAATGTAGGTATTTCTGTAATTCAACAAGTATATTTAGGTGGCAGTACGTGGGCTGGTACCAGTTCCAATCGTGCCTAATCGTGTCCTAAATCACGTTATTGACGTGTCCTTGTCAAATCAATAATGTCTTAAGAAATAAATCCGCGAGATAATTTTGTAGAGTCGGCCAACCCTACCCAATCAAACCACTTGGAAAATAACGGGTCTTTTTCTGATTCATGCAATGACAATAGTGTAAATCGAGAATGAAAAATTTTCAACGAAGAATGCTGCTGGTTTAAAATTGATTTAAACCAATATTAAGTCAAATAGACGAAATGCAAAAAGTCGATGAATTTTATTTACCACTACATTGAGATTCACCGTTATCTGCCTTAGAGAATTACAAATATTTCGTTTTGGGCATTAGTGCAGACACACCAAGGACATGGATTGAATTGATATAATTGTGAAATAGGAACTAGGCAGACATACTAAATGAATATGTGTTTTAGATAATACATTTTTGTTAAATAAAATATAGTGTGATCCCTCAAGCAAAACATATCCAGTGATAATTGCCTAAATTACAGCTTATCACATAGGAAACAACAATAATTAGTGTAGGTATGTACCGAGACTAGCGAATATAGCCGTATTCTGACAGAGTCGTGTACAACTTGGCGTCAGTGAAGCGTGCTTCCTTGAGCCAATTAAAACTAGTTGGACTGCCTCGGCTCCCCCCCCCCCCCCCCTCTCTCCCTCTAGATGTACCGCACCCCGCAGTACGAGCCAAACACTGATAACACCAGACTATAGGTAGGTACCTACTTGTAAATGGTATTCTGTCTTTGTGAGGATAGTATTATGGTACAACAAGCACTCACTTTGTAATGATTACACCATCCTCATCGTCACGCACTAATGAGTTTTCTAAACTTAAAAGCAGTTATTTATCACACCCTTTCCTGAAATAGAAGCACACATATCTAATCAATCCTGAAAGAATATGGATGAGCAGACGTAGAGCTAGGTGGCACCGCAAATAATCTGCCGTTAAGCAGTCTTTTAGAATTCATTATACCAAAATCATACAAGTTGGGTCAATATCCTAACAGTTTTGAACACAATATATTAATTACATTAACTCAATACTAATAAACATCAAGTGATATTTATATCGTCTGTATATCACCACTACGTGGGAAGAACCGAGAGTCATTCGATAGAAAACTTATGTATGGCCCCGTTATCGATAACACGTTATATGAATTCTTCGGCAAAAACTAGTGACACCACTAGTTATCATCGACTTAACTGTTTTTCTATTAGTGTTAACTTCTATCACAGTGGTAAGCCATATAAGTTATAGCACTATTCTAGCTTCTCCAAATTCTAATTTAGTAAGCATTGTATGAACCATTTTTCCTCCCGTTATAATATTTTCTATAACAATTCAGAGCCTGTAGACCAAGTAACATTAGCCTCGCGCTTCGCTAGTAGAAACGACGAAATGTACGGGAATGACATCACGTGACAGATTTTTGTCATTTCCATACATTTTGTATCATTTCTATTAGCGCAAGCGCGAGAGAATGTTACTTTGTCTAGGCCTACTGGGAAGATATTCATAGTCATTGAGTGGAGAACATTTAATAACATTTAACATTTAATAGTAATTTAGTTTTAAAATATCATAGAATGTAATGATTTGGGATAAGAGCGGGTTGGTATGATTTTATTTTTATCTTAAGCAATAGTCACATAGAGCTGATTAGAGCCATCAACATTTTAGGTTTATCTGGAGAGAGCGACATAAAGAGTGCTTTTCATTCGAAGCTCTATATAGCTCAGTAATTAGAAGTGTGCAGACGGGCGGTTAAACTAGCGCCAATTATTGATCAACGTCCAAGCACATAGGCAACTATAATATTATTCAAGGGTTTATAAATCTGTAAGTTTTGATTTGTCACGCTAGGTACGCTAAGTATTAAAAAGGCTAACTTTTTTAATACGATACTGCAACATATGCTGCAATCAGCACACTAAGATACCATATTGAGACAGCCTGGCAAGTGCACTGCAAGCTCATAGCAGCGGTATATCAAGAATGAATGTGAAGTGAGATGAAAATATTCAATAACATTAAATATATGCTTCCGAACGAGTGGTAAACTTTGTAAGTAATTGCATTTTACAGCGTGAATGCCGCAGCGGTACAACTGCCAGTCTATCAACAACTACGAGCTGCGTGCCGATGAATGCTTACCTTGTGTGAGTGCGTAGGATCTGTAGTTATCGCAACGTGTTTATTAGTCACATCCAATCATAATATACCTGCAGCCAATAATGTGAACTTTGGACCTTGATTAGTGCTAAAGTTTGTTTGTATTGGAACCATGAAACGCAGAAATATTTGTCTAAATTGCCTGAGCGATGTTAGGAAAGTAGTTCATTGAAAAGTTACATTTGGGGTTGCGTTTCTTAGAGGACGCAATTTTATTTTTTTGATGTGTAGGGGGGGTAAGTGTAAAGCTAAAATCAAGTTTGTGGGGTCGCCACCCTTGTCCTACGGCCGACATCTTGAAAATAGGGGTTGAAACGGTTTTTACGATATATCTCTTAAACTATTTATCTGATAAAAAAAAAATTTTACGTTTTTTGTTGCAAATTAAATTTTCTATAACTTTGGTCCAGTAATTTTTTGTCGTAAAACTATAAATAAAAAAGTTATAAGTGAAAATGTTCAGAAATTCGAGAAAAAAAATTATATTTTTCGATATAACTTTTTTTTTTATCATTTTACGAAAAAACGATATCAGACTATTTTTGTAGATCGTTTTTTAAGGAACAACTTTTATATGCAACATTTTTTCATTAAGTCAATAGCTAAGGTTTTACAGCGCTCCGAAGTGAGTACTATTTTTCAGTACTCTTAACTATACATATTTTATACGTGGGTACTAATAATGTGTCATCAGTTATTTATTTATTTTTTTTATTTTGTTATTATAATTCTTTTAATTAGTAATTTTGCAATGTTATTAATAATTAATTATTGACTCTTTTCCTCACCACCTACGAGGTAGAGTCTGGAGGCGCGTTTTTTTTTTACGTGGTATCCCCAATAGGCCTAATCCACGGTGATTTTATAAATTTGAACTACTCCGTCCTCGGTCTTTTCGATGGACCAGGCTGCGGCTAAGCATCTGATCGGTTTTCTGAATCAAATATCAGTGGGAGAACTGGAGAAGGAAGGGGTGTCAATGTCGGCGGTTCATCATCAAAGTCATTTTCATTTATTAATTCTGAGAGTTCCATTACGTTGCTGCAAGTCTCTCCAGAACAATGGAAGCACACTGCGGAACATTTTAGCCCTGCTTTTCGACTTCCACACATCGCTTCACAGTTTCCTTTGCATTTGCAAAAGATCAATTTTAGAAGCTCAGGGTGTGCTGGAGGTTTAGAGCTCTGCACTGGCATCAATAATTTTCCACATTTTTTCCAGCCCCAGTCTTCAGGATCATTATTATTACCAAGCCACGACTGGACCTGATGGTAGACTCGGAAAGTATGAAAGCGAGCTGTGTCTTGTGTTGGAGGAAGTGAAGATAAGTTAAATGTACTTTTTGTCACTGCCTTGGCAAATTGTTTGTATCTTAGGCTGTCAAGAGAATTATCATCTTTATTACCACCGTATCAAGAGATAAAAAAACGTTCACCAATTACAGTGAGCAAAGCAGGGTCAACTCTTTTGTTGAGAAACAAAGCCGTTCCACTTGCAAACTCTATATGTTTTTTTGGTTTTTACAAATTTCATTTTACCGATATTGTAAGGAGCTGAAGTTGTGTCACATCCCGAAAAAGCATGAAGAAACAGCAAGTTATCCGCAATGACATCTCCGTATATAAAACCTGACGCACTATATAATTGTTCTGCTGTTCGTCCTTTTGATGGTTTAAAAAAAAAAAAAACTGATGACACATTATTAGTACCCACGTATAAAATATGTATAGTTAAGAGTACTGAAAAATAGTACTCACTTCGGAGCGCTGTAAAACCTTAGCTATTGACTCAATGAAAAAATGTTGCATATAAAAGTTGTTCCTTAAAAAACGATCTACAAAAATGGTCTGATATCGTTTTTTCGTAAAATGATAAAAAAAAAAGTTATATCGGAAAATATAATTTTTTTTCTCGAATTTCTGAACATTTTCACTTATAACTTTTTTATTTATAGTTTTACGACAAAAAATTACTGGACCAAAGTTATAGAAAATTTAATTTGCAACAAAAAACGTTAAAAAAATTTTTTTATCAGATAAATAGTTTAAGAGATATATCGTAAAAACCATTTCAACCCCTATTTTCAAGATGGCGGCCGTAGGACAAGGGTGGCGACCCCACAAACTTGATTTTAACTTTACACTTACCCCCCCTACACATCAAAAAAATAAAATTGCGTCCTCTAAAGGACTAGACTAAACTAGGACTAAAGGGCGTTCAGTTGAAGATGAAAAAATGGATCCGGCTAATCAGAAAACGGTTGTTTCCTAAGAGTCTATCACATGTTTACTTATCCTAAGCTAAGCGTCACATTCAGCCCGAGTGAACTCCGTTGTGGCAATGTTATTATTAGTGACATTAGCTCATGATGATATTCTGACACAACAATATCTTAAAAGTAGTGCGTAGGATCATATTACGAGATCGCGACTGGTTTATCGGTCCCATCCAATAACTTGCACTGCCTACGATCTTTGCTATGCTGATCTCGTTTTGACACCTGTGGTTGAGTAACGTTTTTATTTATGAACCCCGTAGGCTGTGACTATTGCTGTCGATTTAAAACTTAGCAAGTAGTAGTCACTTTTTGGAAAAAAATACATCGATAGATTATAACAACGAAATTTCTGGATTTTTCATTAATAACAGCAAAATCGCGAAGTTATTTCACGACCCCAGAGAGAGACCCCTAGATCACCACAGTAGACTGTGATAGTGTTTCGACTTATATAAATAATTTAATACAAATTCCATCAGCTGATGACAAACCTTCACTAGTTGGAGAGGCACCCGAAGAAGAAGAATAAATTTAAGGAGTCATAATATCGGACAGAGATAAAGACATTCAATTTCATAATTTGACGGCAAGAATTTAATCAGTATGGCAGTGAAAATAAAAATTAATATATTTTGAGAACTTTATTTGACACGACTCGAAAAAAAAGAGACCAAGGAAGAACTAGTTCTACTGGAGAAGAAATAAACAGAAGACTGACTTTAAATTCTAAATTATAACCTGAATGCCATAATTTCCACCTATTCTAGTAATAATTCAAACTCACCGGAAAAGTCTATTCATTACACACTATCAACAGCAAAATTACGATTATACATTACCGTATTTTTAATATTCATTAGAACAAGCGTTCCGATCGCGTGCGCGATATATAATTTATATCAATACGTCATATCTAACACTTTTTGTTTAGGAGCCAACGGATAAATGTATCGAAATCGGCTTATGCATATTCAGCCAATTTGCAGTGGCGTTTGATACAAGTTACACTTTATAGCGGAAAGCTGCAGGAATGCTTTCATCTGTACCAATAACAGGGACACGAACGTATTGAACTAGTAATGTTCTATGAAAATAACAATACATGTACATACTAACGTTATATGTAGATGAGGCATACGGCATACCATACATAATGGTATCTTCCATTCGAATTTCAGAGTAGTCCCTACTGGGGACTATACCTTACAGAAGATTGCAGTTAAATAATGCTACTTTACAGATGAGTATTGTGTTCTATACATATGCTTACGCCTGTATTCCTCGAAGGGGTAGGAGTAGGTGTTAAAATAGCAACATCTACTTTTGAACGAATTTCGTGGTTTGGAATTACTTTTAGACATATGCAGGTTTCCTCACGATGTTTACGTTCACCGTAAAGCACGTGGTTCACTATACATAAGTTTGTAGAAAAACTTATTGGTACAGACCGTTGATTTGAACTTGCGTCGCTGGCGTAGCAGGCGACTGCTCATACCCCACGGCCACCACGGCTCTATATATGTTCCTTCGGTAAGTAAGGTCGCCTAAGCAACTCCTTAGTGTGAAAAATACGCCATCTCTCAAGAACAGTCATATTTTAAAAGTCGCCTTAAGTTTCTTACTTAAGCACACTTTACAATCGTCACAGTTTTTGTGTGGCCGTAATTACATGAAGCGATCGATAGTTATTTATCGACGAGTGTGGAAAATCTCGACAGATGCGTTAGTCGCAGCGATGTTCACACTACGCTATTTCAATTAGATAGTTTGTCGTTTTCAGGAGTATCTTAGCTAAATGAAATGTGTAAATGGCATAATACGAGTATGTTGGTTAATATTTATTTTCAATTTTAGAAATTTTAACAGAAAAGTGCGAAAGTATTCTAAAGCTTTTATTATAGGAATGATGTTAAATTATTTAATCACCAGGTAACAGTCACGGCACGCTGAAAGGCATTTATGCACTTAGTTCAACTATTTTGTGTTAAGGTACGCTATGGATAAGTTTGGCAGATATGAGAATAGCATCCATTTTACAATTAGAGATGATAAAGCTTCACTTTTCACTTTAACATAACTAGTAACTTGTCGTGTAATTGTGATTAGGAATTGTGTAACTGTAAGGGATGTGTTGGATCTTTAGTAAAGCGACTTTCTGTATGCAAAATGTGTGCGAACAATCGTATTAAAGGGATTTAAAAAATATGAAATACCATGATGGATAGTAGTATACGGTGGGTTGAGCGACCTTGGTGAGAATCAGCCTGGTGTGTAGCCATAATCGGTCGGCGACCGTCCCCGGACCGCCATATACGGCGCGGCGATGAGTGGAGGGTGGCGTTATATCAGTTATTTGCGTTTTCACAACGTTCCCAGCGCGCACGCAGCGGGTCGGAACACGCGCAAAAACACACCGCATCACGGTCAAATGAAGATGTGTAATTACTTCTTTTTTACTAACCGATTGGTATTTTTTACTGCCATATATGGTTGCGGCGAGCCAACGCCCGTTTACGTTGGCTGGTCTTCAAAATAAAGAGGTGGCATGAACCTGCAGACCTCAAACACTCAGCTATTTATTTAGCACACTCGTGTAGCAACTGGTATAGGAGCCCTACCGCCAGCCAGATCCACCGCCGCCACGAATACCCGCAATTAACGCGATGCGCGACGTCGCAGCGCGACCGATTAATTTTACGCATAAGTAGTCGCTGCACTCGTAAATAACGTACATGCACCTATATATGGTATTGAGTGTATTGAAGCAGAAATTCCCCGCTTTAAACGTCGAGAATTAATATTTTACAACAAAATTCCAATTTTCCTTCAAATCGGCAATAAATTATTTAGCCTGAGGTGCGCCCGCGCCGCCGGCCGAGACGCTTGGCGTGTTAATGGCGGCTGAGAAAAAAATGAAATGAAAATGCCCAACAATTATTATATTATATAAGCCGGTCGGAGGCTTCGGGACCCCCGCGGCGGCTCCCGTCCGCAAAATATACAAAAAGTAATGGAACGGATGTCTGCAAAACGTCGTCTGCGCGTGACAGGCTGGCCGCGCGGCTAGTCATCTATACACGTATTTACACTACGTTCACATGCCTGGATGGTTGCATCCCTCATTATAATGATACGTCACAGTGATTTTAAAAATGATGGAACTAAAATTAAAAAGATCTCTAAAAAATTTGGGGACAACATTGAGTAATTATTTAAATAATTTAGTACCTTAATAACTTGGTGTATCATATTGCAAACGTTTGTAGAAAAGCACGCTCGGATGGAGGCACGCAGCTCACTCACGCCGCATAAAATGTTGTTGTCTTTGAGCGGGTATCAGAGTATTTGTGTCATTTGGATTGCTGTGACAACCTGCTTCAAAACTTGCGCTTGGACAAAATTACCGCACTTTGTTCAAATACTTGCTTGAGATTTTTTAAGAGACAATAGCTTATATCCAACGGTTTGGCTACCTAATGACTATGGATAACATTAGTGCTTGATGACTGGTAATTATCGCTACATCAGTCAACAACATAGGAGACGAAAAAAGTGGTGCAATAGACCGAGACATAATATTATAATCTACTGATGGGGATGTACCTAAAGAAGGATTGTTTGGACCACTTCAATGAGATTCACTTACACCTTCGTGTTTGATCAATTTGGTTAGGAAGGTCATTTGTAGCGCCAACACTCAGTGAACAGTGTAAATAGCTTCCCATATCACTGAGTTCTGAATTAATAACAGTTTCTATCACGCAGTCATACATTTGAATTCCGCGTAAGTCATTTGTCAGATTAACATAATATCTAAAAAATTATAAAAAGAAAAAACAATATTGGCCCCATCATTTCTACAGAAATTCCTTAAACTTCGAAAAGTAATTATTAATACTTATTCTTGTGTACGTTATTGGGAAAGCCAAATCTAAGCAATAACGAAATAGTTACGGCTAGAGTTAGAGTTACAGTTAGAATGCATAATATTGGACAGTTTAATGGTAAAGGTTGCCTTCAAACCACCTCATTAACGCCTACGGACACTATCGCACTTTTACTACAATGTTAAGTATTCAAGTTAATACTCTCATTGAGCTTTTGGAGGGAATCACTGGCAACGCTGTCCGCCTTATTCAATAATTAATTCAATTTGTGCTTTTAATAGAAATCTCCCTGACTTATTTTATAATCAAGTAAACTCGACCTACTTGTATGAGAGCCACGGTGAAGTTATTTAATGAAGAAATTATGAGGTTAACATATAAAAGTCGACCAGGTGCGATTCTTGCGTGCCTCTTAATATTAATTAGCAGGTGCTTAGAATGTTATAGCACATTACTATAATTAGCGTGTAGAGAGAAACTGATGCGAGATTATATGTCCTACACTCATAAACACTTCACGAATCACGAAACTAGCTTTTTATACAACGGATGTTTACAAACGATGACACACTAGTTGAGTGAAGTGAAACACGGAGAGTGTGATTAAGTGTGTAACACAAGGGTGAAAGGATCTTTGGCACAGGAGACATTGAAATAACTAAAGTCGTGCTACGGCGCCTTCTGAAGCAGATCAGTAAATATATTCAATACAGGCTCTATAAATCAAATCGCAGTTTATTGCCACGAGAGGCAACCGAGGCAAACAACTAGAACTATTTGAATAAATGGTTGAATAAGTGTGAAATAATTATTGCGATTAGACTGAACGCTATGAAGTTATTGCCGTGTTTTACGTTCTGCTGAGGAATTTTACTGAATCCTTAGCATGGCGAAAGCTTTCAAGAGCATATTATGTACGATGATAATTCCAAATGAAAATCTACTACGACAAGTGACATCAACCTAGTTATCTAATACTTACACAACTCACCTCTCACCCTAGATATGATGTGCACACCGTGGTCAGCACGCACGACAATCTATCAGTAGAATTCTCGGAAATCATTAAGCCATTTTAATCCGTACTTATATTTATTGTATTGTTTGTAGAAGATATTGTGACAGTCGGTGTCTTTGTTCAAATGATTATCTTGGAGTCGAATGCACCGCCTAACAAATCTGATCGATTAAAAATAAAGTTGGTCGAGAACAAGTCGAACACGCGTCGAAACTGCATACGTCGGATCAAGAGTGTAATCCTGCAGTGAATTGACTGGCTGACATTCCGCCCGTGTACAACGAACGATCAATGCAAAACGGTACTAAACTGCCCCCGCCTTCTAGAGATATAAATGAAATAGGCTGGAAATTACTGGAAGTGGTTCTATTAACGCACGTAACTCCGGGAGCCGGTACTATTAGCATGGCTGCAGCTACCGCTTGTTCTCGGCGACGTGAGTTACAATACAAGTGCGATCTAAACTGTGCTGCGACACGAATGCTGCACCAATTGATTGCATAACTCGCGAGTAAGCCGAGGAACAGGTCGCATTACCCTTCAGTTACCTAATGGCCACTGTCGCTATCACACTGTCATAACGCGTACATGTTAACCAGGTATTATTGCTGACAATCTCTTGCGATTGACTTGTCATTTCTACGCACAGCTGATTTCAAGCTAGCTGCTTTTTTTTCAAGCTAGCTGCTTTTTCTTCAAGCTTATTGTTTTTTTTCAAATGAACTGTTTTTTTTCAATCGCTGCTTTTTTTTCAAACTAGCTGTTTTTTTTTCAAGCGCTGCTTTTTGTTTTCAAGCTAGCTGTTTTTTTTTCAAGCTAGCTGTTTGATTTGCAACCTTTAATTATCATATGGAGGAGAGTTTTCTATTAGTTCGGCTTCCATCAAAACCAAGTTTGGGAAATATATTAAGACTACAATAGATCCTCTAGAAATCAATGTGTGTTCTAAGCAATAAAGTGATACAAATTGTAAAAGATAGTAAAGTTGGTGTGAACAATGGTAGCGCAGCGTCGATCAGGTCCAGATAATATATATTACCATCGATCACGGCGCGCTGACACCGACTCCTGTCTTACTTATATTATACAATAAATACATCGCGGCGGTAATAGTGTCACTTGCCATTCAATTTACTGCCTTGCTCTAAGGGTACTGGTTACTAATGACTTCTATGCTAAAACGTATTTATTGACTCCATACCCTAAGGTTCTTTACACTATTAGGTATTGGCGTTTGAATATGCCTTCCGGATTTATCCATACATCTGTGCATCTTAGTTAACGATAGATTAATAACCTACTACAGGCTTTACTAGTAATTATGCCAAGTGACAAAATTCGAACATCTAGTTTTAAGAATGGTTGCATGGAACGATATGTCTTGTCTCTTCTTCAAACCCTCTTTCATCCCCTAGTTCGATATGCTTCTGTTCTGTGCTAAGCTGTTTGTTTGATCTGGTTTCAAAATTATTTCACCATCCATCCAAAATATAACATATACTCGTATACTTATCTTATAATAATATCATCATCATCAATATATACCACGCTCGGCGCACACATTTTATCTTAAGTACTACAGACTACTTAGGCTAGCTGCTTGTCATAATTGCTTTGCAAATATAGTGAGTGCACAGTAGTGACGTCACGTCAAACACTGATGTACCTATGCACCCGCGGACCAGCTACCGCGCACATTACACACTCGTCAAAGTATAACCGCAATCCTACTGACAGTCCAATACACGCCAACATTCAATTATGCGCTTTAAACACTTAGTAAACCACCAAATTAACATATCATAAATATTATTTAAGTTTTTCTCAATTATGTTAATACGAGTGCAATTCATCGGCGCAATGCCCTAGAATTAAAGGAGCAAAAACCGACAGCGGATCTTTAGCCGGTATTTACATATATTACAATATTAATTCATAACCACGAGATATAAGCACCGGAAAAAAACACCCGGAAAGTACATTAGTGGCGCGTGCGCACGCCAGATGATGCCGTGATGACACTCCAAATATTCAAATCACTGTCAAATTAACATTTTAAAGTCGTGAATCATTTTACAACGGGCCGTATTTGTCTGCGTTATAATGTTGAACATTGTGAACGAGTTTATAGGTATCGCTCTATCAGCGTGTGGCGGAGTGGCGGAGTGGCGGACTGGCCGACTGGCTGGGCCCGTGATGGTGGATATGGCCTTTTCTAATGGGTGTCAACGGCACGCCGTTGGAAAGTGGCCTCGAAACCACTGCGCGGGCTTATCCACTCGCATTGGAATTTGGACTGAAGATGTCCAAAAATGTTAGTCTCCCAACAAGTGTGTCAAGACGAGTCGTAAATTAAGTAAAGTGTCATAGTGGTCTCGATCGTATCGCGGCTCTAGTCGGGCCGCGGTCGGTTTACGTCCACTATTCAATGAGATTATTTATGTCTTTTATTGACGTTTTAAATATTTAACAACGTAAACGCGCGATGTCATAAATCTTGAAATAATAACTGTCTCATTATCAATTTAAAACAGCGAATCACTTAACGAATTGAGATATGTAAAGCAGTTTACCCCTTATTTGCTGTATGATATAATTTAAATTTGTAGTTCCTCTGTAATAAAAATGTATATCAGACACAACATCATTAAATATGGTTTGATAGTTATATAATGCCAGAGGCGTTACTTGTCGCAGCCATGGCGGATCTAATATTGCAGCGTCCATTATCAATAAGTGTGTAATAAATGCTTCAGAGTTATATCAGGTATAGCTGTCATCGTTTGGTGGCCATGTTCCCAGAACCCGTTTCGTTAGCTCTCCGTTACTGATCTCTACATTTCCACATAAAGAACTCAATGTGTTTATCTGAACTTTCAACGCAACTGCTGGCGGATACAGGTTTCTAACGATAGCTTTTTAATTAATTAACTCTTAAATTTAAATAAATAGGTATATGAGAAAAAAGTTGTAGTGGACGCAATAATACACAAATATGTTTGCCATAAAAATTTGCTTCCATTTGGATAAAACCTATTTAACGAGTGAGTAGAAGCTATATTAGCATAATAGTTAATAATATTTTTTATCCTTTTTGTACGTGGAAAAACTTCTTTGAAGCCGTCATGTACAGGGCAAGTGTGCGAACATTAACAAAATAAATTAAAATTATTTGTTTCATTTAACATTTTCATGAATTGCTGCAAAAAAATTACGACCCAAGAATCCAGCATTGGTAAAAATGTTCGACTTTATAACGAAATTGCCACGTGTATGATCTCAAGGGACTTGTATATTTTATTGGTGAGCTTGTAATAAAAGGAACCGTTAAGACTGCCAAAAGCAAACTGTAGTCCCATGTTTGAACTATTCGACACCATTGAGGCATTCACTGTGATATAAGCTTGGACCTGCGGCTCTTACTGCCATGATAGGCATACTGCCACAGTGACAGATTAAGGGGATATATAGACGTGTACTAATGGTACAATCACACTAATCCGAATTCTGGGCTACTACTGGGAAATTGCACATAAAAGAACCCTATAACATTTTATCCTAACCGGGGATCGAAGCCAGGGCCTCGTGTTCTGTATGAGCGCATGCGACCACTTGACCAACGAGGCAGTCAGAAAGATTTGTTGTAAACCTCATATAAACCTGTCACATGTGTGGAGTGGAACTTACATGGCAATAAGAGCAGGGTAAGGCCCAGGTGGACACCACCGGGATTACGGAATTCCACTTCTTAATATAACTGTGGGATAACCACAGTTATATTCGGATGATCCTGTATTATTTGCAATTTAAATACGTATTATCCAATCGCTCTGTTGAAACGCTCAAGTTTTAACGCAACACTTATATTTTTTAATGCCCAGGGCGACCTCGCATTTTGGTTGTTGTAACCGAAACAGGTCTGTCTAGTCTTTTATTAGATCTAGATTGTAAACAAGGTGGTTATAATATACTTCTATTTCAGATATACTTGTATTAAATGCCATTGTTAGCGATTTCTGAAGATCAGACTGTAGATATATATATATGTATATATAATATACACTTTGTCACAAAGCTAAGAGGGGTCGTTAAACTCAAGTTTATATTGGCTGTCACTATTGCATAACTATAGAAAGTTTGTCAAATGCTACATTAAAATTAATAGATTATTGAATTTTAACCTCAGTCTTAATATTCTTTTTTGCGTAATTCAATATTTGAGATAACGGCCGCCGCCGTAACATCTTAAGCTGTCAAATAAATTTCTTTACATATTCATAACGAATATTATATCGCTTGAAACCGAATGGAACATCGCATAGTCGCGGCTAGGAGGTAGGCATTGATTGCACTTAATTGCTGGATTGACACAATTCTCTTGTGTATCGATAACGCTCGCTAGATCTTCGGGCTCGACCGAGGTTAAAGGTTGCTACTGAACTAGTTAACTATTAACGTTGTCGAATAACGTAAAAAGGATTACTTGTGGAACACTATTTTCTAACTCGTAGCATACTAAATCAAATAATCTATGAATAAATACTGATGCAAACGCGAAAATATTAAGCAAAAAGCAAATAAAAAAATCATAAAAAGTCCACCAGAGGCACCAACCTGCAGTAACATTTTATTTGTACGCATTTCAAACACTTTACAAATACCGGTTCAAGTGTAGGAGTATATTTTTGTTTGAAACTCAAGTAATTAAAAACATCGCCGTTACGCCAATTAATTTCTTAAAGTCAAAAGTTTCTTTGTAAGGTTTCCATTTGACCATACATTGTGTATTTATTTATGGAAAACGGCGTATAATGGACCCGGGCGAGGCACACAGTGACACCGTGTTCATGTTGTGTATAGTTTCGAGAACTCGATATGGTTTGGAGACTTTATAGCTAGAGGTGAAGCAGTGCTAATTAATTATAAATAACTAGACAGATTTACACGACGAAAGTTCTGCTCTGAACCGTAACATGGCTATGTAGGTACTGCCTAATTACTTTCGCTGAAGGTTGCGTCTCTACATAATGCATCATAGGAATGTGTTAGGCTGAAAATACTTCCATACGATAATCTTTGATTTGGAACTCCCGATACTTTGACGTATGAAGCGGTTGAGTTATTGAGACGTATGTAGCACAATTCAAAGCCATCATTGCTCAATGCTACTACTATGCAAGTAGATCTTCTACCAACACTACCACCGGTGTCTGGTAAACACAATTTAGCTATTATTTGCATTCGATACCACGACCTTACCACCGCCTACGCGTCGCTATGTTTGCGTTCCGACTTTGCTGTATTATGATAAGGTCCTTAATATTACACAATTTTATATTATACAACGGTTGTTACTTGATAAATTAAGAAATTATTTTTAGATTTTCGAAGGTCATCAGACTACAATTTACAATTAAACACACTGGCAGCATGCTAAGAGTTTTGAATTATTTAAAAGCAACTAAGTCTTATGGCTACTAAAATGGAGTAGGCATGAATCTCATTGATATGAATAATACCATGGGCAAACGTTATTTTTTCGATTGCTCTTGTTTTAAATCAAAAATTTTACATTAATCATAATTATCATCTGTGTTTATAAAATATCTATACATTTTCTAGAAGTATTACATATACGCTCTGTTCTGAGGCAAATGTCCAGGAGGCACAGCATAAGTCATAAGGTGATACATTCCGCGAGTGTATAGCTCAGTGGTACCGCCACACGCTCTGGCTGACGGAGACATTTCCGCGCATGCGTACATAACATGCTATATGTTATGAGCTCTACGCTGTGCGTGATATCGCTAATTAATTTTGCCCCGGGCTGACTACAACCCAGCTTCTTGAATTTATTTCCCTAGCCCTTGAAATGTTAGCGTGCCATGTTTATTTTTATGATATACGCCGTTTCATAAAGATATTTAAATGCAAGTCAACGAGCAAATCTTATGGCTGTTTATTTCTTATCTTATTGATTTTTCAATCGATAAAATATCAATGAAAATTGCCTCTAGAACATAAAATTCTATTGAAAAAGTTGGGAAAATATAGTAGATTGTAGTCATGCGCGTCCGACGGACGGCCGCTCAGTGGACCGGTGGCGAACATTGTTTTTCTCACATACAACAAATAATTTAAACTTCTGATACTACAAGATATTAAAATGTATGAATTTTTAATGTATCGGAGTGTTGTCTGATAAATCTGTACGCGGTCATTGCGATAGGATCAACAATATCCGGTAGATCATAATAATCTAGAATTTTAGCCCGCCTAGCGACCGTCGAACGCACATGTTTAGAAAAGCTACCACTTATGGCTTATCACTTAAAGTATAATATTATTCATCAAGGTAATTAATTCTGTATTTAGCAACAGGAAATAAAATATGTTATCAAAATCAATGAAAGTGTTTAGATTAGAAATCGCAGTCGGTGTCAAAACTAGAGCTCTATCATGGATCTAGGAGGCTAGGTGGACAGTTGTGATAACACAAAGATCCTGCTTTCGTGTAGTATAAGTATTATATATTATGCAAAACTGTGGACTTAATGCAATGTATAAATGCACATGCATATTTGAAACGTGCTGGCATGTATAAAAATAATATCATTAATAGAAAGTAGGATATCAAAATTTGTATTTATCAAGATGGGTGGATGTGGTTAAACAAAATATTTATAAGACTAGAGTAAATTCTCTGTGCGCACTCCCATGGGGAACATGTGAAAATAAGTGTTGCAAAATGCATAGATCAACATGCTGCAATGTCACAAAATATAAAACTCGTGTTACCATTTCTCTAAAAAATTTTTTTTTTCCGAAATTATTGTGAGTTATTTTCCAAGCCGATTTCTTATATAATACTAGCGAGCGCCCGCAGCGCAAGTGCTAGCGGTGCTTCGTCTGCGTGGCAGTAAGATTACAAATACAAAGTTTCAACCATCATATCTTAAATACTTTCGTATATCGTGTATACCTACATCGCACCTAGAATACTCCCTCCAAAGTTAATGTATCTATGATAGTAAAGCGTTGATGCGTTAGGCAATAATTCAGGACTTTTAATTTCGAGTGAAAATGTGTTTGGATTCTGGTAGTGATTTCTTCTGTTTTTAGTAAAATAGGTTTATTGTAAGTGCAGCGGTGTTGGTGTACTAATAAAGTTAGTCCGAACATTAAGCAAGCCAGCGGGCGTGACAGGCGAAATCGTAATTAACGTCTCTTATCTCGATCTAAACATGCGCGTACGACCCACTAGTTTCGGCGGTCAGCGCCGTACACGCATAGAGAAGGCACATATCTGCTACTAGACAATGCTTTAATTTCACTTTTATGGTCAACTGAATTTTTTGTTTGTTTTCCTACCTGTAGCAATCGCGAAAATGTAGTTTAATATACATATAATAATTAATAATATCATCATACCCCGCGATAAGAAATAAATAGAGATACACAGATTGTGAATAGGATGTCATTCCAGTTTCTCTTATACTTCATTTGAATTCCTAAATCTTACTATTTTGTCAAACGGCGTCAGGTTCTCCTAATGTTACCATCTATGTCGTGAAATGAAATAAACATAATATATTTGCGACATTTGATACATGCATAGGCGCCACTTCTACCAATGGCCCCATCTATCCGCACGCTGGTCTAACTACACATGTCGCAGACCAAAGGGCAGGGCATCTCTCACTAATTGTGCAAGCGATACTGTCGCTGCCATGTCCCAGCTAATGTGATTATTTCAACAGATCATTTATTAACCAGTAACGGGACCTTATACGAAGCTTCGAACACGTTTTTGGAGAACTACTAAAGCACTCTTACGACAGTTCCCCGTAGGAGCAGACACGTGCACCTATGACAGGACACTTTTTTCTTAAAATGCATGCTAGATCATCTTAGTTCTGTGGTGTACGCATGACATTTTCCTTCACCATTCGGTATGACAGTTAAATTAACTTTTTAAGCCTCCTTACCCCATATTGCAACAAATAGTCATCTTTAAATGAATGTAAATTAAAAGACCCAGATATAATTAATCAAGATCATCTTCGCGGCTAGAGGTCGTGACGAGTACAATGTGTGATTTACAGACGCATTGCCGAATTCCTTTCCAGTCAGTTTAGCGTTAGTAACAACGACGGTGGACGGTGTTGATGGGCGCGCGTCACGGACCGAGACCTCATAACAACCCTTTTGGAATTAATGGACGTTTATATCGCATACATTACAGCTATTTATCTAACTAACGAGCCTACCAAATGTCTAGTTATCTTCCTCTTCAACGCTCCGTCCAAACAGCTAGAACGCCTAGGATACGTTGAAAACTAGTCTATAGGAACTAATATTGTAAAAGGTAAATTTGCTAGTTTGTATGACTTCTAAACTACTTATGCGATTTGAAAAATAATCAAGTATTTAGAATCAATTTTCAAAATCAAAACATGCAGAGAGCTAGTTATTAATCATTGGCGGTTACAAGCATGCTGATGTATACGCAAGCCGCGCACTCTAACGAAACTTTTTGGAATTGGCCTGACTTGATCCGAGATTCTCATGTCCATGAGCGTGTAGTGAAGGAAAGTAGGAAGATGTGCTTTCGTTAACATTGTATTTTGTGAGTACTCTACGTCATAGTGTATATCAGCAGCCATAAGTCATCAAGTTTAGTGCAGACCACCAGCAGACCAGCGCACCAGCGGGGACACAACGGTTCATCTAGACGCCGCGACCGTAAATTATGTAAACAATACTTGTCGCTTTTAGTGGTTTTTGAAGAAGTAACAAGTATATTGTAAAGTTATGGATATATATATGCCGCGTCTATTAAAGTTTTTATGACCTAAGCTATTTTTATAAAGTATTATAATAATAACTTTAGAATGTCAAGAATCTCATAATTTAATAGACTGCTACACAAAAAACATAATTTTAGCAAATACTACATGCACTACATTAAACAAAGATGTTTATAGTTTTATCTCCCGAGAAAAATGTTCCTATTGGGAATCAGAACCAAAGTTGTTCGGAGAATAACTATAACTTTCTGGATCATCGGTTCGACTACCGGTTGATGAAAGCGCGATTGTATCCGTGATTACCGCCAGCAGCCGCCGCACAGACGCCATCTATTACCATCATGTACGACACGTACTTTGCCACTTCTAACAATTAAACATGATGTGATACAATCTTATCTATCTGTATCAGGATGCCATTGTTTTGTTGAAGCTCATTGCCATCATTTAGGGCTAAATATTAGGTACCTAAACATTTTATAATACCTACTCTAATATATATAAAATTTTGTTAGATTTGGTTTCATTGGAAACTTCCTTATTATAAACACCCCCGAGATTAAATCCTACAAGTAATATGTGCACTTCCCAACAATATTTGATACAAATACCCATACGTTGGTGAACAGATCGGCCAACATCGCCGCGAGAGGCTGTTTAATTTTAGCCGTGACGCGGTCGCCAACTAATATAAAAAATACTATAGAAAAAAACATAGAAACCTGTACGCAGATGGCAATGGTTTCGTCATAGAGTTAGTGTCAACCGGCGGGACCGCATTGCTCCGTAATGAACAGCCATCGCACACTGTAGTAAAGGCACGGATATACTTGCCCCACGCCTAGCCATGACACCTTTTAATCTAAAGATAACTAACTATTGCCGACGCTTGTAACGGAATTACCTACCAGCACTCATGCTGCTCGCTAAGTAGATACTTTTTCTATATAAATATGAATTTAGAATCAAAATTTTCCACTTCAACGCAAAATATCTTAAATGTTCGATAACGATGTTTTAACTTTACAAAGATTTCAAATAAGTTGCAAGTCCATCTGCTGGTAAAGGCTTGCCTATAAACGGATATGTCACTTGCGATTCCAATGCTATGTTAGAAGGACTCACTGCCCCTCTACCTAGCACGGTATCAAAGAGTTTTGAGGCCACTCATGCCAGTAACAACACTTCAAATAGATTGGGGATTATGTTACGATGCTCTGTAAGGTATAAGGTACTGGCCGAGATATTATTAGAAATGCGTAATGTTCCCGCGTCATGTTAACCATTACATTATATCCACGTGAACGCACTATCTATGCGAACGTAGGAAGGTATCAATGCGATTGACGTCATCACAGTTTTGCTCGCACGTGGTGCCATTGTATTGTTCTGATTTGAATCGGACGGGTAGTGGATAGTATCGCATAGTGGATGGTTCGCGTATAAAGAACCAAAACACTCTGTGACCCACCTTCACATTAAACGAATAATTCACACTTTCCCTTACTGAAGTCATAATTGTTGAATATGATAGCGAGCTTATTAAATAAGTACTTGATTGGCATTACGTCATTAGAACTAATATTGATTGATATTGATATTTGCGTGTTAGTTCCGGACAGGCAGTGGGCGCCCACCAGCGATCTGCGGTCGGCACTCGCCTGTCGACACCTGACGAAGCTTTCCTACACAAGCCGATACCACGACATAAGACAACGTGAAGGTCGACACAAACACACTGAGGAAGCAACACGTATTGTACACAATATTATATTACTAATATAAACTACGCTATTTACACTAAAGTTGAGTGTTAAAGAGCGTTTAGTCTGGTTGTGAAAGGTTACGCGATGAGCTCACAGATAACCCAAATTATATTAGCAGACCATGACTCAGGTGTCAGCGCCAAAATAATGCTACAAATATATCAAAGAAACAGTTTCGAAATATTATCTTCAGCTATTTCATGTCACCTTAGAGAAAGTGGCAAGTGTGGACGGATCCATTAGAGCCACTGCCCATGTAGCATCTCGAGTGCAGTGTTATAATTCTGACAGGCACGGACCTCGCACTGCTTTATCGCATATTATGATAATTCGATGCAAAAGAAATGCGTTGAATGGTTATAATGGTTATTATTAAAATAAGTCTGTCGGCATAGTGTCCCTAGTCGCGCACGACCACAGGTGTCGCCTCAGGGTCGCCGATCGCTTAATTAAAATTGCATTCAATATGTCAGTCAAAGCTAACATGTAGTGAAATTACAGATCACTATCTCGTGCCAATATTATGTTGTGTTCTAAACCAACCCGTCTAGACTTTGACTTTCAAACTGTATGAGTACTATCCGTTTTATTATTACCAGTCCTGCGCACTTGACATTCCTTTGGTCGGATATAATATGTATGTTTTATATCGCCAACCCTAGCTTGGACAGTGTAAATAGTTGTAGTATTTACTCGACTCTGTAAGGTTGAAATGTTTGCTCACTCATCGGTACTCACTATTCATTTAGTTTGCTTTCTTAAAACACTGCCAAAACTGAGTGGAGCTAAGTTCACACGACCGTTAGTGCAGCGTATCTATTGGTCGCGGAGACTGCGACACCACTCAATTTATTACTCTGTAGATTGTGTAACGATCATTAATTTGCCAAAATACCAGATACAAAATCGTAAAATTTTATGTCTCCAAGTCACGGACGAGGCTTTAACGATTTTTAACTATTTAGTGATTTATATTTATTATTGGATTAATGGATGTGTTCGATGCTAATGGTTAGTATTTAATTGGTGTGTTTACCGGTTTTCATCCAACTATTTTTGGTATCTCTCTATAAGAAAATTGAAATTATATGACAGGAGTCTGCTTCCGTGACATAAATCATCTGAGTTGCAACTAAGATGGTCCAGCTAAGACACCAAACTAAACTTAAGATAAATAGTCAAGTAGAATATGAAAAGAAAAATGTGACAGAATTCATAAAATGCAAATATCTCAATCTGCGATCATCTGATAAGGAAGATAACGATCTAATTATTCAAACTCGCCGTATCTGTCGTTACGATTTTTTACATACAATCTGTTCACTCTAATAGCTTAATATTTAATGAAGACAATTTAGCTGTATACCCGATACTTATACTCACCCCGTGTTCTTCGATGTTATGAACCGTTGATAAAGTAAAATCTTACAATATTATGATTAAGCGTTTTATTATTTAATAATAGCTTAAGCTTATCGCGATTTTAAAGAATAACTGTTGAAAAAGAATGATAGAGACAGCATTTACCTTCAAACGATAGAATATCCTTGAGTAGAACACTGCAACATTATTAGAGATCCAGAAATATTCGTCTAGTAATAATTTATTGTCTGTAAACAATGTTCCGTCCACATTAAATTATCATAAGATTGAGTACCACCTTTAAGTAACAACTATAGAACAAACAGCACCGTGTTGCATTCCCATTAAGAGGCCTGAGACAATAAAAGCTCATGTTAGATTTGTCGTGAGGGACAAAGTATAACCAGTGACATCCCGCCTCCCACGCTCTAACTATATGTTTTAACTTAAGACAGATACACTTTACCTCAATTCGATGCAACGTATCGTGTATTGCATATTAACTGGGCTACGATTATGAATAACTTCAGTTTGAAATTAGGCATAAATAAACGTAAGTAAAGTGAGTTTAATGTTGATTTAAAGATTTTTGTAATCTGTCTGTAAAAGAAAAATACAGTCTTTGACAATATTTCAAAGAATTCCACCTTTATCTCAACAGCAAATATTATCTACCTACCTATAATAATTACCTAAACAGATAGGTTGCGTGTTTCTCGAGCAGTTGGAACGTAAGCTTCAATAGGCAAAGTAATGAAGTGTATCATCGTATAGTTAGAACACAGTTCTTTTGGTACTCTCGTATTTTATAGCGTTACTTATTGGAACTCTATCGGTCGTAAATCACGGCTATTTCATTTGCATATTTATCCATTTACTGCAGAGAAGTTCAAATTGTTGTTTTTTCAAGATTATGTTCTTATATGACCATTTTTGTAAATTTGCTGTAGGCGTTAAGTAATAGTTTGAAACGAAAAGAAAGCCTAATAGGTCGATAACCGCTCACACCTACATTATGCAACATATTTCTATGAATATGTATCAAAACATGACCTGACCTAACGTTAAACTGAGTAATAATTTCAAACTTAAAGGCCTGTTATCTAAATAAAAAAAAATTATGAATATATGAGTAGTCCCCAATGGCCACCAATATATCTGGTAGTATAAAATGGTCCTGACAGTATAAATTAATATGATTACGTGCACCGTTTTCGTTACTAATGTGGAATATGCGTCGGACTAGTCAATACAAAAAATATTTAGCGATAATTATGAAGCTAGAAATGCTAATGATGGAAAGTCTAGCGCAGGTGTCCGAATTACATTTAGGCATATTTAATATTTATCTATGTGCATTAAAACGTATTTATAAACTATACCACCGTAGTGAAATCTTAATGCATGATCTGTGTCTAGATAGTGTGCGAATTATTCTCAAATAACTTATGGTAAGTTATCTGATAGATGCCAATGATATTTGATTTTTTTTCAAGTTTGAGCAAAAATATTAAATCTCTCTACATTCCACGTATCTTTGTAATATCTACGTATGTACCACCTAGTCGCGTACAGAATATGTGTGTAGATGTATATGACTATGTATTACAAATTATATTTGATGTGATACAAAGAGACAAAAACTGCCGTACATACTGAATATCGCACATGTAACAAAATTTCAAAATGTTTGGTAGGATTTATAATATAACTGTGAAAAACATTCTTCAAACCTAAAAAGACGCAGAGCTTTCTTTTTTTATATACCAACCTCTCATAGGTAGGTAAATGAAGCTAGTGGAATCTTGAGGACAGATATATAATGCGCGAGTATTTGTAATATTAACGCAGTTAAGAATCTGAAAGCTGCCTAGATACCAGTAGTATGTCTTTAGAGTTGAACCAGGCTCATAAATATTTTTTAAATTTCCGTTTTCGTTTTGGAACTGTGTCCATAGACTTATTTATTTATATTCGTAAGATATACTGTAACAATTGAAAATTATAATGTTTTTTGAAATTATTAAATGCTGAGTTTTTGTCAGATTCTTTTCAGCAAAAGCTACCTTCCAAACCCGGTGGTAACGTTTTGTTATCATGTATAGTGTTTTTTTTTTCTGTGTCCTTCTGAAGATTTGAAAGAACTTTATAAGAAGTCTAATCAAATAAACATTTTTTTAATTTTGTACTAGGTCAACTTAAGTGGAATTACCCCAGGACATATTAAAACTAGGCTCCCGCTTGTGCCATATATGGTAAGGTCAAACGTATCTGTTATCGACACATTCGACGGCCATCGATGGGACCGGTATCTGGGAGCTATCCAATGAATATGCAACACGTGGCGGTTTCCGCGTGATCATCTTTTTAAGGCAAGCTAATTGAATAAACCAGTTACTATATATGGACTGTCAAATTATAATCACATTCATAAGCCGCCATTAATTACTAATCACCTACTTTGTAAACGGACATATTTGACTTAAACACATAAAACCCTTTGTAACTGCGTAACACGTTATGTCTTGATTCTTCAACAGACGCTAATGATCGCTTATAATCGATCAATAAATTCATAGTAATATCCTTCTTTAGTCAACTATTTATACAATATTATCTAATACTGGTCTTACAATGTTACAGTTTTAAATGATTTTTGTAGTGGGTACCTAAAAAGTTTAATAAAATAATAATAGATATGCTCACGCCATCCCAGAAGGGCACCCTAAAGGGTTCACATTTTCATGTGAAATCATTAGCATCACCTCCACAGTAGCGTGAATTGTATCGGTGACATTTGTAGACCCATGTTAGCCGTTACGTTTGTCACCTACGAGCTTTGAAACACTTTACGGGGATAGAAATACGTGTGTTCCGGCAATACTTCTGAGACGAGAGGGGGTTACAGTCCAACTTATCATCAGTTTTCTTATCACCTCATTACCGGTGGTAAATTCTCGACTTTCATAAGTGCCTTACCAGGGCCTAAACTAAATAAATATTTTTCATTTTATCATTGACGGAAAGAAACGTTTGCACTATGATTTGCAATGGCAACATATCATATATCTATCATAATTATTTATATCTTACTGTTCATAAATATTGACAACGAACATCTCGAAAATGTACAATGTTCATTGCAATGCGTATCCACATTATGTCCGTAAGTACTCATGGGTACAACAAAAAACTGATTATCATATTTTGATAGTCATTAATTCTTGTTCATTCAGTCAGTTGAGCATCGACAAATAAGTGATGTCCAAGTTCATTGCACTTCCAAAGTGTTTGAATGAGCAGCCGCGGGGGGAGTCATGCGGATGTGCGTACGCGCAAATATTGGCCGAGTCGAGTGTCGGCGCCGCGACCAAGGTCGGGGGCAAATACATGACGAGATGCCTTCGCTGACAACCACTTAAGACTGAGTACCTGGGCGAAAGCGGACGAGCACCGACTTAACGATGCCTCCAGAACCACTGGCGAGCCTGCTGGATATGTTGTTAAAAGCTTCTTCACAATTACGATAAAATTTGGAACCTCAATCATCGCTAAATATAAAGATACCTATTACTTATTTTTCCCACATTTTTCTTGAGGATATCTTCTCGTCTTGACCCCTATTAACACGTGCTGAAAGGATCAGATCTCCTTAGCGGTAACCCTGTATACTAAGTCCCTTTCATGGATATATGTAATTCTTTGAATTGGTCAGACATTATTTATTGCAGATATTGTGGCAGACGTAAGAGTGGCATCATCAGTCGAGTGCTTATTTGGAAGTGCGCAACTGGGTAGGTTCACGTACTCGAGTGTTGTAAACGTATAAATAACAGGCTATCGCGGCAAGTGTCGCCGGTGCTTATTACTTCCCTTTATCCGATCTCATGACTTAATCTGCGTGCGACTGCGCTCTGATAGCGTGGATGTTACTTAATTGTTTGTATACTTATTAAAACGGTTTAGTAATATCAAAATGTTATATTACAGTTTTTCTTCATAAAACTTTTGCTGTGTGTTTTCCTTGTAAGTACGAAAATTATTATATGAAATTTAATTGGTGGTTATCATTGGATACTGTAATGAAAAGTTTCGGCAGCAAGAGGATTAAGTTGTATAAATAAGCAAGCACCATGAATGCTGCAGCACGTTTACTGAGTAGATGATGAAAATCAAGAAGCGATCAGATTAGCACCGATGTTCAACACCGAAACAAAAAGGTATAAACTGGCGCTCTCCGCTCATGATCCTGCATCCTACTCTCCACATTGCTTTTATCCATAAATAAAAAATTGTACATTCCTTTTTTGACATTTTGATATACGTGTAAAACTTTGTGTGAGATTGAACGTTGATCTAGGATAATATGAAGTGTCGCTCTCCGAAGAAAAAATTTGTAACAATTTTACCACAACATTAATATTATACGCTCTCAATTTTTTTTAAATAAAACTAGTATAAATTATTATAGCGATTAAAATGCAGCCCGGTACAGCTGTTTCAAAGAAAAGTAAGTAACAAACAGACAGACAGCGAGGGAAAATTTAGTTTTTTCTTTAAGTAGCATACATACCTTCATATGCTATGCATGAGTGTTAATTTGGAATAACAAACAGACACTTCATTTTTATTAATCTGTATAGATTACCTGACGTGATGTTTCTTTAGGCTTAGGCGTGTCAAGCGGTTGAAGGACTATACAGACAATTTACAGATCTATTATTAAATAGTTGATCTGACATCTAAATACATCAGAAACATGTGCAAATATTGATAAGCGGGGCCTCTTGAGGTGAGTCAAAATGATTAGTGGAGTCCACAGCAGTAACAACGCTCATTCACCGCCGAGCACACAACGCTGGCTTGTCCACGTTATTAGCGCCTCTCCTTACTCCCTAATATTTGTCTGTGGACCATATTACGTCAACTAACAGTTTATTGTCATCTTCTAACATCTTGCTGACACATTTTAAGCCTTATTATTATGGAGACATGAGTTATTAGTCAAATAATTGTTGGGTAAACAGCTAGTCACTGCGCCCGCGCCGCCGCGCCGCTGTTCGCACCAAACATTGTTTTTGTCTTTGAGCTGCCGTGCTTTTCGTCAAAGATTATGATCAATTGTTTGACTTACCTACAACGCTTGGTAGTCAACGTTTTTCAACTAGGAACATCTTAAGTGACATAAGCATTATTAATTGATTTTAAGCATTGCATGGTTTCGTATCTTGTATTTATAATATAAAAATGAATCGCTGAATGTGTTGCTTAGCGTAAATTACGAGAGCAGCTGAACCGAATTTGCTAATTCTTTTTTAAGAATAGTCCTTGAAGTACGAGAATATTTCTTAATACCCCTATTAAGAAATATTCTCGTAATAAGATAAAATTTAAAAAATACAATCGATTCGTAATATTTTTTTTTATTAAAGAATCGTTAGGCGGTACGAAGTTCGCCGGGTCAGCTAGTTACTTATTATGTTAAATGGTACCATTTAACATTACGTAAATATAAAAGTACCTAGTAAATGTTTTTTGCTGTGGTGTGTTTCTGTCAGCGGCGATGTAAAGCGTCCTAGATGCAGCTCAAATAATCAAAACGTTCGCAGGCGTCTGAGGATACTTAGGCCGTAAGACTTGCCAAGCTGAACAATATGATAAGGTTAGGTGCTAACACCAGTGGTCTCATCTATTTAAATGACTATTCTATGGTTTGACAGTTGATTTGGTGAGACAAAGAAGGTTTAATGAAGTCTGTTGACCCGCGCGCCTTCTGCCGACAGTTCCAGGAACACGCCGCAGTAGACTTCTACCAACATTTGATTTACACGCCTTGTGGGAAAATAGTTCCAAATAACATTGTTCTTGAGTCCTACATTTTGTTCCTGCTACTGGAACCCTAATCACCTGAAGCAGTTTTAATCACCAGTTACCAAATGAAAAAAAAAATGGCAACTGTTTATGAATTCGAGTTACGTATGCTATTCTGATTGAAACTCAATCTATCTCTTCGGACATGAGCAATCAGGGCTTACAAAGATATATTACAACAAAATTTGAGTATGGCTTCGTTCCCATCGGCGCACGGCGATTCGGACATATTTATTGTTTCCGTAGCGTCGACAAAACACATGTAATTGAGCGATCACGGCGCGCCCATAACTTGCACAAAACTATCAAGTTACAGCCCGCTCCATTCACACCTATGCATCTCTTTACTATTTTCACCTCCTTTCAGTGCAACCCTCTCTTTTACACATAGCGTTTTGGACAAAGACATCTCTGACCACGTTATATCTTACAGGTGGATGTAGTGACCACCGGTCAATATCGGTATCGAATTACGGGACCGATGTGAAATTTATAGGCTCCAAGAATACACGCGAGTAACGCAGTGGTTGTATTCAAAGTAAGTTAGTGACCGTTGCACGGCCGATGGTTAACAAACAATCAAATACATTTGAAATGGTAATAGAGGTTTGATCAATTGACGAGCTTGTCAAGGGCAGGCACTCTTCCTGGGTCGACTCGACCTGCTGTAAACAACTAACGCGGATACCAAGAGTATACTTATTATGTAAGCGATAGCCTTCATTATTGGCCACAATAAATTATTTAGTCGAATCGAGCGCGCAATCATAACATTTTACGTAACATTGTAAAGCAGCAGCCGATCCAGATCTACCAAGAGTGACTCGTGGCTCGACTACTCGTATCGACGATTAAGGTAGCTATTTACTTTGATTTTAAAATAAGAGCTTACATGCTTAATGTATTCAACATTAATATTTAATACCATAATTGATCATACCATCAATATCAATTACAAAACATCGCTGACATCATATCATAACATATATTTAATATTTCCATAAATTACTGGTTCGCAAAAAGATATTGATATTGTATGATAATTCAATAATATACATGTATAGTATAAATTATTATATTTTTTTAAAAGAAGGAAACTATGCTTCAGATTGTCTGTTCGAATACATTTTGCCTTATCTAGTCTCTTTGTTCAAACAGAAAGTGATGTTGCTAGAATTAAACTACTGATAACAATTCCAGCTATTTGTAATGACTTACTTTAGCGTGTAGTGCAAGACAAAGTTCTAAGACAGAGTAGCTCTTCGGGCCGCTTAATAGTGAGCTACGCGGAGCAGTAGAGGACCAGGATAGGCTGATGATAATGAAGATGGGTACCTAGATACTATGCCGCGCATTACGGTCACTGTTATCAACCAGTCATAACTATGTAAGCCGTGACGATATATTGGTATACAGCTTAATGACCAGCTCGTGTTCGAGTATGATGTCGCAACGTCCAAAGCTGATTCGGCGCGCGCCGTAAATATTGGTCCGTAGGGCGCGCAGCATGACTCCGGATTACTTCGAGCGCCGGTTTAATTGGGCGCACTTACATATTTATATTAGACACTTTATTGTGATATTCCATGTACTCAGACACCGGCCCATATCTAAAGATGTCACACGGTATTTGTTCGGCGAGACCTGGTGCTCTTCTTAGAAGTCAGATATTACATATAAATGTCAATTGATTTGTATTGCGTTATTATAGGTTTCAATATAAATTGATTTCGTTTCCAGTTTTTTCCAAGTGACGGTTTGAACTGAACAATGAACATGTCACATTTTAAGAATGCCTCAGAAATGAAGTACGAAAAATTTTTTTTTATTGAGATTGTGAATAGTAATATATTTTTTAATGAAGAGAATTTTTATTATGATGAAGACTATCATGTTCTATCTAAACAAATAACAAATTGCAGTTTAATTCACACAATCGAGTATAAGGATAAAAAGCTTTGATACATAAAATGTGGATGATGTTCGATCTCGTCATGTATTTAATTGCGGTTATTATAAACAGGTCTGTTTACGTGCAAGTGCCATATTTATGAGGCCCGCAAATGGGCCAAGGATGCATACCCGGCCCGAGCAATAACAATCGGTGAAGAGACCATTACACAAATATGTCATAAATAATCGATTAAATCTGTTTACGTCTCCCAGAGACAACATTATGGACGCAACCAAAATGGTTTATCAAACGCGTGTAGGCGAGTCCAACAATCGATATGTTTACGCAAATCTAATTTAAAATGAATTTCTATCGCTTAATATCGATAGGCAATATCGATTTGGGTATTGGAATTTAAACGTGCCCAATTTTTAGTCAGGTATGTATTATTATGATGAAGTAACGATCAATAAGTTAGGCTCAACAGTACAGTAGCGGTGCGGTTCTAATCCGAGTCGAATCGCTGGATATTATTCAATAACTCCACCAATCGGAATGGTCGGTAAGAGTCCGGACCGATTGCTCGGTTAGCCGTTTTTTTTGTGGGAAACATTTCGTTTTTCAATCACAAGCTAACCTTTTTACGGTGCTGGGCGCGGTGAGGGTGATAAATATCGGACCTTATGGGCGCGGGCGGCTTTGAAGTGCGCGTTTTATCCCGATTGCTACACTATTTTTGGACGTTCTCTTCATTTATTTTGGATAGCGATGGACGCGTAGGCCCCGTGTGTGCTCTAACACAATTTGCTTTACAACTAACATCCACACGTGATACCATCGGTCTCAAGCATTCTTTAATTTCAGGACTAGGTATTACAAAGACATACTTAACTCAAAAATATTTGAGCAAAGCACAGCATCATAATATCTAATTCTGCGTAATGATTGTCATGCATGCTTTATAAGAAAATACTATCTTCATAAGAATGTAAACATGTGTGTCATGCATACAAATCTAACATTCATAATTTGGAACATAATCGGTAATAATAGTGTATATCATATAAAAAATTTTGTTATTTGAGAAACGAAATAAAAATGTATTCCTAATTATTTTAGATAATTATGGCACGAGTGATGTGATCAAGCAATCATTGGCTATATTCGTACCAGTTGAAAAGAAGTTTCTGTTTTTATTTTGTATTTTTACAACCCATTTCCAAGCTTACATTTTCAACGATAATCCCTCGCGTTAGCGTTGTTTATGCAAATTATATAAAAAATACTAGCTGTGCCCCACGGTTTCACCCGCGTGGAATTAGGTTCATCCTTATTGTCGCGGAACCCTAATATTTTTGATAGATAAAAGTAGCCTAAGTTACTCCTTGATATATCAGCTACCTGCCAGTGAAAGTCCTGTTAAAATCGGTCCAGCCGTTTCAGAGATTACCCGGAACAAACAGACAGACAGACAGAGAAACGTTTTAAAACTTGGTTTTTATGTGTCTATTGCGTGTATACTTTCATATGCATTTAGTGAAAAGCTGTTATTTTGGAATTACAAACAGACACTCCAATTTTATTTATCTGTATAGATATAGATGTGGTCAACTGGAGAGTGCCATCATAATATATCAATCGTATTATTTTAAGATGGATGCAGACATAATTAAATTACAATATTTAACCAATAAAGCGAGGCTAACTTAATATAACGTGAAACAATCGTGTTAAATTAGCGTTTATCATTATTGTTATTATCTGGATGTGTTTAAAATATATTGTATAAACAACATTCATCGACTGACTTCTAATACATTATGCATTTTTAACAAATAATCTATAAAGATAAATAAAACTGAAGTGTCTGTTTGTAATTCCAAAATAACAGCTTTTCACTAAATGCATATGAAAGTATACACGATATCTACTGACACTAAAAAACCAAGTTTAAATTTTGTTCTCTGCCTGTCTGTCTGTCTGTTTGTTCCGGGTAATCTTTGAAACGGCTGGACGGATTTTAACGGGATTTTCACAGGTAGGTAGCTGATGTTTCAAGGAGTAAATTAGGGTACTTTTATTTATTAAAAATATTAGGATTTCGCGACAATAAGGAAGAAACTAAATCTACGCGGGTGAAACCGCGGGGCACAGCTATTATGAAATATATTCTTAACTAATTATTTTAAAATAGTAGAAATGTCAGTTAAGTATCGTTAATGTAATGAATTATACACAATTTTGTACCGTTTAACTAAGGAACACATATCTGGAAAAACCAAAAAGTATCACCGACAAGGCTGACCTTCTTTAACGAACAGTGTACCGTTGTGCCTGTTGCTGTACTACTGTTAATGCTCAATACATTAGTGGGTGACATTGGCAGTCAGTCGCTGACGAGCCGTATAGGGCAGAAATTACCTAATCAAGAAACAGTTCTCGTATTTATATTATTACAGGTTTAAGTATCTATCAATGGGCGAACATGTATTTCTAAGAAAAGACGATACTTTCTGTAACACATTTCTTTTACTACTATTGGCGATATAAACCAATCTATACAGATAAATAAAATTTAAGTGTCTATTTGTAATTCCAAAATAACGGCTTTTAACTAAATGCATATAATCATATACACGCTTCTGACGCTGTCTGTCTATCTGTCTGTTTGTGCCGGGTAATCTCTGAAACGGCTGGACCGATTTCAATGGGACTTTCACTGGCAGGTAGCTGATGTTTCAAGGAGTAAACTAGGCTACTTTTATTTATTAAAGATATTAGGATGCCGCGACAAGAAGAATGAAACTAAGTCAACGCGGGTGAAACCGCGGGGCACAGCTAGTTCGATTATTATTATATAGGATTAATAAATCAAAATGTATTGAAATCATATGAATCTTTGAATCTTAATGTTACGATGAGGTGCCATCAGGGCAATGCCATTGTGAGCGTGGTGTGTCAAGTTGCTTCCTTGGAGTCCATGTAAGTGTCAGATGGTTCCGTCACTCGGCTGGCGGGTGTACCGTCACCGCACGCTCGGCGTGTAGGAGGGCGCGTGACGCGGGCGCCTCTTTCCAACAAAGACGCACGGGTGACTTTTGACTTTCGTGTGGTTAAGCTTCATAATATAATTGAGCCCGAACAAAATCCGGCCGAGTATTACCATACAATGGGCCAGTCAGTTCCGTCGAGCCCGCCAGGTCGTCGGGGGCAAAAAAACACTAGCACTTGCCGTCGTGCGCCGGCGACAATGGCCCAACCACAACCTAAGTGCACTCCAGTTGCAACCCAACCACTACACCTGTAGATATATTATGTTTTGCGCCCGCAGGGACGCGCGCTGTTTCACTCCGACGGAGGAGGTTGGCCATCGAAGGCAGCCCATCATGAGCCCGACGACTGTTTGACGAGTGACAACAGTCTAAAAAACTGCAGTGTACGTTACGTGGTGGCTCACCGCAATGGCGGAGCGAGTCCTCAGTTTTGAGTTATTGCAGTGCGTTTGCAGTTTTTGCGCGGTGTCTCGCCAACCCGGGCCCTGATCGATGTGTTTTGTTTACTTTGCTGTCTCGGAGCGTTAAGCTTTTTGACGTTTCCAGTTTGGTTATTTCTTGTCTACTGGAATTTCCGATGAAACTCGAGGGCCTTACATAAATTGATTAGTAATTGATCGCCATTATCAATGGGACTGTTGACAGAGTTCAGGTGTCTGTGTTGGAGATGATACCATTTGACTGCACTGAGTCATGGATGCTTGTTTAGTAAAGCAGTTGTCACTCGTCGTCCAATACTGACAACCTTTCATAATGACAACTAAAACGTCTTCAATGGTCTTGAATTCTTTCGTCATCAATGTGCAACTAATGAAATAATTATTAGAAAGTGAATGACACCAACGCTGTTAGGTAATGTGAAATTTTCCCCTATTCTAGAAACCGCGGCGAGTGACATTGGTGTCTCACAATGGTAATATATAGCCTCGTGTGTGCACCACGCCGCCACTTTCTACGGACGCCCGGCACATACACAACTACTTACCATATTGCATCCGGGTGACGTTGCTTTTGTTCCAATGTGTTATGAAAATGTTCGCTTACAGACTTCATTTTGAACACCGATTAACTACGCTTTGTTATCTTATGTCAAGTCTGTAAAGCGTTCGCCTGTTGTTTATCTTTGAAACTGAACTGAAAAGATTTACTACATCACAAATATCACAAAATTGCTTCAGTAACTGCTACCTCATATTGATCTCATATAAAGATTTACTCCATAATACTGAATGCACCAATAAATATCTGAATCATAAAAAATATAGAATTCAAATCCTACAAATCTTTTTTCAGGAGTTTCCATCCAAATTTTCAACGCACCGAAAAAAATCAATTTAGTTTTACCTTTGGAATAACATCCTCTGTACTTCGACAAATATAATAAAAAGCCATCATCCGTCCCTTCCACAGTGACTGACACACACACACACACACACAGTGGTGTGTTGAAGTCCGGTAGCTAGATATACTTGTGATTACTGACGTTGTAGAGCGGCGGCGACGTGACGGGAATCGCAACGAGCGGGCGACGTGCGCGCGACGTGCGGAATGCGGGGCCGACCAAATCCTATAAAATATACACACAAATTAATCATTTTTCATGACGAACCAATATCTATATACTGCGATTTATACTCTTTTTATCTATGACTAAATATCGATCTTTCATACCTCAAACCTTAATGAATGCGTAGCATGCGTAGCATGCATGAAGAAATTCTCAAGAAAAATATTCATGTTCTGAAAATCTTAAAATGTAAATTAATCAGAAAATGTGGTACACCTAAGAGATCCAATACCAATGATTGTGTGACTAAACCATTTTCCGCCTTGAGCTGGTACTTCGTAAAATTTTGAGACTTCTTTCTTCTTCTTGATTCTTCTGTTAAAGGTTTCCTTATATTCCGTGTATGTTTTCAATTATATACAAAAAAGGTAGCCGTGCCCCGCAGTTTTGCCCGCGTAAGATTAATAATAAAAACTTTCTAATATAAGTAGCCTAAATTATTCAATGTAACATTAGTTATCTGCCAGTGAAACTCCCGTTACAATCGGTCCAGCCGTTTCGGAGATTAGCCGGAACAAATAGACAGACAGAGAAAATGCTTAATTTTTTTCTTATGGCAGTACCGTCGTCTATACTTTCGTATAGACGTAGTGAACATCTGTTGATTTTAAATTACAAACAGACATAATTTTTTATCTGTATAATTGACAAACAAGCATACAACCCGACCGATGGCAAGCGGCTCCTCCACCCTTTAAAGCAACCAACGCAAAGGGCACCATGTTAGTATACCGACTAGCCCTAGAAATGACATTGTATTTAAGTTAGTATGTTAGTACAACATCTTCAAGGCTTCATACATCAGATCGAGAGGTGCGCTCGATTGTGAACTTTGAACCAGTTTCGTAGCTCAATTTCGCAAGAGTGCGTGTTATTAATTACATGCAATAAGTTTCCATTATGTATCGTCGTTTTAATAATTTGGCAATTAGTTAGTGTTAGGATACAATTTGACGATATTATATGCTAGAGTTGTCGCAATCGAAGGCCGTAGAGTGTGTATATTTGTAATAACCGCCTAAATACTAAGATTTCATTGAATGATCTCCTGACATTTACATGATACATGGCACTGTCTGCGATTAATTAGTATCTTCTCATCTTCCAGCCAGTACCGCGAGATTAGAAGGCTGATGTGCTTCAATATATTCACTTAACACCGAATATTTTAATGTTAATCAGGCGTCAACATGATGGGGTGTCGGGCGCCATCTATGAAGCAAGATTTCACAAAGAACGCCTTATCTCACAAACGTATCTAGTTTTCCTTTCAGGGTTTTCTATTACCGCAACGGTGGTGTAAAAATCACTAACGTTAAGTTTGGAAACACTCTCTGTTGAAATCGAGAAGAGAAGAATCACCTGTACACAGGTGTCGTCGCGAGTTAAAAGCGTTGCCTTTGATTGTGGAATAGTCATTTTATGAGTCTGTCTCTGTCTGTCTGAATAGCGCAACGTGAATAAAAGACATGCGCAGTTACCCCCCACTATTTATGCTGAGCGCTTATAACTCGGACCGAACATTTACCTGCAAGTATATCTATGGGCACGATTCTCCTAGTACATTGTTTATCTCTACAGATAAATAAAATTGAAGTGTCTGTTTGTAATTCCAAAATAACAGCTTTTCACTAACAGCGTTTGTTCCGGGTAATCTCTGAAACGGCTGGACCGATTTTAACGGGATGCTGCTGCTTCAAGCTGATGTTTCAAGGAGTAACTTAGGCTACTTTTGTTTATCAAAAATATTAAGGTTCCGCGACAATAAGGATGAAACTACGCGGGTGAAACCGCGGGGCACAGCTAGTATATTTATATATCAGTTGTTTATACATTTGTATAACAGCGATGGAAAGGTGTTATGTGCTCCCATGCAGCAGTTAACGGTCGTTTGTAGCGGCGAGGCTGCTTTCCATCAGGTGGGCTGGTTGATGGCTATCGAGCTATCACTTCTTGAAATATATAATGTGTAAATAAATCAACCGAGTGGCGATTTATGTGATGTTGTGCAACTTGGCGCCAATTAATGATCACTATTATAATAAGAGAAAGGCTCGCCTGGCAACACCACCGCGCTCCTCACGTGTTTCCATATTTATATTATCTGTATATTAGAACCGACGACGGGCCCGATAACATTATAATTAATAGATGCTTTATGATAATTTGATGGAATATTGAAATAATTTTCTGTTTCCTCATGTATGTTGCGGAAATCATTATATTACATAATGTAATCGATAGGCCTATATTCTTCAATATCTGGAGTTTAAAAGGCTTCCTACATAATTCGATTAACTTCCAGTTACAGTCAGCCCAACACACCCCAATGACATTTCCAAATGCGTCTGTCCATGGCCAAGACTGACCAATCTGTAATTATGTTATCCAACTCACCTATTATATATAGATATAAGTACAACTACTAGACTTTTCTTTATGTAAATTTTTATTGACATTTGTGCATTGGAGCTGTTTCCATGGGCTTACATTTCTCAAGTGTTTTACTTTGTTTTTAAAAATTGTATAATATTTTTAAAAGAGTAATTACAGAGTTTCTTGCCTGGTTCTTCTCAGTAAAAGCAACCTTCCGAACCTGGCAGTAGCATGTATAATCCATGTCGTTCTGACGATTTGAAAGTACTTTGTAAAAAGTCTAATCGAATAAAGATATTTTTGACTTTGACTTTACTGTTCATCAGATTTTTCATGTTAATGCAAGTGCCCGATTATGGGCAATATGCTATCCCCTATGACATGGGACTTAAGGATAGCTGGCGAAGTGTGGGTGTACAAGTACACCTTCTGGGGAAATAGGCATGAGCGAAACGTATGTAGTAAGCTTCGTAGTTCCACTGTGTGACACTGACAGATGCACACACTTCAAATCTCATAATAAGAATTAAACTATCATGGTAATAAGAGGTCATGGTAGGGCCTGCTCACTAGGATGGAACGCTAACCTTATCTTCAAATGGCTTTATGAAGTCAAACTAAAATGCTAAAAATAATACCTCAGAAGATTTGGTCAACGAAAACGAAAGGGCAACCGAGCGCCTCGAATGCAGTCTCCACATTCGTTGTGATTCCTTGAATCCCAGTGGCTTCTAATAGATTCCTGTGCTAACAATAACTTGTGCACAAAACTCCAAAAAGCCAGTAGGTATGTGTATCGATTCAGAGGCACAGTGTTTAGTATTCAGCGAGCGTGTAGTGCGCTCCGCAAGTGGCTCTACTTGCGCGCGCCCTACAAGGCGCCGGACGTCTGCCGCGAACGTGCTGCATCCCGACCTGACGTCCTTACCGGTCTTACAATGATTTATTTGTCATCTATTTATATAGTCACTCGTGTTATTCCCCAAGTACATATTGTATTCACTGCGATTTGTGTCCTAAAACGTATTAACTGTAAAATATTCCATCACACCTTGACCTCTCCTATGGTAACCGTTAACGGTTTAAATAAAATTCACTAATAGGTCCATAAATTACTGAACTACTTGAGCTATTTACTGATTATAATTCAATTAAAATATAATTATTAAAGTTGGTGAATTCATAGATTTTAATATTAAAAAGTGAGAAGTAAAGTAGAGCAATGTCCGTAGCGCAGTTGGTCCCAACTACAAGTAGGAGGAAAGCATTTCCCTGACACGGTTTCCTCGCAAGGTCGTCGCCCGCGCCACGGTCGCAGGACGACCACCTACACACCACAACAATACTTACTTATTTTAACACACACACACACAACATACACGCTAGAGAATACTTCTTCAATAGAGAAGGACAGATGGTATGGCTGTTTCTTGCTATAGGGACAAAATTAAGAAGTGAAACGGATAGGCACATGAGATTCTTAAATTTGCAGATTCATGTAGTAGTATGTTTACGGAGTATGCGGACGGACAGAGGTGATCCATACTCAAACAATGATTATACTTACCTTCTTAGCCCAGAAATACTCGTAAATATTTTGCATTACACGACTCGTTAAGTCAGTCACACTGAATAAATAGTCCAGGTGGAATAACCATAGCTAGGCCGCTTATATCCGGGAATGCTCTTCAAATTACCATAAATTATTGTACTAGGCCCGCATGCAAAGGTTCTTCGCAAGCTGTGGACATAATTAAAATAACGCTAACACCACCATCTAGGAATCAAGCAAGAGATGCAGCTGATAGTTAGTGCAATACATGCAATAAAATCCTCACTACTGTCTAAATACATAGATTACAGTCGTGTGTACTTGTGTGGGACGTGGGATTATGTGTGTTTTTATTAAGTGAAGCATTACTTACTAAAACATTCAGTAATCTAAATATATATAAGTCAAAGGTGACTGACTGACTGACATAGTGATCTATCAACGCACAGCCCAAACCACTGAACGGATCGTGCTGAAATTTGGCATGCAGGAAGATGTTATGACGTAGGCATACGCTAAGAAAGGATTTTGATTAATTCTACCCCCAAAGGGATAAAATAGGGGATGAAAGTTTGTATGAAACTAAATTTACGCGGGTGGAACCGCGGGGCACAGCTAGTTAATTTATATAGGTATATCTATTTGGAAAAATGACCGAATATTCTTCATGTTTTGTTCGTCAGGATATTATTCATAATAGGCCGGTAATTACCAAGAATCTTTAATTACAATGCGCACTACAAAACTGTGTATCACAGATCGAGACGTGATACAATGCTCGAAGGACCACACTTTCCTATCAAAATAACACATCGCTAGATAGTGCATCCGGCACGTAGGGCGACCTCGATACTTATACTTACCCAATAGCTTTGTAATCAGAGGTTTTTCATGATTACAATATTTACGATGAATGTCATTTCTAGTACCTACTAATCTATACAGATAAATTGAAGTGTCTGTTTGTAATTCCAAATGTATGCATTACATGGAACTGACATAGAAAACAATTTTTAAAATTTTTCAATGGCTGTCCGTCTGTCTGTCTGCCTGTCTGTTTGTTCCGGCAAATCTCCGAAACGGCTACTGACCGATTTTAGCGGGATTTTCACTGGCAGATAGCTAATTTTACGAGGAGTAACTTAGGATACTTTTATTAAAAAAGAACATTAGGGTTCCGCGGACCACCCATGAAGTCAACTCTACTAAATCCGCGGGCTACAGCTAGTGTGTGAATACATTTCCAGGGGTTGGCAAACATATCTTAGTCCTACTTGACTAACCGGCCACGTTGTTTACATAGCTACCCACAGAAGGGATGGCTTTTTTCTATACGATTACATAGGAAATACAAATTGCAAATGCCTAATCGGTTATAGTATTGTTGGTGACGTAGTTCAGCGTATGATAAGTATGGCATTGTTGCACACTCGTAGCTACTAGTTGTCGCAATTAACAACCCGCATTGGATCGTTTTCCGCTATTTATAGCAATTATACTTACAATACAGCGAAGGAGCTCATGCCCTTTACATTATTATTTTAGTGAAAAAATAATAAAGGGTGTATTAAAGAAATAAGGCGTTTTAGTAGAAAAAATTACCGCACTACATGCACGTTCCTACAGCTTTCAAACATATTTATTTGCTTTTTTTTTAAAAAATATGTACAGTCTAATTGATAACTTCCTTTTTTTTAAGTCGGTTAAAAAAAAAAAAATTTGCAGCAGGAATGAATGCTCGTCATTGAATAGCTAATATTCACTTTGAAATGTGACTTTAGAGAGGATCCCAAAAGCCGTATTCTCTGATTGTAGTTATTTGTAGTTGAATTGTACCTAATTCTCCAATTATGTAATTAATTTTGTTCTGAAAAGTTTTTCTTTTCATCGTCATACTTGATCATGGTTATGTCCCTACATGAAGCAAGTAAGTAATAATAATATAGTAAACACGTCGATACAATAAAGTTCATTGTTTCATTTAAATATTATCGTTCCATCTATTGTATTCAGATTTGTATTAAATGCCCGTGGAATGCTACGTGCGTATCCACAACGCTACGACAACGTGGCCGAGTTATTCTTACAATAATTCGATTCAAAAAACATACTTACATTATGCAATGGCTTATCATACGTGTCGTTAAGTCTCTTACGTCTTTGTTTTAGAAGATGTTTAGCTATTTTATCATTTCCTCATTAATGTAGGTACCTGTTTAAATTCAGGTGTAAAATAATGTTATTTGCAACTGTCATGTGTATATTAGTTACTGTTAACTTTCATATTCTAGGTATTCGGTCAAGTCGCTATGGTGCCCTAGACTGCCTCTAGGAGTGTTGAGTGTCAAACAGCAAAATTATATAGAACAAAAATGTACAGATACTCGTAACATTAAGTCGAACAAAATTAAAATGGCAACCTAGATTATGGTGGGACTACAAGCATTTTAAAGTGCTTAATACTTCCGCAGCCCGTAAAACTCCTGATAACGTACTTGCCTGCTTACCTTACAGCGGATTATTAGTGCATTGTTTAGACTTACATTGGAACAACATCTTTTAAAATATAGTTCTGACATAACGCTGATACTGTAAAAAAAGATATTTATGTTCTATTTATAACGATTTTATTTGCATTTTTTTTTATTTATATGATTTAGTAAATATAAATATCAGTTATATTAATGTTATGCTGTGCTATTTATGTGACTACGACATTTATGTGTTTTAAGTGATTATTTCACAATTGACAACGGCATGCATAATGAAGCAGGAGGTTGTTCTATATTTTACTGCCTTGAGAATTAATTCCTACCAAATATTTTATTGCCACTTTCAAATTAATCATCAGCACTAACAAATCCGTTGCCATAAACTCTATTTTATAGCTTATTAAAAATTTGTTTTTAACGAATTCAGAAGATTAGATAGAGGCTTGGTTACTTATCTTGAAACTTATGTTATACTTCAATTTCAATTCTGCTTTTAGCTTGTAATTGGCTGATAGTAACCACGCAAAACATACCTATACCTAAGAGCGGGCGGCTCGAAAGTTAGTACTGGAATTAGTACGACATAGTCCGAGAACCTCGTACTCACGCCTTCACATACCTTTCATACTTCTTTCGCTTCCACATTAATTTTGATAATCTTTTCTATTTGGAATAATGATCTTCCTTGAGTAACGCAAATACATATGATAGCAGATGGAACAAGCTTCGAGCTCGAAGGTATCTATGGGGTGAGCACAGGTGCACCACACCCATATTTTACTCAAGGTGCCAGTCAGTGATTTGGTCAGGCCATTTCCATTGGTTTCTATATCTGTCTCGTGTGTATGTATATTATATAGTGTTCATAAACGTATAAATGTACCTGTCCTCGAATCCTGAATCTTAAGGCAAGGTGAAACTCAATGGTTATCATATTATATAAATATTGCCTTCTACCGGTAGCAAAACTTTAATTAACATATCTATAATTAAATACCATAAAAATGCGCCATGTTCCAAAAATTAATAGATCAAGATTGTAAAATCCATGTTCACACAAAATAATTACAATTATTTGGCAGACATAAATTGATGTAATTACGTACAATAAAAGTGTTCATTATATCGATCACTCACTGGCGGCAATGAGGTAACGACACTCATTTACATTAATAATTAGACCTCTAAGGTGACCGAAGGAAATACACGCTTACCACCTTAGTGACGAAACTAATTACGTGTTTGATAATAACATCATACTTCATTATCTAGCTCCACTGCAGTGTACCTAGACGCAGCATAGATAGACGGTCGCCCAGACCCAATCTCGCCTGATGTGGTTAGGCAGTTGCTATAAATTAGGTGCCTTGTTTTAATACCAGGTACTCAGAAGTATTTAAAGAATTAAAGCAATATAACATTTTTGTGCGGATGAATTTGGGACATCTTTAATTATGTTGACAAATTACCTCACCTAATGGAAAATGGTAGTTTGTATTTTCGTAGTAACTTTGAAACAAAACTAATCAGATATTTTATATGAAATTAAATATGTAAACCGCCCATTAGAACAGTGTGTGTGAAGTGGCGGGGACAGTTATTGAGTGTTGTGCCATAACTTATCCACTAATGAGGTCAGTATTCAAATACAACGCGAGCGCAGTTTCCATGCCACCTCATTAAACTATCGAGCGAGCCATAAAGGCCGAACCTGCCAAATATTCATTTGCGAAATACAACCCCAGAATTGCAAAGATCGAGTCGTGTGCGTTTTTATAACGTTACAAGCGAAGAAGCGGTACCCGGCGGGCCTGTCACAATAAATTTAAATATTGATAGTGTATAGGTTGACTATATTCGCTTAACGAGCGCGATCACTAAAAAACTAATATCAGTATATCACCGCACTCATCCGCGTTTTGGACACACCACATTCAATGAAAACTTTAAAATGTTCACAGCGAGAGGCGTGGAGTCGCTGTGTTGCAACATTACTTTATTTTAAGATACAATACATTTTAGGAACGTCTATCTTGGGTAGATACAGCAGTCTGATTCGCGATATGGTATAGATATACTATCGATGGTCAGCATGGTAAGTGCCGACGATTGATTAATAAAGGAGCACTTTTGCGTACATATTCACACAATAATGTATTAAAAAAATCTCTTTATCCCCGTATGATAAGGAAACCCATACGACGGTAATTACCACCGCCTGTGGACACTTGCATAGTAAGTGCACTGTAACTGATTATGTAAGTAACGGAATCATAATTCTCGTATTATCACCATTGTAAATTACTGTCTAATCTCGATCTGAAGTAAAGTTCATATCTATAAAGTTACACGCAAGTTTCTTGCGCTATGCAGTCAAGTTAGCCATCTAAGGAAATACCAGCTTGTTGTTGATAAAAGTTCACGTTTTTCTGTCCCGCTTTAAAAGGAAACTAAGCAAAAAAATATGTATAACTGCGAGCACAATCGACCGAATCGTTCCGTCCCAATAGCCGCAGCCATTATTTTGTCTTGCACGTTACTTGCTCTTCCTCCTCATAACATTTAGTTATTTTTTATCGAGTAGCTACTCCACGCCCCCCGTAATCCACAAAAACGTGTTTCACTCATTATGAAACACGAAACTATGATATTTCAAGTCGCCTCGGCGTCCGCGCGACAAGCGACCTTAACGTTGCGCACTCGGCCCGGCGACCAATAAATATACGTTTTACTGTTATCTATGAACAACCTTCAGCTAGGAGCGGACCGGTATCGAGGCGAAACTATTCTAATAAAAAACCAAAACCAGTCCAAATTAAAGATAAGACGTGGAAAATGTTTTGAAGCTGTGTATGTGTAGGCAGCTGAGTGTCGGTGGGAGCCGTGACGCGCTAATGAGTCTCGGTGGCTTCGCGGCTGAGACAATGGGCGACACCGTGTGAAAGATCAGTCGCCGTGACAGCTGCAATTTGTGCGTGATATATCGCCGCGCCGCGCGATCATCGATACCGGCTGATCACCTGCCCGCCACCACCGCCAGCTCTCATAACCTCCATGTCGAACGCATTTGACAACACCTATCAAATCGCCACAGTTCAAAGAAAACACAGAACCACTAACGGGAAATTTAAAAAAAATAACATTTTGCTACACAATAGCTTCTACCTAGACAAAAGTCTAGAAATTTAAGCCCCTTTAAGCTATCAAATTAGCATTATTATTTTAAATTCTGATATTTCTGATGATAATAGGAATTATTTTTAAAATTACAATTCAATTTTATATTTAAGTGACAAAAAAATCCATTCACCTTACGTCTCAAAGCGAGAGTGCGTTACAAAAAGCGAAGAAATATAAAAAATACACATTAAAATAATTATATTGTGATACTCTTCGAATATATATCTTACCTTAACCAGATTTTCACGGTATTTCAACTACTAAAAATGTGACAAAGATTTTAAGTTGTAATTTATAATAATGTTGCGATTTAGACAATTTATTGGTCGTGCTAAAAGAACTCTGCATGTTTTATCTCCAACATTAGCATATCGACGAAGGTTAATAATTTTCTGTTGTAACAGCTACATTTAGTTTCGTAACATTATTAACTTAAACCAATTATTACAACAATCATTTGTGTGAAACTCATTCCTAAACAAGTTGTGTGAACTTTCGCTTATTTCTAATACTAAGGTAATGTTTACTTTCGTGCACTGACACAGCGTCATACATTTTAATTTAAAATATACCTTAATGGTTTTTAATAAATAACATTAACTTTTTCCTTAACCGTTACAAAACAAAACACAGAAGAAATGAACTACTTTAAGATGAACCACAAAACAACAGATTACTGTAAGAAATTGGTTGTTTAGTCGACTGTTCGAAGTAACCAATGGGTGTCATCATCTTAATCCACACAATATTATTTCGACAATAGCCGTGGGCAATAGCTATCTCAACTCACAACAAATTATTTATAAAATACACACGTGGACGAATGGTATCAAGTGTGGTCTCTTCCTACCCCCATGCGATACAAACGAGAATTGCTTTTGCATAATTTCCTAAACATTCCTGTTAGCTTTCTTTTGTTTCGCTTTTGTGGCTGCATAACCCCTTCAAGTCGAGGACTAACGGCCTAATTCTATCCATATGTCATTTAGGTAACTAAAGACAAATATATCTATAATCGTGTACTTACTTTGATTTCAAAAACTTATCGCTAGTTAACATTATTGTGAAATTGAAGGATACATAACATGTGGTAGATAACTGGGGATAGCAATGCATCTGTTAATTTCGATTGGTTGGCGGTTATAGCCACAAGTGTGTCACTTGTCACTTGATGAAATGTAGACTATAACTTTATCAGTGAAATCTATGTCATGGAAGTTCTATTTTTCACCATTCTATTTTTTGATCACCAGTATTATAGTTTAGAAATATGGGTACGTGAATGGGCCACATATATTGATAAGTAGATTTAAATATTTTCTTATTTCTTATCTCTTTGATTACAAGAACATATGAGGTGAAAATAACGCGTATTGATATATAGAATGGTATGTGATCATTAGCAAAAATAAAAAGTAGTTGTTACCGGATATAGTTATGGCAGCTGTGGAGCCCGTCGCCCAACAAAGCTAAAATCATAAATCGCGATGCGTCCGCGCCGCTATCGCTGATACACGCGCTTAATTAGCGAGTACGGCTACGATACTAAGCTATAAATACGAGTATATTGTCATTATATACTCTATCTTCTATCATAGATAATCTTAAATATATCTGAGATGTTATTCTTCATCACTACCTAATGGTAAAGCTTTAGGTACCGGGTCCTAATTATACTAACTAGTTGAAGATTCTGCGATGTACTTGATCTCTACAATGTACATTATTATTTATTGTGCTTTGTTTGGGAAACTCGCACTCCCGGTCCTCATCGTAAATTTATTTTGTTCGCTAGTTTTCCCTAATAATGTAGTCCCTTATATTGATTATAGTACTGTTTAGTTGATTCCACTGGATTAGTAATAACACAGCATCCTGCTATAGACGATGAGGTCATAGCCGAGCCTCTTCTCATAGTTTGATTAACTGATCAATCCGAGTACTAATCATAGGTGAAATGTATTTATTGGTACCATCGCCGTTACACGATTGCTAATAACTTCTGCAATCATAAGAATAATTATCGAACGTTATCAAAAATAATTATTTTATTTTCATATTTCACGTTTAGGCGATCAATCAGGTGTTTCCAAGTGTAGTCTCAGAGAAAGTTAATAGGCTTTATGATTACACGAAGTTTTATTACAGTCCAAGGAAATAAGCATGTCGTAAAACATAACTACGGGCATTCCGAGTGGGATCAACTTTTGGCGGTACCAAATATCATCAATGAAAAGGCATATACTAGGCTGGGTGAGGATCGGGGTGTATCGCGGTGAACTTACCGCGAGCAATCGAACGATCAACGGCTGTTAGGTCGTTCCTGGTACCGCCTGAACGACATGCTAGAGCGGACCTTCGCGACTCCAATTTAACGACGAGCGAGAATCAAACCACGACCGTGAGAGTGGCAAGACCTCGTTTGGGAAACCAAGACACATATTGATTTAGAGCCATTACAGTTAGAACTATAAATTTACATTATTAAAAGCAGTTGATCAGTATGAATATAGATTTCCTCATCTTTACTTAACATTTTACCAGAAGTCTGAGTTGAGATTCGACATCTCTGTAGCAGTGACGTCGCCGCATTAAAGTAATCGTGAAATCGGTGTGTTATCAGATGGAATATTTTTATGGGGCGTAAACTAGAGGTCGAGATATCTAAAGCATGCTTCCATTAGAGTGATATCTAACGTATCTCATACAAAATCCGATAACTACATTCTTCGGTTTTCCCACTGTGAATTCTCTTCTGCTAACGGCTACATTTTCTTGCATTCGTAGACGTTGGTGCTCGTCTATATCGCAGTCCACACACAGTGTCCCACTGCAATACATGTTGGGCAATCAACACACCCCCACTCCACCACACTCAACGTATAGCTTAGCCCCAGTACATTGCATCTTATAATAATTGTTAATAAAGTACGGTGCAATGAATATAGTTCTGATAAAACTATGCAAACTGCTGTAAGTACGAGTGGAATGTTCGTGTAAATAAACAATCGATTCCATCAAAACAGTCACGAATCGAATGTTGCGTGATACCGATTATTATCGACGATCCCACTACATAAATATGGTTTTTACTGGGTCGTTGGGTTGCTGGTAGCTTTACAGATAAATGATAAATGCATAGTTATTAAACTGGTTGATGTTCATTATCTTGGTCTCATTAATTTGCTGTGAAGATGACTGAACCACTTAAATCTTTATTTTTCTCACGGCGCCCTTATGGGTCATGTGTCCGATGAGAGAGCTAGCAAATCTATTAATATAACAATTAGTATATTTGTTTATCTTTGGGATTACTTCAAGCTCTCCAAATTTTGGAATTAAACAATTTGTGTGAATTTCTTACAAGTAACCCTGAATATAAATATTCCGTATAGTAAAGAAAAATGAAGGAAACTCATTTCTAAGAAAAGTTACGTGTATCGTACAATGTAATCCATAACTCATACGAACAATAAAACGTACGCTCCCCCTTAAAAATCAGTATTTAGGTAGCCAGAAGCGTTCCGCGACAGACAGGCAGAGCCATCAGATGTATGGATCGTAAATACAGATTAGGGCATGTCTGCATCGATTGCGGCGCATCAAGTATTGATCAATGTGTCGCGGGGGACGCATCCCGCTGCTATGCCTTACGACCTACCCTCTTCATAAACTATGAATTTACCAATCGCAGGTACACCCTACTGGCGCGATTTATTATCATACACAGTTTCCCCGCACCAATACATCTTATCTACGAGTATATCACTGAATAATTGATTTCTTGCGGGAAAATAATGTTAATTCGAGGCAATATTAATAAATTGTATCGCAATTTCAATTAAAAAGTCATAATTTGGTCTAGATTTCTAGGAACTGTCTGAGAAAAAGTAGCTTATCTTGAAATTCTAAGCTGTTCAGATTCGAGAGCCCGTTAATATAGTTTTTCATAAATATGTAATTGTGTCGTGACTCTCGTCCTCGTTTAGATGTCCTCTTCCTGCCAGCGTTAAATAAGAAATTAAGAGATTTAATAAAATAAGAAAATAATAATGGATGACCGTGTTATCATTCTCAAGAGTATTAATAAATTTGTTGGAACTGCAAAAGAAGATAACATCTCAACCAAAGACAATTTAATAAATCAATCGTAACTTGTTTATGTACATTGTACGGTCTATTATTTGGAATCCTTTCTACAATCATTTAAGTTGAATGAGGTATATTAAGATACTGTCTATCTCCGGTTAGGTAACTAACCTTATAGATAAGAAATCATGAGTGTATTTCAGAAGCTGGTTTTCGGATGATTTCCAAAGCGGCAGAATAAAATTTCTTAAATAGATTATTTTGAGTGCTGAAGTAATCAAGAAATATATCTAAATGAAGTCTTACGACACATCTGAGCAGAATTTCCTAAATGTAAACATTCGATCGTTCCTACAAGATACCCCTATTCGTAAATTATAAAGTATTGTCTTCATTAATGTCGCCTAATAATTTCGTGTGATTTGTTGTTTTTATTGCGAATTTCAAGATCATTAAACGCTTCTTCTATAAATATATTATTATCTATATATTAATCGTGTTCAAAATCTAGACATAAAAATGCTTTCTACAGTTTGCGATAGGTGTTCGGACCGTATAAAATCGTATATCTAAGTACTATGTTGTGTTAAAATCTATATGTATTATTATTCAGTCATTCGATGACTACTACCGATTATAAATATCCACTTATAGTCGGGGTACAAACTCAAAAGCTAATTCAAGAAATCTCATAATGCAGCACTCATAAACAAACAAGCTGATTTCTGCAGAAACAGAAAAATTTACTGTCCAAAATTAAATTAAACCAAATTTGTTTAAATTCGCATTAAATCTCTTAGTTATCTTTCGCCATATCAAATACAAAGCTATTATAAGAAATAAAATTTAATATGAAATAATTTATAATGATAATGAATTTGAGCGAGCTTGCTTTCCGTTAGCACGGGCTTTCATCTCCCTGCATCAACTTGTTTAGTTGCGCTTTCTAATGCATTGATTCTTTCACACTAAATCGATACAATATATCGAATTATTTTAAATAACTATTTTTTAATTCAGTCCATTTTGCTAATCATTTAGATATATTTAGATTATTTCTATATTAATTTAGTACATCCGTAATTTTATTTTAATTCGAGCGAATCTTTTTTCACCAATATGGTAAGTAATATACTAAAAACTGGTGGTAAAGGAGGTGCCAGCTTTCAGGAGAGCTCGGTTGAAGATTATTAAGATCGTGTATAGGAGTGGAGAAAAATTTGCCGAACTCTGATTTGCAAGGGACAAATGTGCGAAATATGCGTTCTGAAATAATGGTCAACATTCAATAGTTCTTAATGCTAGAAAACACACTACAAATAGAAGCATGTCTCAAATAATATTATCCAATATCTCCATTAAATATGATAAATGCCAACATTGGTTGAAGCTGTAGCCAATAACGTAACAGAACTATATATTTATATTATGTATGTATTCATAAACATATCGACCACTAATGACGACGCTCAGGAGCCACTTAACGGTATTAATTCAAAACTAATTTTAAGAAACACATCTTCATTTAAAATTATAAATTGGCGGCGTTGTGTAACATTTTATTTTATGTAAATAATTAAAAATTATGCATTGCGTACATATTATGACAAGTAGTGTATCTAGCGATGATGGATCGCGCTTTTTATTTATTACGTTTCTACTTAGGATATCCACCGCTACTTCACCGGTGCCTCGGCAGTAGTCAATATTTAGTCATTAATTAAAGATATATTGAAAAATACATTGGAACAATCTTATACAAATGGGATCCCAACATGTTGATTGTAACTATATTTCTTTGCTGACAATTAACAAATATGGTAAGTGATTAATCAAATCAAATTACAGTTTTTAATTTAATTTAAGTATTTAATGGAATCTTCAAATCAGTTATTAATAATAATAATAATAATATATTCTTTATTGCACACCATAATACAGAGTATTTACTTAAGGTAGAATTATTAAAATATGGTAACAAAAGGCGGTCTTATCGCTAAAGCGATCTCTACCAGACAACCTTAGGGTACATGGAGACACCGATATGAAAAATATTGAAGGCAGGTGTGTGAGACAAAGAAAGGGAGACTAGGTATAAATAAATATAATACATAATATACATACAACACAAAAGTTACAAATAAATAAAGAATACTATATACTATTTAAAGAGATATATAATAATCATGCAAAAGTCTTTTGAAGGAGTAAATAGACTGAGCTTCTCTGATTGATGAAGGAAGTGAATTCCAGAGATGAACAGCTTGCACAGTAAAAGATTTGGAGTAAGAGGAGGAAGAGCAGTTTGGGACCTTAAGTAGGAATTCTCGGGATTTTCGGATCGGGTGTAAACTAGAGGAATGAAATTCAAAACGTTCCTGAAGGTAGGCAGGAGATTTGGGATCAAAAAGAACCTTGTAGAGAAGCGTGAGGATGTGAGTATTCCGGCGAAGTCGAATGGGGAGCCACTTGAGCCGAAGGCGAAATTCAGAGACGTGGTCATATTTACGTAAGCCAAATATAAACCGTATACAGAGGTTTTGAATGCGGTCAAGCTTGTTTAGTTGCTCCTCAGTGATATTAAGATAGCTGACGTCAGCGTAGTCAATGATAGGAAGGAGTAAGGACTGTGCCAGTGTAATTTTGGTGTCTATAGGGAGGAAATTACGCAGTCGTCTGAGGGAGCCAGCTGCTGCAAACACTTTACGGCTTACCTCTGCTAGATGTGGTTTCCATGATAATGATCGATCAACGAAGACACCTAGGTCTTTAACTGTTTCACTAAACGGTATGCGTACCCCTTCAAATAAGACAGGCGGCAGTAGATTAAAGTCAACCAGTGCGATTGATCGTCCACTACCAATCACAATGCACTGGGTTTTGGCAGGATTCACCAGAAGTCCATGTTTCCTGCTCCAGTCAGAAATTGTGATAAGATCTTTGTTAGTACGATCAATAGCAGAGGGGAGACACGGTAAAGAAGCCTGTGTGTAAATTTGGAGATCATCTGCATATAGGTGGTAGGAAGAAGTGATCTGATCGGTAATTGACTTTATAAAAATCGAGAAGAGTAATGGGGATAAGACGCCACCTTGTGGGACACCGGCATACGTGTTACACCAAGACGACACTCTGTCGTCAAGGCGCACCCGCTGCCGGCGACCCGACAAGTAACTACGAAACCAGTCAATCACTGTTGGAGATACGTTTAGAGAACCCAATGTTGCAAGCAGAATGTCGAAGTCGACGGTGTTAAATGCGTTGCTGAAGTCTAACAGCGTGAGGATAGTGAGCTGTGATTTATCCATGCCAGCGCGAATGTCATCTGTGACTTTAACTAATGCCGTAGTAGTACTATGACCAGAGCGAAACCCAGATTGAAAAGGGTTAAGGAGGTCATTTTTGGTCAAGTGTGTACTCAACTGGTTATAAACCAGTCTTTCCAGCACTTTCGAAAGGAAAGGTAGGATAGAAATAGGACGATATTCAGAGAAAGAAGTAGGGTTGCATTTTTTAGGTAATGGAATAATTTGGGCTTCTTTCCAAAGATCTGGGAAGGAGCCAGTGGAGAGAGAGGAATTAAAGATGTAGGCAATGATTGGTGTGAGGAAGGTCAGTAGTGGCATGATCATTTTCCGGCTAATGTCGTCACAGCCGACAGCGTTAGAGGCGATGGAACGTATGGCCCTCTCAACGTCACAATCAGTAAATTGACTAAATGAAAATATCGGACAGTCGGGAGCAATAGTGGCTGAAAGATGGTTAATGGTATCGGTTTTAGTAGCTGAATCAAATTGAGCCACCGAAGAGAAATGACTATTTAAATCGTCCAAGTTCAAATTACTGTTAGGTTCTAAGATTTTTTGTTTGCCAACTCCCAAAGTTTTCAGAAATTTCCATACATTGTATGGAGAGCTGTCCTCAATAGATTTGTGAATGTGGCTCCTTTGTGCGTCCCTACACGTCCTATTGCAGTGATTCCGTATCTGTCTGTACTTTTCTCGATATTTATCAGGATCTCGTTTGTATTTGGCCTTAATCATATCAGTTATTACCTTAGTACACAAATTAATAACCTAACGGTAACGGATATTTGAGAAATATAACTTGTGACTAGTGTGTGTACTCTTAGTCCCGCAATGTGTTAGGCCTGTAAGATAGTTTAGAAGCGATGCATCATATTGTTGAGAGTGGCAACAAACGGCTCGCGCAGCCGTCATCGAGTCGAGTTAGAGAGCTAATTAATTAGCGCAGGGGGTAGTGCGCCCTTTAATAAGCCCACTCGTAAATCGTCCTTAACAACAGATTCCGAATTACGACCGACCGGTTATAACATTTTTTTATATTTTCACTTTCCACTTTTTACACGTCCACCGACCTTAGGTGTAGAGCTATGTACCTTTAGATTGGACCCGTCAAGCACTCGAGCCAATGTTACGTTTCCACAATAAATATGTTTTTCATATTTTATATTATTATTGTTCTCAACACTATATCTTCCCGGGTGTTTTTTATATATTCCGAGCTGAATGAATGTTGTTCCCTGAACATAATCTATACAGATAAATAAAATTGAAGTGTCTGTTTCTAATTCCAAAATAACAGCTTTTCACTAAATGCATATGAAAGTATACACGCTACTGACACTAATAACCAAGTTTTAAATGTTTTCTCTGTCTGTCTGTTTGTTCCGGGTAATCTTTGAAACAGCTGGATGGATTTTAACGGCACTTTCACTGGTAGGTAGCTGACGTTTCAAGTAGTAACTTAGGCTACTTTTATGTATCAAAAATATTAGGGTTCCGCGACAATAAGGATGAAACCAAATCTACGCGGGTGAAACCGCGAGGCATCATAAGTAAAGCTAGGTACTTAGTAGGAAACACAATGCAGCTCTAGCATCTTAACAAAAAATAAGGTATGTTCGGTAAAAATTACTAAAAATAGTTGGTCGAAATTAATAATTACATTCAAAATACATTGATTTATATTCGGATTACTTATTTTAACACATTTTCTCCGGATTATGAACAGTATTTAAACTACATATTAAATTATGTTTTTGATTTACGACTGCTCAAACATTATATACTTTTAAATGGTTCATAAATAAATAAATATTATCAAAATATAAAATTTCAGTTTAAAATAGTCGCCTCTACGAGATGTGGAACTCATGGAACTAACCCTTTCGCGCGGTCCGCACCAATAATGAAATCTGGGGTGTGAAATAAAAAGAAAAACTCTCTTAATTAAATTTTCTTTTGGGGTATTTAATAAGCGTGGAGGGAGAGTAGGTATTATATAGGTATACTGCGGTGCGGCTGCTCGTCACTTGTGTCCACTAGCCTCGAGTGTATTTATACCTATTTACTAGCTGTACCCCGCGGTTTCACCCGCGTAGAACTAGTTTCATCCTTATTATCGCGGAACCCTTATAGTTTTAATAAATGAAAGTAGCCTAAGTTACTCCTTGAAACATCAGCTACCTACCAGTGAAAGTCCCGTTAAAATCCGTCCAGCCGTTTCAGAGATTACCAGGAACAAACAGACAGACAGACAGACAGACAGACAGACCGACAGACAGACCGACAGACAGATAGAGAAAAAATTTAAAACTTGGTTTTTTAGTGTCAGTAGCGTGTATACTTTCATATGCATTTAGTGAAAAGCTGGTATTTTGGATTTACAAACAGACACTTCAATTTTATTTATCTGTATAGATAGGTGCAAATACATTATTATTCATTACTCTTGTAATCTTTACATAATATATAATTCTTCTGTACGTGTGTTTGTTCCTAAAGTCTTTCTAAAAGGCTAGTTCGATTCCTAATCCAACACTAAACTACTAAATTCAAATTCAAATTCTTAAATATCTTCATTTTATTTTATTTTTTACAAATCGTCACAACGACATGATTATACAGGATTGTACACCCTACCACCGGGTTTGGAAGGTTGCTTTTACTCGAAGAACTGCTTTACGAGAAGAACACAGTACCAGAAAAAAAACTCAGTAATTACTCTTCTCAAAAATATTTTTACAGTTTTGAACATATCAAAATCACAGTTTCGATGCACAAAAGTAGATAATAACAAATAATATATGTATATGTACCTTGAGGTGACCAGCCCCCACAAGCAGCGCCTGTTCACAAGTATGACGTGAATGCCAGCCATCGCCCTCCTAAAATATGCATGATTTACATTAAAACATCTTACTGTACATTTAATCTTAACTAGCCAATTGAGCATAGATAGATAAAGTAAATTAATGTTAATTTAATTATATTTTATGGAAGAGCGCTTTCAAATAACCAGAATTGACTACTGAAACTGTTTCACTGAGAATAACGGACTCAGTGGAATATGCAAGTTTTATGTTTGGAGTTATGCTAATTTGAAATAACTTTTCATAAAGATATACATTAATACAGATACACATAAGTAGATATTTTACCTTACTACCTTAACATTTAATACAATCGTGTATTAAACTGTGTGCGAGTCCTAGAGGCCGATTTCACGGTGAAGGTAAAAAACATCAAAGATTATTTCAAAGACTAGCACTATACATATAAGGCACTATATATATTAATAATGCCTAGTAGATGGTGACGAATTCACCATCTGTCACGTTGGCACCTTATCATCTTTGGTAACAAGTTATGAGTTGATAAGTTTTACGTGAACAACTATATTAATATAAAGTGTAACTTTAGTATATATATATGGTTCCAGTGATGTGATGCCGCGAGTATGATGTGTGTGTATATTAGGTGCACACAGCAGAGCAACAATGGCAGGGTGCAGATGGCCAGATACACTGGCTGCACGGATATTTAAATAAACACTTAGCAGCAATAAGCGATAAGTGTACCTCGTACCGACTGCAACTTCACTCTTAATGTTAGGTAGGCAATTATAAGACGTGTATATACTAGGCAACGCACTTCAGGGGCCCAACCATGAGCTCTTATTGCAATGATAATTCAGTTGTGCGAAAGTGTCAGATGTATACACGTCACATACATCTGTCTCATAAATGAGGGAAACTATCATGGCAATAAGAGCTCATGGTGAGGCCCCAGATCCATGTTAGTTGATCGCTGTCATAGGCTGCAGTAGCTTACCTCGAGGAACAATTGAATATAAAGAGATTATCAAGAGCTCTACACATGAAAAATTTTTTTATTCATGTTACCTTTAGTTCAAGTCATAAATCACGCTCACCGAACTTCATGTATTCCAACGATAACATACATTTGATTGTACTCGTCCGTCTTCATAATCTTATTGTTTTTACGCACGCCAATATTATCAGCTTTTAGCGGATTTTATGATGAATTATATAGTCTTGATGATATAAGATTTTTTTTATTTGCATAATATATGGTTTAAGTATTGTTACTAATATAGATATAAGTAATACTTTTGAATACCAATTGTCTCAATCGTAAATGTTCAGAAATTAAAAATTAGCCGTCTCATAAAAATATGCTTTAACCTTAAAATGAAAAAAATGCCCGTTATTATTGTTTTGCGAGAACGCCATCAGTGAACAAACTCGTGTGGAACCAACCTAAATTGTACAAATATTTCAACTTTAATGGTCTTATTAAGGGGAACAATGCTACCTTGTTTATAGAGACGAAGCCATTAAAGTTTTTGCATCGCCCGAGTATCGTGTGCACAACTAATACTTCTTCTAAACATTAATAATTACGAATACCTATATAATTACTGTTAAAGCAGCCACCAACCAGTCCGCGCCACGCTCGTGATTCTTTACTATACTCTTTTTTACAGACATATAAAATTCCATTTCAAAAATTTCTTATATTTGCAATCAGTGTTACTTAAGTCTAGAAAATTGTAATGATAAATGATTTATTGTTGTATCCATACTTTAATATTTGATAATAAATATGTTCAGCTGGAAAGTGGGCAACAGGCGTTTAAAAATTAGCGGTTGACTGTACACGGTGAACCTTGCCACGTATCATACGCTCATGCATTATGTATCGCTCCAAATAATATACGATTACACTAGAGGGAAATGCACTTTCTTTGTCTCTCTCTCATTGTTTTGTTTATGACCGACTTCATAGAACTGACTTTGAACCTGACTGCCCCTTTCTTAACAGGGTTTTAAGGGCAGAATAGCCTATGAATATATATGCAAGCACAATACAAAACCGTGGAAAAAGACTTGGGAGAAAAATTTTGTGACAACCTTATCACAATGGAATACGGCAAAGATATTATAAAATGCCGAATCGAACGTAATATTGTATGAATTTATTTGATTCCCTTAGTCAACCTTCGTGTGGGCCGATACATGCATCAGTAGGAACACCTGCAGGGCTGACATGAATACCACAACATAATTGGTTCAGAAACGAGATTGAAAAAGTGTTGTCATGAAGTAATACGCGGTATCCTCTCAAATTATGTAAGTTCTCTTCCTACTGGCAAACCATCTCAGCATTAGTTCTGCATGATAGGCGCGGTGAATCGGTTAGCTTCAATGCCGTGTATATCGCCAAAGTTTCCCCATATCCGGTGAGATATGATCCGGGTGCCAGTCTATCTAATGTATAAACAGTATTTAACGGGATTTGTTTATCTTTCTTTCGCATTGAATGTGTTTTACCTGTTTTTATAGTATCACCGAGCAGATAAGCCGCCGATGTGATACGAACAGTGAAGCGGCGCCGAGAAACCTATCAGATTACAGATAGCAGCGCGTGGTCCCTGGACTATGTGATAATGTGGAGGCTTTACTACTCTGGCCCCGAGCTGATCCATCGGTCGATACTACTCGTTTACTACTTAGCTTTATTCGCTGAATGTGAGACATGTGTAATATGAGTATTAGTAGCAAATATCATAATTATTTAATGTATATTAAGTATATGATTATAAAAAAAAAATCACGCTTTTCGAATGATGGTTACAAATATTCTCATCTGGTGAATATTATTAATAGGATAGAGTTTGACATCGTCAAGCTGCCAAGGGTGAGACCAGGGAATTCTGAGATTCGTGGCGCGACGCAATAAGAAGATTAAAGAAATCCTGAATCGATATAACGTAAATATTATTTCAAAATCAAGGACTAGGTAAGTGTTCCCATGTGTAGTGACCTGGAGGATGTCCAACAAACAAACATATAGTATTCCCGTCACGCGCCGGCCGGAGCCGCCGCCTCGCCGTCGTCGCGTCGTCGCCGCGCGTAGTAGCGCTGTGTGTGGGGTACCCTTATGCTGGTACTTCATGCCGCTCACTAAATTGTTTACACACACTATAATTATCAATATTACTTACATTTCTCATGCTATTACAATAGCTGACTAAACTACTTTACATTCTTTCTCGGTAGGTCTCATGTGTAACATTAATTTGAAATCCTTTAAATTTTGCTGTAACTCATCGACAACCTGATATGGTGTAAGCTATTACAATACTACAATTTAATGGTCGGATTCACACAAGATCAATAAATATGAATAATTATTAATCTCTTAAGCTATTTTTATAATTAGCTGCTTTTAGTACGACACACATATTATACATCAATACTTGTAGGGAATCCGTCAAACAAACGGAGCCATGTAAGCTGAGACTAACTTTAAGTTCTTACCCTTGAAATAAAAGATCCAAAGCAAAATTGTATTAATATTCACTTCATCTTGGTGTGAAGGAAGTTAAATAGCCATGTATTTGTATTCATTAGCCTCAGTGTGCTCTAACAGCTTACGTGTGAGCCGAATAGTTGAGGCGCGCCGGAGCTGCGCGCGGCGCGCATGCGTTGTCACATACGACACGACCACTGCACTCACTTACTTGCAACATACATTTACATCCTACAAAAATACCATCACAACACTAGATTACTAGTTGTTGTGGGAGAAGATGGTTGTAGAAACACCAGGCTATGCATACATGCTGATATAAGGGTAGTACATACTCGTGTTTGTTGAAGAAGACAGGAGTGATGATGTACAGATTGAGATACCTGAAGAAGTCAATTGCAACATGTTGAGAACGATTACAACGACAGGTTCACATCTCGTCCACAAGGAGCACATCTCGTGCGAGCGAGGACAGTGGAGACAGTGCACAGGTCTCGGCACCAGTGTCGTCTGTGTGTGTCATTGTGCGCGGCTCCGGGTAGCATTAGTCCGCATTAGACACGCCAGCTGCCGATGTGTGTCGCCATTGTCCTGCGGGTCACTCCGCATCCTGAACACTTGTTCGTAAAGAAACCTACATCGCGGTAATGTTCCACTCTCTAATACAAAACTGATAACAGTATGCGACACTACCTAACAGCAAAATGTCCAGAACATTATGTGAATGTGTTGATGTCCAGACGAGATTTGTCCCACTTGCCATGTCCGACACGGCCATGTTGGTCTTTTAAATAAAAAACTGGTGTTTCCTTGTAAACTCTTCAAATGATGTAGCTATAAATATACACATTTCCTAATTCTAAAAATAATTTTACACACTGAATTTTGAACTTCCGTCGCTTGCCTATCAGGGCTGAAGTTTCTTGCCGATTCTTCTAAGAACGCTAGTTTCCGAACCGTTGGTTAAATCTTCGCCGTTCTAGTGCGCTTAAACAAAATAAATCATTTTCATTTTTCAATTCCACTCAAGACTGCATTATACTCGGACTCAAATGTATCGGAGAGTTTTCATTTTATTATTCGTGTTTAGGCACTAGACACGTCTATCTTATAATCTAGTCACAGTTGAAAAACGTTCTTCACGTGTCTCAGTAACATATTATAGGCAATCGGCTCGAAGTCTCAAGGATTTTTAAAAGACAAAAGATAATTTCACATGTTACTACGCGTGCGGTATGAATGTCATCAACTCGTCATATGCTGCTCCAAACTACAGAACGCTTCATCCGTTTATGTATACACGAAATAACCAAACTTATAAAAGTATTGGTATTTTCACATTAAAGTAAAAGCCTTTAATAATTTGTATCTGAAATTAGTTGAACAGTTTCATTTATCCTTATATTAAATTATTATTATTTTGTTACAAGTCGTATGCCTGATGCGAGATTCAATAACACTCTTGGCGATCAATCAATGGATCATTTGGAATAGAAACAAATCCGTTACCGCTATTAGTTCATTACCTCCTCCATACACGAGGTATTTCCACATAAAAAATACCTCATAATCTCGCCGAACTAAATAGGTATACTTAATCAATAAGAATCCAAGCATTAGTCCCCCACGAGACCGATACGTATCGAATCAGAATGACGTCTCATTCGTCCGATTTATTGCGCTTACATACCTCTTGCAGTTGTTGTTCATCACAAGCAACACACAGCTTAACGAATCTTCTTTGGGTTACAGACCCTTAAGTTACGGTATACTCATGTGATTGTATGTGGTGTTTTTAAGCTGTGGCTACGCGAAGTAGCGATGCGGTTCAAGTCAGCACAATGCGTGACGCAACGTTTTGCATGACGGTCCCAGCACGTTATTAATCACAGCGCCCGACAGGCGGACAAAGCCGGGTAACTCGCCGTGTCTTTGTGGATTTTAAGCGATTTTGGTTTATAATCATTTTTCATCGATGCCGGACGCCGAGCTGTAATTTTACGCTGATCAACACTGCTGAGCCCCGCATGTGTTCACCTCCCCGTGTTTGTACAGCTTTCTGCACAAATGTGACATTTGTGAACCAAATTAAGTTATTAAGCCAATTTTATATGAAAGACGAAGATATATACATGTTAATATAATTTTACTTTTGACACAAATCTGTCATTCATTTTGTACTTAATTTATACACTTAACGTTACAGATATATTTACCCTGAATTTAATATAAATGTGATGGAATTAAATATAATTAAGTATCTGCAGATCGCACCACTGGGAACATATCACTCTCAGAACTTTTTTTACAACATTACAACCAAGTTAGTTACAGCACGAACGGTTTAATGACTCTTTTGTACAAATAATCACATTTCCGAGCGGGTTGACACCAATGGGCTATAGTGCTTACAAGAAGTTATAATTGATGTGATAAAGTGCACAGTTTTTGCGAAATAGTAAGGTGGCGTGCGGCCCTTGACCAGTCGCGTGAGAGGCCCCCAAGGCCCACATGAGCCGCGCCCGGCCGCGACTATTGTTCCCATCCACTATCAATGCTATCTTGCTTATCATTACTATTGATTGTCTCACTTTTCGATTTTTATGAGGTTTGTTTGCTTATTATTCAACACGGCTTACGCAGATCACAATAAAACATATTTAGGTCGTACCTTACATTGACTAGTTTGCTGTACAATAATACCTGCTACCTGCTTGTTAGTTAGATAATGTCAAATATTCCTACAGTGGTCAAAAAAGCAATTATCTTCCTCGCCCGTATATACATCTCACGTGTATAACGACTGAAGGGTAACAAAATGCTTGTTACGTAGGACAAAACGCAGTTTAGTTTAAATAATGCAAAACAAATGCGGGTCGACATTTTAGCGCCCGCCGCCTGACGCTCCGATTAATGATTATGCACATCGCTCACATGTGGCCACGGTGTATTAAACTTTACTACAACACATTAAAGTTTCAATTCGCACGTGTATATTGATACTATTAATCGAGTTTAAGAAATCTTAAGATTTTTCCTCGAAATTTTAAAAACACTTAGATTTTACAGGGATTTCGTAGACGGTCTACGTCATGACTCTTCTTCAATAACTAACTAATATTCTTAAATAACTAGCTGTGCCCCGCGGTTTTACCCGCGAAGTGTTAATATCATGGATGACCCGCGGAACCCTAAAGTTATTTTTCAATATAAGTAGCTTAAGCTACAGAAAGACAGATACACAGAGAAATATTATGTCAGTACCGTATATAGATATGCTTTCATATGCACTTAGTAAAAAGCTGTTATGTTCGAATTACAAACAGACACTTCTATCAATTTTAATCACCTGATTGTAAAAAGAAATACCTACAATTACATATTTTAATAAGGTAACTGATAATAAAATTGTTTAAGAAACATTTCAGTAGTAATTACGCCTGTATGGATGGATTTTGTGAATAATGGCATAGGGAGTGAACCGTCGTTTCTTAGGTCGTCGTTCCTCTTCTCTCGTTCATAAACCATCCATAACTATCCTACTTACAACAATACTACTGGGAAGGAATAATCTATACAGATAAATAAAATTGGAGTGTCTGTTTGTAATTCCATAATAACAGCTTTTCACTAAATGCATATGAAAGTATACACGCTACTGACACTGAAAAACAAAGTTTTAAAATTTTTCTCTATCTGTCTGTCTGTCTGTTTGTTCCGGGTAATCTCTGAAACGGCTGGACCAATTTTAACGGGACTCACTGGCAGGTAGCTGATGTTTCAAGGAGTAACTTAGGCTACTTTTATTTATTAAAAATATTAGGGTTCCGCGACATGAAGCATGAAACTAAATCTACGCGGGTGAAACCGCGGGGCACAGCTAGTGTACTAATATGAATAATAACACAGCTCTGTGTAACTATCACCAAACTGCACTCAATTGTATTTGATCGAGCTGGACCCGTTTGGTTGACCGATCCTGTGTACAGTCGCACGCATTCACTCACTCGAGCTTACATCATAATTTAATTACAATTTGTAAAAAATCTATATCAACTGTTTTTATATTACAAAAAAGTTAAGTTACATACGTATTACGAATTTTATTTCGTTTTTTCAATTGCAGTAGACACTTACAAAAATTAAAGATTTATTTTTAATTCACAATTTTGTGTTATTTATTGAAGTCTATTAATTATCATATTTTTATTAAATTATACATTTCTATTAAAACACAGCTTGTTTAACAAATAACGGTCGAAACACTAAATAATAAAACGGGATACTTTACAATAGAATACAAATATCAAATAACCGTATAAGATTTTCTATCAAAATTACCATAAAAACAGTTCAACTACCAACTGTGAAAGATTCATCCCGATCTTGTACTAGTCTAACATATGCAAATGAGTTGGAAGGGGAATCTAACGGTCATCTTCAGATGCAGAATCGAATAAAATGTTACATTAAAATGAACTTGTAGGTCAGTTGTGGGAATTATGTAAATGAGTGTACTCGTGGCGAACCTGTTCCGACCCCTTGTATCAGCTTCCCGGTGTATGTGCACCCGGCCTGGGGATAAACATTGCTTACTAAAGCTGATATCAAATTCTAAATTATTATAAAGCAAAGTTTAAATGCGATGTGTTATTTCCAAAGATAACTTACGAATTGGTAATAATCATTCCGTTGATAAATTAGCTTCATTTGATACCCAATCAAAAACTGTAGTAACATTATAAATGCTACACATGTTGGTAACATTTATTATTCCAATGTAAATTTTTTTATTTTCTGTTTGGTTAAATTGAAAGCGCTTTGTAAAAAGTCTTATTGAATTTAATTTGTTTTTATTTTATTTAGCTTGGTTTTATGTAAGTCACTTACATACAACAATCATGATTGTGCAATTCGATCTGAAATTGAAGTACAGCGTACATGTAAGGCATGTAATCTCTAAGGTTAAAATACGAAGTATTACCTGTGAGTTATAAATATAACGACGAGTAATTGTAATACAATGGTTCAGTTCAGGTATTCGTGTAGCCGAGTATCACGATCGGTTACAATTCATTCAATTAACTGCCGCTGTCACCGATCAATTCACACATATCTCTCCTCTCGTTACTTGTTCACTTGACACACACCCACGGAACTCGACAAGTTTATACCTAAATTCTATGCAAATAGGGCCATAAGTTACCTACTATTATTTTATTGGTCAAATTAGTATAAATTCCGAAGAATCCGCACACATGCGCACGCGGCCTACGCGCCTCTCCGCAGATGGGTGTTTGTTTCTCTAACTCAATTATGAAGTAAACTGATGGCTCGTTAGCAATAAAATAATAATATAAAACGATTTACACCACTATCAATATTAATTTATATTCCGTTAAGAACGTATGCAAAAATCGTCCTTGGACGGAACACTGTATTAACCAAGCGTAATTAATTTAAATGTATTCAAGGCGGGTTCACTTTCGGACGGACTATTCAAATTATTTTTACAAAACCAAACAAGCGGAAACGAAACTAAGTTCGCTAGGTGAAACGAGAACGCGTCGTGTCGCGTCCGAGGCTCGTCCGTGGTGCATTCGAGGCGCGGCAGGGTGTGCGTGGTGTACGCGTCGCGTTGCCGGTAGGTGAGCTCTGCCCTTTACGGTCTTTTATCATTAAAAAATATTTACACATCCTTGTACCACTCGCACATTTGTTCTATTTTATAGCTCCAATGCATGTGCACATTTCGTCTCACATTCCATTTAACCTTTACTTTACAAATAAACATTTTAAATTTGCCGGGACTTTGTACAAGTCATATAATAGCAAATTATTTTGATAACTAACTTTCAATTCGTATCAAACAGCGCCATCGACTCTATAAGTTATGGAGGTACTTAGTAGAATTTAATTAAAATTGTAGAAACGAATGTGTTATAAGTACAAGCAGGTAAGCTCATTAATTTAGTGCCTCAGATAAAAATATATGGCGGCCGCGACACGGCTGTGAGGTTGTTATAACACTAGTACCGTTGCAGGGCCATCACCGTGACCACAACGGTTGTTTAGCCCCTTGCTCTATCGCTGTTTTATTGCTTGCCATTTTGATCATTTGTTCAGCAGTTAACGCATCAAATTCCATGCAGCCAAGACCTATTATTTTTTTATAACCCATTGGATCCGCGCAAAGGTATTTCAGGACGCTCACTTATATCGTAAGTTTAATTTTGTTAAGTACCATAGGTGATGTGTTTTTATCCTATTCACCCCATGCAGACAAAACCTAAAAGAGTTAAGTTTTTTGTTAAATAAACTTACTTTTTAATCATGCAAATTTTTTTGAACAGCTGAAGTCGCTAATTTTGTGCATTAGACTGTCATAGAAATATTAAGTACTACTTCTGCGAAATTCCGTAATTTTTTCAAATTATATTAATACGGACTGCTTGCAAATTTACGTTTTAAAAAAATATGTTAATACGAGTTTCAGAATGGCATTACTAGATAACAGTATTTATGATCAATGCGCGGATATATATACGATACGCGAGAAGTGGGCGTTAATCTGTGTCATTACCGCCATTACGCTCGCGCGCAGCCTTTCTTGCGATGTTGCGAACATTGCCGCGCTCACTGCTCACCCCATTTCACTTGCTATTATTGAATTATTCTCATGATTAACTAAATGGTTAATTTCATTACATTATGATATTTTTTGTCTCGTAATTTTTTCATTACATGTATGAAATCTTTGATGAAGAAAAAATTGTTAGAATTGTCAAAGATCCGAGCAACGAATATTAGGTGACAGAATGGTTTCAAATGTCTTATTTTTTTACACAATATGTAAGTTTGAAAGAATTTGACCTAAGTCCGTCCATATACGTCCGCCTACAAGAGCGTCAGCGAGCAGTGCGCCAGCGCGCCACTGCGTCCCATTCAAATGCTAATCCCGCGATATGACACTTCGCACACTAAATACTCCACTCGGGTGCACTTAACACATGCAAATCGTTTATTGATAAACAAATAATGGTATTATAATTTTATTACGCATTGTTGGTAGGCTGGTCGGTGACCGCACTCTTTGTATACGTGGCGCTACTGTGCCACTCGAGATTTGAATGTATAATCGGTATTATTGTTTGTTTGCTGATGTACTTACTGTGTAGTATCACTGGGTGCACCCTCATTAACATAAGCAGCAGAGCTACGAGTCTTATTATTTGTTTAATTCGCTCTCACACCTACTTCTTTGTTGGCAGCTATACCTAATTCATTTGATGATTATATTTTAAGTGATCGTGTAAAAAAATTATAGATTTAATCATATCTTTCGTTTACTCTCTTATCTAACACATCTCTGAATAAGTAAGTATTACCTGCGTACCTCCTAACTAATTTAAATATATAGTATAAATTCAGTGACGTATGCATGTAATTTATAACTTAACGACAACACTCTGTGAACAACTTTGACGCATTTTTTGTGGCGACTTCTTACGCAATTAATCATATCAAGATTATGAGCGTCGGAACCTGTGCCGGCTCGTGCAAGTGAATAACACCAACTGGGGCCACAGCTGGCGAGTGCACACCTCTGTAAAGTAACAGATGAGGACTGCCAACTCGTCTGTGACATTTGTAAAACCACTAAACATATTGTGTGATTTTGAAAAAGCGAAAATACTTTTTGTAATTAGGTACAGTAGGTAGAAGGTCGCGGCAATTTTAGGGGGCTAACAACTATTGTAAACATCTAACGAGATAGGACTGCTTATTACTATTGGATCTGTATTGAGTGTAACGTAGTAATAGTACCAATATCAAACAACTTCATAAATAAGCTTATCACATCCACGAAAGTCATTCAAATTTCGACTCATCGTCTAAATCTGAGGCATGTATAAGTTTTTTGTCCCTCCGCATAAAGAATAGCTCATCAGCGGTTACAAGTGACGGATTTGGACTCGTAGGGCTGTAATATGATTACGTCCTAACTCGATTTGCGTGCTTGTTCGCGGCCAGGGGAGGGGACAAGGGGACACCAATTTTGACAAGCGCTGACTTTGATGCATACATTTGTTGCATTCTGGTTTAAATTACATTATTCTTTCAAGTATTGCATAATGGAGAAAAGTTTATTTTTTAATCTTAATATTAACGATACTAAGTAACTGCCAAACACATTCTCGCTGTCTACTTTCTCATCTATGGTCAATAATTATGTAATAGGTGTGTTGAAGGAAATAGCAAGATTTATTTTTATCGCCCATTAATGTCACCGTGTGACTGATTGATCACACTTACTTCGGATCAGCTTGATAATTAATTAATTATGTCTTTCGACGCCTCAGTCTGTTTTCGTTACCTCCTTTAGAAACTCATTCAAACGCTAATCAAACAATGATTTAGACGAAGCTCATGAGATTTAAGTAATTGTAACTCCATCTACTTAATACTCATCTAATCAACTCCGGAGTGAATCGTGACGTGGAGAGTCTATCAATGTGTGAGGGAATCTCGCGTACTTCACTTGTCAGCCTCGGCTCCAGTCGGCCGCGTGAGGGGGCCCTAATGAATTGATTCAATTACACCGCTGCACCGCTAACTAACCACACACAAATATTTATAATTGCATTTAACTAAGACGTACTCGTAAGTTAGTACTCTGTATATTTTTGGCACTTGATGACATATTTTGATTGAGTTTTTTAACCTACAGAATATTTATGTTTTAATGTGTCCATAAGCAATAGACAGATGATTGAAAAACATTGCAAGTTGTCAACGTGATAGAGCGTGTCATCACCATCTCAACTTTGAATTTCAAACTTATGCAGGCTTCAGGCAGGTTATATAGATCGTAAAATTATGTTACTTGAGGTTATTTCCATATAAGTATTTATCATAATAAGTATAAATAGTAATCATGGTGGCACATGTGTGCAATAAATAAAAGCAGTGATATCTTCCGGTCAATAAAGCCGCAAGCGCGGCCGCGGCCCACAATACAATGGCAACTCATCCGATCTAGCACTTCCCAGAGGCTCCCTCCAACATCATTGTACCGCGCACTTTACTCAGGGCTTCATCATTTCCTCAGCTCATACAAAAGGCACACATAATGCACTCTATACACTTAATATTTATCACAACGACTAAACGCAATTTGTCGTAACGTTATATGTTAGGATGAAGAAGAATATTTTCAAGCGGTTTCACGCGCGTATTTCCCGTTCCCGTGGTAGCACGGGGATAAAATATAGCCTATGTTACTCAAGGTGAATGTAGCTTTCCAATGGTGAAATAATATTAACACAGTTAATTTTGAATTTATTCATTACAAACATACAAACCTTTCCTCTTTATAATAGCAGTGTAGATGTAGATTTACACTAATGGCTAAATATATAGATACGATTGCTCTCAATGCATTATGTAAAAATCGTTTTAAGAAGTAGGTAACTCGTCATACAACTTGCAAATGATGATGATAGTAATACTGGATGAATAATTAATGCTACAACCGGCTACTTGGTAATTGGGCTCGATGCTCGATGGTACTTACCTATAATTATAACTTAACACCAGACCTGAGCAATTATTTAAATATTTTATTATTTTAAACACGAATAATTGTTACAAAAAAGTCTATGAGTTGATTCGCCAAATATGCAAAAAATAACAGTTCTTTTCACACGTGTGCCCATTATACATATAAGATATATTATTGAGGATTTTCAATATAAACTACAAATTGTTTCTCTGAAAATACAAAGTTTTGTTTTATTTAACACTTCTTTACAATATTACAATAATTAGTAAGTTATGACAATTATATTATATATCTCACCTGAAAATACAAAGAAACGACATTTAAAGTTCACTATTATCGCTTCCTCAATCGTATCCTTCGGTTTATTTCTCTACAAGTTTTTATAACAATAAAATGCACAAAATAATCTAAGCGTCTTCCGCCATTTTAACCATAGTTCACACGTCACTTCGATGCGCCCTCTACCATCTTCCACAGATAACATAAATACGCGAAGCGCGGCAAATTCATTAATGAAATGTCATTCATTTCATTACATCTCCCCCCCCCAAAGAGCGAAAATTCTAAGTAATATATCTATACAATGTACCTATAAGTTATCTTCATGTTCGGTGTCTTCTCCTTCATCTTTTTCAGCTTCTGTTACTACAGGTTGAAGTTTTGTTATGTGAAATAATGTTGATTCAGTTTTTCTGTTGCCTGTATCAATCCTATAAATGGAATTCGATATTTTCTCTATTATCTTGAAAGGGCCTATTTTTAATTCTTCTAATTTCTTTCTATTTAATCTATTTCCATTTTCTACATATACACTTTGTCCTACATTAAACTCTTGCATTTTTCTATTTCTATCAAATATTTTCTTGTTGTACTCATGGGATTTTATTGTATTTTCTAGTGCCAATCTTCTATCAGCAATCCACTTGTCTTCCTTTTCTATTGTTTTAAATTCATTTGGTAGAATATTAACATTTGTACCATCCAGTAAATATTTTGGTGCAAAACCTGTAACACAGTGTTCTGTTTCATTATATTTCTGTATACATTCTCTTGCTAGTGTTGTCCATGTTCTCTTATTGTTTTTCTCATTAATTTTACACCTTATTTTGTTTACTATTGTTTGATTTAATCTTTCATTCAAGCCGTTCGAGAATGGTGTATTCACAGCTGTAAAAATTAGTTTAATATTATTCTCTTGCAAATATTGCTTAAATTCTCTTGAATTAATGCCCGGGTATTGATCTGTCAGGATAATTCCAATCTCATCTGTCTCCAGTACTTTCTTTATTAGATGTATAAAGTCACTTGCATTCTGGGTTTTAGAAGTTGCAATAAATGCATATCTTGTGTAGTGGTCTACTAAAAGATGTAGGTATTTCTTTGTAGACCTAGATCCTCCCAAGCCACCAATAGTATCCATTGACATTATCTCAAATGGTTTGGTAGCTGGTCCCAGTTGTGACATTAACCCAATTTTTTGTTGACCTCTTGATTTATTTTTTATGCATATTTCACATGTTCTACAAATATTTATTATGTTTTTTGTTAGGTTTATAGCTGTATATATAGGACTAATTTTCTTTTGCAATTGTCTGATCCCAATATGGTATAAATCTTCATGCACCTTTTTTATAAGTTTTTTACTAAATTCTTCTGAGAGGATAATCTTTTCCTGTTTCTTTATTTTTTTATAATATATTTTATTTTTGTGTATCAAATTTTCTTTTTTTTCTTTTATTGTTTCATTTTTCTCTTGGTCTTCAACTATATCTTTTATTTGTATTAAATTAACTATCCTCAATAGTTCCTCTCTGTTATCTTCTGATTCTAATACAGGATTTCGGCTCAAACAGTCTGCTTCAACATTTTCTTTACCAGGTATATATTTTACTGTAAAGTCATATTGAGATAGGTAATATGTGAGATCACCCAATTCTTCATCTGTCCTGCATTTAATGTTCATGTTCTCTAGAGGTTTGTGGTCTGAGTAAATAGTGAATTGTTTTCCAAGGAGCCAATGCTGCCAATATTTAACGGCTTCTTTCATAGCAAGACATTCTAAGTATATAGCCTTTTTTCGTTTTTGATGTTCATTCAGTTTTTTTGAAAAATATGCCACCGGTTTGTCTTTACCATCTAGTTGTGTCTGTTTTAATATTGCTCCAATGCCCTCCAAAGATGCATCGGTAAAGATTTTGATTGGTAAGTCTTTGTCGAATATTTCCAAGACCGGTTGAGAACATAAATATCTTTTTATCTGGTTAAATGATTCTTCACACTTCTCTGACCATACAAACTTTTCGTTTTTTCTTAATAAATTATGTAATGGATCTAAGATAATTGCACTTCTTGGTATGTATTCATGGTAGAAGTTTATTTTTCCCAAAAATTGTCTGATGTTCTTTTGCGTCTTAGGAGTTGGAAAATTCCTTATTGAAATCAAATTGTCTTTTAGTGGTCTTACTGAATTGTTCTGAATTATATGGCCGAGGTATTTTACTGAGTCGGAAGCAAAGGTACATTTCTTAAACTTCAATCTAAAGCCTTCTTTAATTATTGCCTCTAATACATTTCTTATGTGTCTTATGTGTTCTTCAAAGGTAGACGAGTATATCAAAATATCATCAATATAGTTTACAGAGTATCCTGTAAGATTGTGTTTTCTTAGAATATTGCTTAAAATTCTCTGGAAAATTGCTGGTGATGTTTTCAAGCCAAAAGGGAGGCAGGTCCACTGGAAGTGGCCATCTTGTGTGACAAATCCTGTTTTACTTCTGTCTTCCACCCGTAATGGTATTGCCCAAAATGCTGAGTTTATATCCAGTGTAGTAAAATATTTGCAATTTCTAGTTTTAATAATTAAATCATCTATTAATGGAAAAGGTTGAGCTTGTGGCACAACAATTTTGTTCAGTTCTCTGAAATCTACACATAAACGGGATTTTCTATTTTCACCTTTTTTAAAAGCCAATGTCACTGGAGCAGCGAAAGGGCTGTAAGATTCTTCTATTAAATTATTCTTTAGTAACATGGATATTTGCTCTTCAATTTCTAATTTATCTTGTATTGTACATCTATATGGTCTTTTGCTACAATATTTATTTACTAGTAAATCTATGTGAGCTTCATAATCTCTAACTGATCCTATATCATACTTGTCCTTAGCGAAAATTGTTGTATATTCCTTTAAAATTTTCTCTATCTCAATTTTCTTTTCATTATCTAAATGGTCTGTCATACTTATAAATTCTTCTGTTTCTATGTGTTCATTGAAATTTACTGTATATGTTTTTATATTCTTATCTTCATTTCTGTTATCTTTAGACATCCTGTCTACTTTATTTGTTATTTTCTTTTGTTCTATCTGCAAATCTTCATTTTGGGTTAATCTGAATTTCTTTATCATATCCAATCCGATTATGAAATCTTCAAAATCATCATTTTCTACTATGTATACATCCACCTCTTCTTCTAAATCAAATATTTTTATTTTTATTGTTATCAAGCCATCCATCTTCTTCACACCATTAACCGTTTTCATGTATGCTATAGTCATATCATCTTTTTTTTCTTTTACTTTTATCAATCTTGAATTTATTAAAGAGATCTGGGAGCCTGAATCATAGATGCCGCTCACTTCTACTTTATTTTCTAATAAAAGCTTAATTTTGATTAATGGTGTACTTACTAGTTTTTTTTATCAGTATTTAAGTCTACTTCAATGATGGAGTTATTATTAACATTTTTGGTTTTAAGAACCTTTTCAGGTTCGTTTTTATTTTTCTTAAACCAACATGACTCCTCCGGATGATATCTAATTCCTTTGTCCAAAGATTCACAAGTCTTACATGGCTTCTTCTCATTCATTTTATTTTTATTATAAAATGTAAAACCACTCTTTATGTTAGTTGAGTTTTTCTTGTACATCATACCTTCATATTTTCTTATCTCGTTGAACAAATCAGTAGTGTCGTTGAGTTCGTCCCTGTTTAACTTATTTAAGATAAATCCAGGTAAACCTGTTGCAATAAGATCTATCATTGTTTTGTAATCTATAGATTTGTTCATATCTAATATAAGCCGTTCTTTTTTTATGGCATAATCAATTAATAGTCCTTCTTTATACTTAAATGCGAGAGCATATGTGACTATGTCCCATCCTCGATTTTTAAAAGTTTCTAAAAATTTGTCTTTCCATTCACTCCATTCAGAATTTACTGTTAGTTTTATGATCATGGAGCTATACCAATCCAAACAAGGTTTATCTAAAAATAACCTCAATATATCTATTTTTGTTTCATCTTTTGTTATATTGAAGCGCACACACTCTTTTTCAAAAATCTCTATCCATTGCATCGCATTAGGATTCTTACTTGTGAATTTTTCAATAATAAATTTTTCTGAAATATGTTTTAAGTTATGTTGACTTTCTTTCTTAGTTGTAGTTTCTATTAATTGTTCTAAGATTTGTTGCAAACTGTCATCTTTGTCTCTTGTTTGTTTTATGCTCATTTCCTCTAAATATTGATCTAGAAATTGCATATTACCTTCCTCATCTACATATGTATTTTTTAGATTTGCATCCAATTTTATCCAAATTTTTCTACTTTGGTGTCTTTTCTTTATGCTATTTTTTATTTTTGTGAAAGTGTTCATTTTAACAATATCTGTATGAAGACTCACCGGCTTCAGCTCCTCGGGTAAAACATAACATTTTCCTTCTTCTGTAGATATTGAGGTTATGGCTAGTACATTAGATTTGCCATCCTTTGAGGCTATCATTGTAAACTCAAATTGCAGTCGGTCCATCTTCTATTAGTTAACAAAAATGTCGTTTTATAAGATATATTATTGAGGATTTTCAATATAAACTACAAATTGTTTCTCTGAAAATACAAAGTTTTGTTTTATTTAACACTTCTTTACAATATTACAATAATTAGTAAGTTATGACAATTATATTATATATCTCACCTGAAAATACAAAGAAACGACATTTAAAGTTCACTATTATCGCTTCCTCAATCGTATCCTTCGGTTTATTTCTCTACAAGTTTTTATAACAATAAAATGCACAAAATAATCTAAGCGTCTTCCGCCATTTTAACCATAGTTCACACGTCACTTCGATGCGCCCTCTACCATCTTCCACAGATAACATAAATACGCGAAGCGCGGCAAATTCATTAATGAAATGTCATTCATTTCATTACATACATAATACTCATTTAATTAATTACTCGGAATAAATTACGCTACTTGTGTTGGCTAAATATTATTTTTATATAATACCGTTTTGGTTTATTGACAAGTGTGTGATTTTGCCTAAATTGACTGGAGTATGAGGGGTCCGAATATTCCAATGACCAACATCATATGACATTACTATCGAGATATACTCGTTCATTCAGTGCTTGTGCATGGTTATATGGTAATGCGCTATCTTTAATAACACTGAAAGAAAATATGATACCTACTAATAAACCTTATGAAATAAAAATGTTTTTTTTGATTGATAGTGGATTGAAAAGCTATGTAAGAACTTTGTAGCAGTACCCGATGATCATGATGGCTTTCGAAAATTTTGAGTTGGTGTTATGGCAACTACTTTGTCTGCCTGTTGTCAGGTCTCACCGGTACTCATGAGACCGAGGCTCTCACGGCCAGAACTCCTACTAATACTCATGTGTATCAAACAGCTAATTCGGAACAAAGTATGCCGCTGATTAGTAGTTACAATAGTAGAACACTTGAGTAAACACGGCCGAGCATGGTGACTGTCGCTGTGGAGAACTAAACAGGCTCGCCCGGCACCTTTGATACACACCGGTGCTCCACTTCCTGGCTATGAAGCTCCATCAATATACTCTGGAGTGAACCTTCCCTATATGCGACCTAACATATGCAGATTGGTTGAAACGTTTTCTTTTCCTAATGGTAATCAAACGTGTAGTGTGTAACCGACTGGTTTTTAACATTTTTTTAACAAAGCAATAAATAGACATAAATAGCAAAGACGCAACCGTAAATTACAATTGAAGTGAATCAATTTAATCGTATACAGACTAGCCAAATATACTAACCAGGAAACAGACTAACCTTCGACTTTTTGAACTTCTTGTCTGCCGTTTAAACAGTCGTCTACTATGCAAACGACGCAAGTTCTAATTCCAGCGACCTGTACTAATGAGTTATTCCAAAAATTAAAGTGCATTTATTTCACACCACGGACATAACAATGAAAGAAAACATCGTGAGAAAACCGCTGAAAACGTATGTTTTGGGTCTGAGACGGCAGTGGCCTCACCAAAAGTGGATGTTGTAACATCTCTACTTACCCCGTCCGGGGCATTCTGGGATGGCGTTGGCATATTTGCTTGTTATAAAGAGTTTGGGTTTAATTTTGATCCTTATAAACCATACCATACAATAAGTTAAGTAACGGGATTAAGGTCGGCAGCGCTACGGTGGCCGCTACGAACTCATCTTTGGTTGAATCGTAGCACAAGCGTAGCACTCAGGATGACGCTACATCATAATACAGAAACTCTTATTATTCTCATACACTTAGTATGGTAAACTATTTCTTATCAAATTATTTTAGTTTCCCTGAACGTTATTTCTGTGGCTTACGATGAGATTAGATGTAAGCCAATTGTGTTCGGGCGCGTCGATCACGCGCGCCGCAAGCTGTCAATAGCATCCTCGCGTTTAATATGAGTTTTATTAAACTCTGCTACTACAATTTCGGTTTTGTAAAACTACCCACACACCCGCGCCGCGGACCTTGGAACGCTTAGATGTATGGAAACTGCTGGCTGCTAAACGACACAAGGAACGCTTAATGTCAACTGAAATTGTATTTTATATTTGGTGTCGTGAAGGTGAATTTCGCTTGTATTCTCAATAACATGAGCCATTGAATGTGTTGCGAGTACATTTTGGAGTGTGGTAACATCTGCCTTTATTTACGTTTTGGCTGGAAACAGTGGCACAATAGGCGCGGCGAATCGCACACAGTTTACAATGGAAGGTTAGGCTGCGGCCGGGTACTGCGGACCCCCCGATAGGTACTGACCTTTGGCACACGCCACTTGCTCCTTATATTACTACACTACGCTTCACAAATTCAACAACTCATTTAATCATGTAGTATTTGCAAATAAAATTCATATAATTTGTTATCTCTAGATACATGTCTACTCCAGACAGTAAAAAGTTACCGATAATTATTACTTATGTTATGTTCCTTTCCTTGCGTAGGATTTCGCTGACCTCAGAAATTTAATTTCTAAATTAGTCAGATTAAATTAATTAGACTATTTAATTGACAACACAGCTTCAAGACTTAGATATTCTGAAAACAAAATGCTTCTCTGAAAATAATAAAAAGAGACATACAAGAAATGACGAAATAAAAAAATTACTGCGGTAGTAGACATATACGGAGGATCGTCTCTTTTTTGCCCGCATAAGTGTACTGTCATTAAGAAATAAGTACAAATCTATATAGGTATTCCATAAACTATTGACGTACTTTCTCAATATCTGGAAAAGGTGTTAAATTCACAAAATAGAGTTGCTCCCAATGTATAGATTAATTAAAATGGTCGTGCAACCACAAATAGCAGTGGAGAGAGTTCAAATCCTGCGGCTCCATATGGGCTGGATCCGCGACATATGGCGCCTAACGTTAATGCCCCTCGGGCCACCCCAGCACCGACAAATTAGTGTTTAAGAGATTGCCATCAATACGAGAAGTACAAAGTGTCCAATCCATTACGAACAAATGGCGTTATTTAAAGCGAGTGTGGTGTGCGGTGGAGCCCGCGCCTGACTTACGGCGCGCTTCGCTAATCGAAGATCATTATCAGCTGAGATTCAATCAAAAACATGATTAAAAACGATTTAGTGCGTCATATCTCATGGCACGCTCACTTTCGAAACAACTTGCCGGACAACATTGGGAATGAAAAACCATAATTTTTAATTTGGCGGCTTCTGCATACCGCGCGGTAGCTTGCAGTAATCAACATCCAATCAATTCACTCTCGGCACTCACTGTTCCAATGATCCATCACATCACTAGCAGTAATGCCTCACCGGCTGACGGACTATGACTTCGATGATCTTAACGATTGTAATGCAAATAACTAATAATAATAATGAAGTCTTGAATACGAGAGCAGTGTTCTCGTTATCACATGGAACATTAATCATCCGTTCCACGTTGCTCGAACACACGATGTCAAACAAATAATGAATTGTATCTTCATCAGAATAGGGACATGATCCCCACAAAGAGATTGCTCGATTTGTAGTGGATTATTAAAAACACAAATGGGCCCAAATGAATGCATCCTCAGACGACTCAGTTTTTTCGTCTCTTGACTCTTTGTAAAAAACATAATCGACTTAGAGGTATTGTGTACCCAAAATACGATAAGGGCCAACAATCGCAACAAGCCCTTCCCGGCCCCGCCCGCGCATATCGACAAAGTGAATTATCATAATACGATATTGGGCCGCAGATGCGACACCGGTGCGTCTGCCACGACTTTTACTTTTCTCGTCCGCCTCAACTTTCACCTCGAATAGGTGATTTACATGTCTTCCGGAGGCGAGGAGGTGCACGTGTGGTGTGGAGCAGCGCGCTGGACGGCGATGTGGGAGATGGCTCCTGCGCGCGACACAATGCGCGTGGGCGCAGCGCATTGTGGCGTCGCCAAATGCGCTCACGCATGCTCTCGAGGGCTCCTTTGTCCATTGTCTGCGCCCCGGCTGAGGGTGGCACTGTGACACATTTATTTTAGGCCAGTTTTTTACAGCACCCATTGTATTGGAAATTAGACATCGGCGCAGAGTTCACGAAACACGATATTATCTCAGCCCTCTGAATCGCGGCATCCTCCTTCGATTTCTCCGCGCCCATTGTGTCTCCGGTTACTTGGAACAGATTCTAAACCTGCGTAATTTAACCGAGAGTAACGCGTTATTGAAATAAAAACAGGTTAACTTTCCATTTTTACGGCGGGTCGAGATGCGTCGGGCAGGCGCGGCAGGACTCGCGCTCTCGTAGCGGATAATTGATCCGAGAGGGACCGTTAGGTGGCCGCGGCCGCTATCAGCTGATTATACACATTCCTTTCATCCCGCGTGATGAATGACAAGCGCGCTACGCTCTGAAAGGGCGCTCGCTAGAGATCACAAAAAGATGTATCAGGGCTGGTTTTATAGTGCTTGTGACCGTTTCATCGATGGCCGGGAGACCAGCATCCGGTTTTGTGCATTAATCTGGACAATGCGCCTCTATGTGATCGGCCGTTTGGTCACAAACTAGTTTTGGTAACGTTTCCCTAGCGCTCGCCTCGCCGTCTAACGCGCAGCCGCGGGATGCTGCATAGTAATCGAATTCCATTCATTACAACAATCGGTATTATTGAACGGACACTTTTATCCGTTACAGAATCTGGAAGGTAGCGTTCAATGCGATTCCCACAATCTCGGCCCAATACTAGACGGGTTATATTGTGATACTTCTACAATTTATAAATATAATGAATAATGAATGAAGGCATGCGCACCGGTTGTCTGTCTGTAGGTACTCGTAATTATCCACTGAGATGATTCATCTATAAATACCTAAAAGGATCTCGATGTCCTCTGAATCATTACGACGGGAAGGTACTTTATAAATTTTTCATTTATAAATTATACTATCCTATGATGGAAATAGTTCCAATGCCCCAATGTCGATAAAATATAAGTTATACGTACATAGCCAGTTTATTAAAGTATAAATGAAGACTGAATGACCAGCCCCCACAAGCAGTACCTATATAGTGCAGAGACAATAGTCTGTCCAACACCATCTTCGTGTCACGCCAAATAACCCGAAGTGTTCACATAAGTGGAGCTGGTATGTCAAATCTTGTCCACTGACATTAAACCATGTAATTAATAAGTAGTACCATGCAGTAAACAGATTAACGGACTTGTCGGAGTTTCAATCATCGCACAACATTATTATAAAGATTTGTTGCCTCGTGCCTAATGCGCGTTTATGATCTGCGATAAATTATACTTTCTATAATTCGGAACCAATATTTTACTGGTTATCTGTGTAACTGCAGTCGGTTTCTCGCGGACATTAAGTGTGTTTTTCGTTGAAACATTCGAATGTAAACTGGGAGCGATGCTATAAACCAAATAATTAACATAAAGCCACTAACGGATCTCACGAGAACCAGTCGCGAGCATATTAATGGCGGTGATCTATTAGACAATCAGCGGACCTCCTCTCTCCAATACTACACTCGGTACACCACCGCTCATATTCAGACACAACGGATATCTTATTCATATGCTAAACTTATTTAGGGCTAATTGTGTCTTGTATTCAATGGTTCATCTTCATATCTTACGGTGTCAAATATGACTATTTTTTCAGATAAGGAAAAAGTGTTTAATAGAGTTAGATTTCTTAAGATATAGTGCAACACATGCACATCACTTGATGCCAGAGGTATAACTTATCTACCACAGAGATAAACAGAATGCCGAAATAAACATGGCATGTATGAAAATATAATAAATTGTTATAAAAAAAAATACATATCCATATAACTATACGTACTTTCAAATAAATAACACTACTAATTAAATAATTAAATAAAATTACTAGTATGATTCCATTTCATCAATATTAATTGGAATAACAAACACAACAGAATGTCAATATCTTCTTACTTTAAAAACTCAATTACCTATCTTCAAAATAAAAGCAAAAATATCACGTTACCATTATGTAAGTACACGAGGTATGTATGGGATGCGCGGGAGCACCCTCCGGATTCCGTTAGAGGTTCACATGCGCATCCCTTTGGTGAGTCAAGTGAGCGCCCAGCTGCCCGACTTGGACCAGGTGACACACACGACGCAACACACAAACAATAAACAGCCCTCCAGCCAAGTCACACAAGGCTCAAACTCACAAACCATGACTTCTGAGCGATGAACATCATCCAATTTAAAAAATAAGTAATCTTGAACTCAAAAGACACGCTGTAAGATGCATTATTGTCTGTCAAGAAGAAACTATAGAAAAGACAGCAATAGATAACAATATGATCAGTGATCTGTAACTAGTTCGACAAATAAAAATAATGATGAGTGAAGTCTATGGGATTGCGTAGAGTTTGAGAAATTGGCGGCAAAAGTTATTCTAGAATATTTTGGACATCACTCACAAAATTATATGAACGTTTGAAATTGACTGACCAGCCACAATGTCCTTCTGTCATCAATAGGAACAACTCAAAAGTGATTCCGTTGGCACAACAACTCAAAATGTTAATGTATGCAAAGGGGAAGTGGAAGCAAAAAGTACAAATGAAGATTATGCACCTCAGCGTCGCATGCGTCAGATTGTTTGCAATAGAAGCCAGTACAGCGGCAGGTACATTACATCTGCTGTCCCTTACGAATTAATTACACAACCGAGAGGCGCCGGGCACGCGCTCCTACACTAAACACTACACAGTTTTTTTGAGCTTCTTCATTTACATGAAAGTGCATTCAGCATCTGAGGTTTTGCAAGGGGGAATACTCGGAATGGCCTGTTTATCATTCTATCGTATTTTAAAATTGAATTTGCAACTGGTGGGGTGTACTTGTATTTTGTATTGTTTTAATAACAATATTTTATGACGATGCCTCAGGTTAATCCATATGTTTACGTTACTTTTTTTTCATAACTGTCGAATAGACGGTTGTACAATTACAAGCGATGACTGGATTTCTGCCGAGGGTGACAAAATATGACCGCAAAAACTTTGTATAATTACTGTTCAGCGGGACGTAAACACAGCTCCCTGCTTTGCAAGTGAATAGCGGCTTCGATGGAGAATTTCACTCAAAAAATAATACACCTGAACAAAAGCTAATTATGCTTTCATAAAAGCAGGAGCAACAATGAATGGCGGTGGAACAATTTCGCCACCCATAGGGCGTTGGGCCGCGACGTGTTAATTAGCGGATTTTCTCACCTTTCGACAATCAATGTTTTTTGCTCACTCTGACTAGTTGTTTTGTTAGTTACTGTTTTTATTTTAGGGTGACACAAAAAGTTGTACACGTTTTCCAATGCTTCGTTAAGAACTATCGGTAATATCTCCGCCACGATTTTTTTTTTACTATATGGGTTTTTTTTGACGAGCCGGCTAGCCTAATGTTCGCGGTTTCGTTTCTTATACCTCACATCTGCTCAGTAACCGCGAGTCGATCCCGCACCACATAGGCTCAGTACCTATTTGTAACATGGAAATAATAAGAGAGAGAAACAAGAGAACTTTCAGATTACTTTTGCTTCTTATATAGTTACCAAATTATTTTTAGGATTGTAACCGATGACGACTTGTATTTAATCAGTATTTATTGATAGCTACCATTGGATGGTCGGCCCTCGTGGCACTAATAATAGACACACGGAAACCAGTGACGACCGTTGGTGGACTCGGTGGCCCCCACCTTTGTGCGTTCATTGTCTTGCATCGTAGGTATGGCTCGCAGGCTTTCACGATGATACCTAATTATATTAATGTGCATTAATTATTGGCTACATGTTTACTATATGGATCAGGATGACCTGTGTTGGCAATTATTTGTAAAACATACAATTGCATTTTAATTCAACCTGATATGTATTGAACGCCGTCACTAATAGAGTGTGTCTATTTAGTGGTCGCCTGGAAAGTTATACAAATGCTGGCTGAAACTGTAGCCGTAGCAGACTCTGTTATATTAGCAGTATCGCCTTCGGGGACCTCGACGAGCTAGATGTGGAAATGAAATCAGTTCAATAACATCATTAGTCTACTTAATTAAATACCTTTTACCTTAGGGCAATAGGTTCGCCTCTTATTACATGGGAACTGGTGAAATGTGGGTTTACTTACGTACGTCTACCTATATGCGTGAGCACGGATAAGCATGTAAATATAAAAAAAGCTTAACAACAATAATAGTTGCATTTTTGTGAGATTTGTAGCACGCCTACAGCCTGCCAAAACAAGGGTACCAACTGCTTTTGAGCGTATTCCTTGTTTATTCCGAACTTCCAAATGTTAGGTATGAATACTAGGGTTTTTTTGTTGTTCATATGCAGCGGATAAGACCTTCATCTGCATTCATAAAACTCATTGCCTATTGACAAATCTTTCCAAAAAAAACAATCCACAGAATTAAAACATGTCCTCAATCTTAGATCCTCATTATTTTGTCCCAAAATAGCTATTGACATGTCGACAATGGCAGCGGAGGTGGTACTTGAGGGGAGCCAAACCAAATAAAAATTTAAAAACCGGATTTCCAAAATCCCGTTTTGTCGCATTCGAAAGAAATGTTGTTTTCGATTTCTATTCAATTGTTTGTTTTTTCGAGCCATTGTTGGAACTGTCGGGGCTGCGACACGCGTAACCATTTTTGCAAAGTCTATTCCATTGTGTTGCGGAATGACATTTGACGGACGAGTGACGCGCTGTTGGCTGCCCCCGGCACCGGCGCAGGCGCACCGTGCCCGCGCGCCGCTCCTGTGAGGTCACATATTCATCCTCGTCTTCACACAAGCGTTAGGGCGGTGACAAAAACATATCCTCTATATTCCACAATTGTAAAACCATTAAGTTTAGGTTTTATTAAATTTGGCCGAAAGGACACCCGAGGCTACGCAACGGGATTCCTGTTATCATATTGGATCCCGTCATCGTGGCCCAAATTACTTTTTGTACGTTGTAAAAGGAACGAGATGCCTCGTCGGTCAACCATCGCTCCGAGCAACAGTCGAACCATTTTTGTTTTAGGGGTCTCGCGAACCCCTTTTCTTACCTGAAGCTCAGGATGTCTTTGTGTTCCTTTTAGTTATCTGCTATTATTGTTCACCTCGTTGAATTGCACAATTTCATTCAATGAGCCTATGATGGTTATTGCGTTTGAGATAAAGATAATGATGAAATGAATCGTTTACTGCGTATTAACAACCAAAAAACAAACTTTTATTTCCGTTTCAAAACTAATTGATAAGATACAGGAAAATTAGACATCGTGTTAAATATACAATAAGATATTATAGATGTAAAATATATTGGCAGAAGGTATATTTCAAATGGCGAAGGTACGCAAAAAGCGCGCGCTCCTGCGCGTCCAGCGCGCCAATTATGCTCTGCGCACGCGCCTGCAAAAAAACCACCACCGGGCCATTCGAACCATTTTTTAAAAGTCCCAACTTAAATAATAATGCAGTAACACGCGAAATTATTCGCAAAATGCGAACCACGAATTTCGTTTCCAAATTCCTCTGGGCTTGACTTTCGATTTCGTTTTTTCAAGGACTATTGTCTGTATAACTTTGAACTTGTATTCTGATGTTAGCGAAGCTTTGTCGGTGGACTGGCCGGTGCCGGTCGCTCGTGTTACTGGTTATATGATATAGCTTAGTTAATTGATTCCCGTCCTATGGTTCCAAGCCGCTGTCAGCTCCCCACTGGCACCACTCACCGGAAAGGAATGCTAAATCAACTGTCTACAGTCCATCGTCCGCAACGCTTTTAATAATGCTGCCGTATACTTATAGCTATATAATGAAGTGCCCAATCTTTTTGTGTTCGCTCACGATTAGGCCCTCGCGGCGATCTGGAGTCGCGTACCCCGGCCCTATCATTACTAAAACGATCCTAATAATATAATAGTCCTGTCACACACATCCCCTTGAAAGAAAAAGTTTAAAAGGACAATTTCCGTAAGGACCCATAATAGGCGACGAATTTTAGCAGTCGTTAACGAAATTTTATAGTTTCGTGTCGCTTATTTTATAACGTTTATTACATGATTACTGGATCCTTTACTTTTTGTGCTCTTGTTGTTTGTCAAATTGATCTTTCTTTTGACTTTAATGTTTTTGTTTATAATTTCCTGCTATAGGCACAAAGGTGTTTCAATGCTTATCTTGGCGTGTGTGTTCATGAGATGGGTGAAGAAGATGAGGTGTGTGAGGGCGGCGGTCGCGGCGCAGACCAAATGGCACATTTATATTGTTCATTACGGGCCCCGGAGGTGAGAGATGTTGGCGCTGTGGTCGCGGCGGGGCGCCCGCAGGGCTGGCCCCGCTACCCTGGGATAACCAGCGACTACAATATACCATGTACTGGAATATATTTTTCTGATTTGATACCCATATCTTCCAATAGCAGATGATCGGTGTTCTATGATATTTATTGATGAAGAGGAATTTTCTAGAAAAGCCAAAAAACTAGCTCGGAAACTGGTGAGCTCTGAGTTTAATAATGTAAGATAGTGGCCCGAACATGGTCTTACCAGAACTTGATAACGGAAAACTCGAAAATATTTTTAGACGTCCACTTGCCATTATACAAACTACATAATGGGTCTGCGATCTGCTTTTTTGTACAGTGGATATTGGAACATAATTACCAAACCAAATGATTTCCAACAGGAGGTTCCTGAGGTAGCGAGAGTGGCACCCTTTGATCGGGTGTGTGGATCTAGATACAGCCCTGTGTGTCGGCCGGTGGGGGTCCGGCGCGCGCACGTCGCTCGCGTTGATTTGTGCGCGGACTCCCGCCGACAGTATTTGTACAGCGTGGGCCGCGCCGCCGCTCGCCACGCAACCGACGACGGTCCTGTCTCCTCGCTGCGTCCGCTCTTGATCGAACACCTTGCTCCTATGAATTAGTACTCATGCAACGTTCATTGACTTGCTTATTATTAACTTAAACCATTTGCTTATGTTCTCCCCGTTGCTTCAAAATTCTTCTCCTTGATCTTATGCTGCCTCTAACATCAGCATCTAATGGTGGTGCTAAAAGCAGTATATAAGTATATAAGTTTTAATGATGTACAAATGGGTCAACTATATAATTTACTTTTCAGCATATTAAGTTTGTAGATAAGTGTTGTACGTAGAATACACTCATAGAATAACATCAATTGCGTAAACAATACAGACGTAAATATATGATGCCATCACCTTTTCGGAAGTATTTCACGCTTGGACCCATTTAAATTGCTTCAAAAACTTACAAGGTCTTGCGTTGGGTAACTTGTGATTAAAGTGTCTTATATAGTGCGAGCCAGCGCCGCGGCGGCACGCACGAAAGTGACGGAGCTACTTCACCAGCTTTTAATTAATCAGTTGACAAGTTTGATAGATTCGCTAACACGCCTGTTAGCGGTTGGACGAATCGTAATGTTACATGGTTGTCGAGAGAAAACGTTAGAGTTCCAATCTCACCGACTTGGTTCATTTTGGATATCTTTGACGACGTATTTTCCAATCTAAACGAGCCGAAATTAGAAGGCTAAGACAACTTTGAAACCGGTCAACATAAAATTGGAAACCAACTGTAGTCTCCTCGTTGCGCAAGAGTCGATCGACCAGTTTGGCGCGGGCTGGCGCGTGGGATCTATGGCCCGCTCCCGCACACCACACAACACCACCGTGTACACACCATTTATTTACACTGTCACTTTACTGCCGCGGATTAAGAATCTCGTTGACATAAATTATTATGTCTATACGTTTTAATATATGACTGGAACTGAAACATTAAGCACCACTCGCTGTGGTACATGCGGTATGTTGAGGCTCTAGTGACTGCGAGAGTCCATAGCTCGTTGGTAGGTAGGTACTGAGACTATTTGCAACATTAATTGAGTAATTTGGTTTTAACTCATTCATATATTGATGTCGATGGATCATGATGTTATAAGAAGACCTATTGGATATGTAAGTTGCTCGGGTATAATCTCCATAAATTGCTCATCCGCTGGTATCGCCATGGGTAGGAGGTGGAATTTTATCAAACATGCATCCTTGCCGCAATAATCTCTCTAAAGCCAATTAAGGACTTGACTTTCAGAACCAGTTTGAAGAAATTAATTTCGTATCAAACGATTGTGGCAGTCCGCGGAGTCATGTGGAATGACCGTATATCTCGCATTTTATACTCTTACTCATGGTATTTAGAACTTAATTCCAGATAAGTTGAAGACGACACACATAACTGTCTACTGACTTAGCGTTATGAGTATCGCCATGTTGGCTGTCAATTTCTCACCGATCTTATGGAACACATTGGCCAGCTGGTAACTCAGTTTATTTCAGTAAAATTGCAGAATTGAAGATACCTCAAAACTGCTCACGGTTGAAACGAACGCACTATCTACCCTAGAGATCGACTCGTCGGCGATCCGCTTCCGTCCGATTGTAGAGATAAAAATCATTATCGGTCGTCGTTTAATATAATACGTAAGTCCTTTAGTTTCGCTTGCGGACACCATGTAATCGTCCGGCTAATAAGTGTTCCGGACAACCGCCGTGACCACAATTACGGTTTGTATTTTAAACCGTGAAAGGGTGGCCGTCTTTGTCCGATATTGATGGCGTATATTTATCATAGACAATTTAGGAACACCTGCTGTTACTACGGATGAGCGGTATACGTCAAATTAATACTATTTCTCGGGCATTTTATAGTTTGTTGGCTTTGGACGCGTGTAATGCTTTATTTGTTCCCGGCGCGTGGGGATTGATGGTTTTGGAATTGGTTTTTGGAATACCATCCTTAGGTTGAGACTTATTGAAATCAATTATATTGTGTGGTTGCTCCAATACTTACACTGTCGCGATCTGCCCATTTCGTATATCATCACATAAATCGCGGCCACTTGAAGAGATAAATAGCAATGGTACTGGTTTTTATTTGCATTTTGATACAAATTCCCTTTTGTGAATAAATTATGTGAATTGTTTGTCATTCATAATTATTTATTCTGTGAAGAAATATAGTTACAAGTGGCCAATTTATCTCAGAAGGCTAATTTCCAATCCGGTGGTCAGTTCTTCGACGTCCATAAATGCCTTTATTGAATAAAACATTTTTATTTTTTATTTTTTTTAACGTTCATTTTGTACTTCAGATCATTCTATAGAAAATCCATAGTCTTGTGATAAGTATCTACACTTCGTTTTCGACTTCTGTGATGGATGTGCACAGCACAAACATTGTCACTGTATCAACTATTGTGTCCCAATTCCAAAAGGGCTGCGACTTAAGTATGGTGACAGTAGGTACAAGCTGCACTGTCTTAGTCTCAGAGTTAGAGTGCAGTTCCATATTAGATATCTTCTCGCATGTGCGCATGTATGTTGGTAAATTGTGCGAGTATGACGTAGTGTCATTGGGCGGTAAAAATAGCCGCGCTATCCGAGGTGGGCTGCGCCCGCGATGACTCCTCCACCCTCGCCCCCTCCCCCCGCACTGCCCCTGCCCCGGGGAGGAGGGAGCTGGTTACCACAAACTATCGCAACTGTGGAAATGACCAACAATGGCGCGAGCCACTTGAAGCGGTTGTTTATGAAACAATTTAGTTACTTCACTTCTCCGTCACTGATCAATCGAAACTATCATGGTCAATATTAAGTTTCGTAAAAGCTCCTGAGATATTCAGATTTGGTGTTTTTTTGATTGCTAATAGTTTTGTAAAGCTAGTCGTTACTTCCCTATTTAGAGATCCAGTGACACATTTTGCAGTTCGTAATGAGCATTGAGTGATGAGCAACATGTCGTTTTGTTCCGTTCGCTCGGGTGTCGAGTGGCGGCTCCCGGTCGGACCTTACAAATGATAAACTCGTATCCCTGTCGATTTTATCATCAACGTGTACGCACGTTAGCCCGTGTCAAGCAGTCCCTTATTAAATCACAATTTGTTGGCAGCATTTTAATACTTACAGGCTTTGTTCACCAGCAGATGTACTCGCAGGTGGAACTGGTCAATTTATCACACGGCGCACGTTGCCTGCCTCGACAGTAACAAATATACTTTAACTTTATGAGTAGAGTTACAGAGTCTGGAAAAAGATGGACATTCTAGGTGGATTGCTGGAGTTGCAGTTAAGCAGTTATGGAAACCTGATAACAAAATTTTAAGGCTTTGAATTTGTACTCGAGATCAATTTTAATCACAAAATATCGACAGAGTCAAAGCTAGGACCATTACATCTGTGTCATAACATCAATGTGGCACCATCTATCTCAAAAGCAACACAACTCTAGAGTTTTGTTACAGCACATTAAGTCAAAGATATACGATAGACGAAGATATAGGACGAGGATAGTTTTACTATATATGAAATAAGTAAGTATTATCCAGTGATATTGTATACACTGAGATCTTGCTTGATCTGGTGATTGAACCCGGACCTCTACGTGTCGACTGTGTGTTGCTACAGAGACCTTATAAGATATTAGATTTGAGTCCACGTCTTTGTTTTATTGCAGTATTGGGATGCCTGCTAAATTGGCAACGATTTGGGCAGACGCCGATAATGGTGGCAATTATAAGTGATCCTCAGGATATGTCTCGCGACCGAAGTGATGGTCTCGCACGCGATGCAACACGCCTCGTATAGCTCGCGGCTCCGCGTGATAACACGCGCGTGCAACGCTGCATGTTCACGTGCCTGTCATATTTCGCTCGCTTTGTATTAGGCACTTGAAGGGGTGTCAATAGCGCGAATTGAGTGGTTACACCAGTTACTTTGAAATTGGAATTGTGTACTACTTTCTAACCTCTTCGAATTGACAAGCGTTGCCCAAAGGGTGGTCAACTGGCATAAGCACACCAACACTTTGGCAAAGACACTAACTCAACATGACATATTGCAGTGAGCCTGTCGTACAGGTACTTGGAACAAACTTGCTATGAAGTCTCTATTACATACTTTTATATATTAGATGCAAATGCTTACGCTTGTCTTCCCCGATGGGGTTAGCAGATGTTTCATCAACACTAACACTACGCAAAAACTTAAGTCCCATTTAACAGTAGGAGAGGCGACTGCCACTACCCAGGCACTAATCTAGACTATGGTATGTATACTACAAATGAAAAAGTCGAATACAACTTTGTTCAACTCGGGAATCGAACCTAGGACCCCTAGACAAACGAGACAGTCACTATTATTTCTTTATCTATAATGTTATTACATTTGTTAGCACGGGTAATAGAACCCAAACATTTTTTTTAGATTAATCATAAGTAGGTATAAGCTTTTTGCTATAGCTTTTGCTTTAGCTTTCTGCCTCAAATATTTTAATTTTAATTATTTCCACCAGTTAGTAAGAACAGTGGTGGCCGTGGGTGGCGTTGAACAGTCGCCTGCTACGCAAGCGACGCAAGAGCGAATCCCAGCGGGGCCTGTACCAATGAGGTTCTAATTCGAAATCTAAATACTTATGTGCCGTGATTTCACACCACGTGCTTTACGGTGAAGGAAAACATCGTGTGGAAACCTTCGTATGTCTGAGAAGTAATTCAAAAGACGTATGTATAGTGCCTGAGACGGAGATAGACTCACCATCGTTTTCAGAAATTCTACCCCTAACGAAAAAGGTGTTGAAAATTTGTGTGTGAAATCTTACTGCGGCGCATCACGCAGGCGAAGTTGCGGGCTAGAGCTAGTTACAAATTGGAACCTCGTCAAGTGTAGTTTACCACAGTAGTCTCCCCTTCCATGTCATACTTACTTAACTGTTTGTAATTTTGGACCTACCTTCATACTTACGTTTCTTTGACGGTGGCACCAACATTTGTATCAAAAGGGTAAAATAAAAGACATTAAACATTATCGGTAATTTTATTTTAAAAGTGTGACAAATGTTAACGGTCAGTGTATTTCCGAGCGGAAGTGTATGTTATTCTGAAAGGGTGAGCCGGAACCATAAGTCAGTGCGAGCGGCTATAAGTTATGGCTGAGGGCGACCGGTGGCTGTCGCGCTGCTGTCGCCCGCACCAGGCACCACGCGGCCTGCAGGGAAACGTTTGTGACTAACCCTTTCAGTACTCTGACACCCTGGTGTTGCAAGCGTTCTATGAGTTTGATAACAGCTCACCAACTATGTGGTTTTAAAGGACCTTTATCTAAACCAGTAGGTATATTTTTTTCGTTACTTACCCTATTGATTGGAGCGCTGTAAAGAATTGCTACGTTTTCACCCAGCTGACATTATGAATGTGCAGCACGTGCTTTGTGAATACTTGCATAATGAGCTTAGTTACTGACGTATCCACATAATTAGGCTCGAGCGTTAGTAGCAGTCGCAAACATCACAACTCGGTACTTATATTTTTTAAATGTGAATAACTAATTAGCTTAAATTACGCCTAACGAGATTCACTTCTCAAGGCGTTGATAGCAATCGTTAATAAACGCGGCTTTTTATAGTACACCAGCTGTGCCCCGCGGTTTCACCCGCGTGGACTTCATTTCATGGGTGGATTGTTATTTCGGAACCCTAACTAACTTATAATATCAGCTTCCTGTCAGTGAAAGTCCCGTTAAAATCGGTCCAGCCGTTTCCCGGAAGAAATAGGCAGACAGAGAGACAGACGGACAGGTGGAGATATTTTTTTTAAATAGTTTTTTCATTATCAGTACCGTGTGTACTTTCATATGCATTTAGTCAAAAGATGGTATTTTAGAATTACAAACAGACACTTCAATTTTATTTATCTGTATAGATATCCACCGACACGTGAGTGGAAGTGTTATCTACAGCTACCTACTTCCTCGTGACAGCATGAGGCGCACGCGCGGTATTTGTCGCCGTAAACTAAAGGACACGCGGATGTCAAAATTAAGAGCCGTGAAGGAAACGCGCTATCTGCGATCGTGCGGACGGCTCGTCACGCACCTGCCTTATGGCGGGGAACTGTTTGTTGCGACGACGACGTCTACAACCATTCGTTTATATTCTCCCGAGACACATCTTGAGGAGACATTACAACATACATCAATCATAACAGTAATACTTGGGTATACACATACTCCAGTCTATATTAATGAAATAATCGCTAATTAAGTATAAGTGGTTGGTTGCATAATATAATATTATGTTTAAGAAGAAATTCAGTAAGTATCTGATGTTGAATCCGAGTAACCACGTTGACAATTATACTCACCATGTATCGCACACTGTCAGCACCTCAATATATCATCGGTAAATTAAAAAGTGGATCATTACCGATCCGTAGACCACACGCCTCAAGTACACAGCAGTTTCCTAACATAATTAGCAGAGTCCTCCAAGTGCCGTGTGTGTGCGGGTGAGCTCCCATGGCTCAATGTCAAGTGAGCACGAAGTACTAAGTAGGTGGTGGTACGTCGCCGACCTCGCGGTAAAAGCGCCGGCTGTAAATCAAGCCATATCTACTCCCGAACTGTGGCAAATGGAACTTTATTTATGCCTCCAACAAATGTGTCACACACTTGCAAAGTCGCTTTACACATCAAGATTTGTTGGACGCGCTCATTTCATTGATGAAGATGGGTTCATAGGACAAATGATAGGACATAGATACTACGCATTCTGGGTGAGTATTGGATTTAGATATAAACTGACAGTTCGGTAAATTAATTAGGTATTCAGCCAACTAACCATTTCAGAAATGAACTTGCTACTTAATAAAAGTTGCGTAAGCATTGATCCAGCTCAAATGCATAAACAATTAAATTTTATTAATGCTGTGTGATAAATCACCGCAATACATCATTGGAACGGAGATGGCCATCGGTCTCGTAGCATTCTCTTCGGGGGCGATACATTTTGTTTGATAAGTTGCAACCAATTAAGTTTGCAAAACAGAAAACACGACGCCAGCTCAAACAAGTCTATTGAATCATAACCTTGTTTTATAAAATTTTTAACAAGATTTGATTAGTGTTTCAGTTGTCCTCGATCGATTCGAGAAACAAACATACCTAGTTGGTTTTATGATTTATAGACAAATTGATTGAATTTACATGTCAACCAACTTCTTATTAGTGTTTTATGCTAATTTAAGTATAGTACTTTATACACCAGTGATAGTCAATATCATTGTGGCGATGAAATAGTGAGTGTTTTTATGGCGTACGAAACAGGTATGTTAATTAATTTGAAGAATTACTTGTAATAAAATAATGATACATGCTTAATATGGTTCGAGTGTACTCGTAGATCGAAGGTTGTGGCAGCTGTGTACGGAAACGGAATTGACAGCTCCTTAAGATATCTAAGTAGAAGGAGTGGAGCGGAGGTGTACCTCCACCAAAATAATTCCTGCGATCGGACGAATGATCAAAATCAATGAAAAGCTGTTGAAATACCAATACCAAATATTTCTTCAATTAATAATCACGTATTATTTTTGTTCTTTGAATGGTGATTTTACGCTTCAATTCAATAATTTGATATTAAAACCGTCGAAGGACCACATTATATTATATACCTACATATTTAATTATTGAACTATATGACCATAAAAATGTGAACATGACAAATGGAACGAGCGATAATTACTGGATATGTCCATACTTACAAAATGTTTGTTGAAGTTAGGACGCGCCGTCGGCGGTGTCGTGTCGCAGTCGCATCGTCGCCCATAAAACACCTTGGTGAGGTTAAACAGTCAGGATTTGTAAAAAGTCACGTAGCAATTAATCGGCGACATTATAACAGTGCAGACTAATTTACGTTTGCCTGTTTGGCTGCCATTTCTCTTCGGACCTAATGTCTAATACTTATATGACCCATTTACGTCTCGCGCTCAACGTGCAAATTATGTAAAGCCATTGTATAACCCGACCGTGTTAGGAAGTAACCTGGGCTGAAGTTACAATGCTAACCAAAATCTGTTCTGAAACTGTGTGATATACCTACCTTTGTACAAACCTATCGTCGTCGGTACTATTATGTATGTGGGGACTGGATTAAGTTTACTTTGGTGTGCCTTTAATTTATATAGTGTGTGCACACTCAGCGCCACGTGAATGAGTATTTTTCACGATCGACTCGGCAAGTAGTTAATTCGCGCTCATTATCGCCGCTCACTTAATTGTGCCAGCTCGTTACCGCGACTTTATATAAATATGACTATTTCATTACCATCCCAACACATTAACTGCTTATCTGTGCGTCTATTTATAATGTATTCCGGTACATTTTAAGTAGTCATCAAATAAACTCTATAAATTACACACCACGCTGGTTTCACAGTGCGAGTAAATTCTTGGAGATTTTCACTTCTTACTGCTTGGTGTTGAAGCTTTGCTACAGCCATGTGTTACATGTATGGCAATGATTTATCGCTCTGATGTCCGGGTTTGATTCCCGTACCGCTTAATACATACTATTAGCAGGCTGTAGACGGTTGATCCCAAACCAAAGTTTATTTTCGTGAGATTTTAATAGAAAGCGTGATAAACGTTTATTTTGTAGATTACATTAGGAATGATACTTGCGAGCTTTTGGTTTAAGAGCAGTCATTTAATACACAATTATAATGGCTACGTACGGATTAACTACTTTGGTATTTATTTCTTTTAAAATTTGCGCATCAAATTGATGATGAAAACGTCGCGACGCGAATGAGGCAAACTAGGTATTTGATATAAGTTCGACATTAAGTGTAGGCGTCGGTTGCCAAGTTAACATCTTTGGCAATCGTTACAGGTCAGTCAGAGGCCTGAAAAAGTCTGACAACTGGTTTAACCCAGATTGCCGATTTTCCTCTAAAAAAGGGGCTACGAATGTCAGATGGCAGTCGCTTCGTATAAAAATCAGGTGATCAGCCACAATGGGTTGAATCAAGTGCCGACCCCAAATACATGGGATAAGGCCAGGGAGATGATGATTGAGTGTAGGCGTCGATTAAGAACCGGTTTAACCCTTCCGTGTCCGCGTGGAACTGAACATAATGGAAGCATGGATGTTGTCTCTTGGGAATAATCGCGACCTGACAGCCAAAACATAATTATAATCCCCGCGCTGTACCCCGAAGGGAGGTGGCAAACACCTGATGGTAACACATTTCCACGACTTTGATAGCTTGAATTAACGAAATATGCACATTAGTACTATGCTATTGGGGGCATATTGTAGTGGTTCTTGACACAGCTCCATTGAAGAATATTACATTATCTAAGGTAGGGTCTCTAGGTCGAGAGAAATGTGATAAGATACAGGTCAACTCAACCATGGGACAAGTAGCATTTTCCAAGTTGTGCGATTTTTGTGAATACTCCTATCGATATATTTCTGATCTGTAGTCCGCATAGATAAGCATTAATCTAATCCTCGCCAGCCTCCTTCCACCGCCTCATGTACCACGCTAGCTCCATCAATATAAGTATGTGTAGATAGTCCTCGGATGTGTGTCACCGGTGTACGTAACTTTTTCTGCGGGATCTATAATTTCTCCTCTGGTCACTTTCTAATCCTGATGTCAATTAATTAAGCCAATGTTCGGTGACATGTCCGAAACTGTACAGGTGTGCGTCAGGTCCGCGGAGTAGGTATCAGCGGCACGTATGTACATAACTTACTATTAACGACAACTAGCGCGACCGGTCGCACTCGCATCTATATAATTCAATAACCTAATCGATTACTCACATAATACATATTATAATAATATGATTTGTTAAATATTTGATATATTCCTACAATATCTATGTTAATATGTGTGTGTTCGGTGCCGAGAGGCTTCTGTCCGGCGTCGAGTAAACAAACGATACAAAAAATACAATTAATGAATACTTAACATTTGGTCTTTGCATATTTCGCGGCTTCCATTTGTTAAATATTCAAATCACTCTCACCGCAGTTGCGTTATTTGATATTTATTAAGTTTGATGTCTGAATTAAACTAACTATATGAAGTTTTTTAACATATATTATTTAATCCGTGCACATAAAGCGCTTTTAATACCTATTCGGTGAAGAGCTTCTAGTAATTATTAACTGTCATCATGGTTTACGCTTACGTAGCTCCATGGTGAGTATATCAGGTAATCAGAATAATATGAGACTCCCATTCAACGAAAAACTACGAATAGTCGGTAAAAACATTTCAAAACGATTGTAGTGCAACTACATACTAAATATTCCAATAAATACAAATTGTTAACCATTCTGGAATACAAAGTTCTTCATATTTAAATACAGATTTTATCGTGGTATTATGTTAAGCAGTGTAATTGAATATTGTTCGAAATTTAGAGCAACAGCAACCATAGGTAGTGGTTCGATTGTTTCGCGAATCGATTTGACGATCCAATTAGCATCGGTCCCGCGGCCATCGATACAATAAGAAGGCAGCGTCCCTCGGAAGTACGTGGAGTCGTCGACGTCGGACGTAGTGCAACTCGTTTATTTGCATCCTCTAACAATGTCATTATGTAAATGGTCAATCAATCGAGATGGAGAGTGAGCCGGGTCGATGTATGATCGGTTAATTATTTGATTCGATGGCGGCGAGCGGATAATCGATTTTGTTTCTGTTTGAACGCTATTAAAATAATTGTGGGTTATAATTAATTAACCGAGCGGCCGGTAGCGCTGCATATGTTAATGTTCCATAACTCACTCATCATAGAGCGGGTGCCTCTTGGATCTATGATTTGAAGATTTCTATACACTACCTATAATTATATTATAAGCAGGTAAACTTCTTATGTTTGCATCCAGTCGTTAATATACGCAACTGTTTTATATATTATTTTAATCACTGATATTTTGAATGAGTGCGGACATAGGCTATTATAGGCATAGTAAGCATACATCATCAAGTGGTTACCTATACCTAAAGATATACTATTGTGTGTTTGTATATTCGGTGTGCTATATAGGGCTATTGAACCGACTAAAGAAAAAGAAATATAAATTTTACTTTAATATATAAATCTTTGTTTTAGTGAATATGGCTCGCGTAAAACTAAGTTTCGTTCCTAATACACATTTCCTAGATGGTTAATAATATAATAAATTGTTGAAGAGATATCATTACTTTGTATTGATGATTATAATCCTGAGAACAAATAACAATTAAACACAAAACTATTATCTCTATAGAGATGTTTGCGTACCTAACATTACCGTGGGAAGATAAGGCGATAACATATCACTTGAAAACAAGAAAGATCCTAAATCCTAGAGCATAAAGTTGAAAATGATTAACTGCTTGATATGACAGGTGCTTAGACGGTAAGTATTTAAATGAACCTTTTAAATGATATCATATTATTATGTACAATAACATTGCGTTTCCCGTAATTGTATTTTGTAAGGATTCATCATCCTTTCTTCTCCATAATATATCTATACAGATAAATAAAATATAATATAAAGCACGGACTACTGCAGCTCATGAACGCTCGCGACAGCAACGGTGTCACACACACATTACTTTACCTACTATAATATACAAAATTGAATCCTCGAGCCTCCGCACAAAATATTTAGAAAACATTTCGGAATGTAATGTAATGTCTGAATTAATTTGTAAATAGCCTCCATGGGATATAATAATTATATGAGACCTATGTTTGCGTAGATCGCATAACACCTACAATATGTTTTGGTACACCTCACTTGTCATCTTGACACACGTTTATCACAGAATAACATCAGCTAGAAAGTAAATAAAGCAACAACCTGCAGGGAAGGTAATATTTCTGAAAGTCTTGCAGGCATTGATACCGACTGAAATTATGCTATTCAATGTTTATACTAGTATTTAATCTATATAACGGCGATTTAAAGTATACTACTTACCTACAACTCTGAGGGAGTCAAAAATTTATATAGGATTGAGTAATAACACATAAGTTATTTATTCTGCGTCTCTACGGAAGCAACCCTATAAAGTGTCGGCAGGCTACAGTTATTGTGTTTTCTAGACTAAGTACCTGTTAGCAGTGAGTGCCAAAAATTGTTCATTGAAAAGCGGATACCGTATCACGTATTCCTAACTCATCGTAGAGTATTTTCTGGAAGAAGAAGATATACAGTTATAAGTATTGAAATTAGTTGGTAATAGTTAGGTAGTGGGGTAGGTATCCCTGGCGGAGCGCTAGACTAAGATTGACGTTGGCCCGGTGTCGGCGCGCTGTCTAGACACCAGACGGCGCGGACACAAATTGCAGGATGTCGCATCAATCATCATAATACCACTCGTGCAATACTCTGCTCCTCACTTACTGTACCTATACAATATTACATACTACTCTGATTGATCAAATATTACTTATTTTATTAGTACTGTCTGAATACGAACATAAGATGGGATTGGAACCTCCTACGTACCGTGCAATTGATCCGCTAATTAGCTACATGGTGGCGAATGGCGAATCTTTTCTTCCCTTGCGTGTTTAGAAGGCGCCTTGCACCATCCATTTTTCCTAAACTTTTTAAGAATTTAGAAGCAAAGCACGTGTGTAATACATTTAAAGATTTGAACTTACTTAATGTGTTATTGAAACATTATTGCCCGCGATGTACACTGCCCGGAGGTAATTTAAACGAGCTCACGAGCATTGTAATGGAGCGAAGTAAAATCAAGTATCAATTGATCAGAGTATCGGCGTAACAAAGCAGATATAATTTATAGATGTCACAGGTTTACTATGACGAACGAGTTCCGAGAGAGAGTACGCATACATCATTGTCAGAATGAGCAAGCTCTTCGGGATGTAAAAACTAACTCGAATTGACAATATTCAACCGCTACATAAAAAATATAATTAATATAGAATCGCGCTGTTTGACCGACCGCAGTAAAAACTAGATCTAATGTTACAGGACAAAAACTGAGCTAGTCTTGGACACACCAAATTGTGTTGAACAAAAACACCGCCTTCTTGCCTTATTGATTACTGCTTTTAATTTCATTATTTAAAAGCCTTTGTGAAAAAAACGCAATGTGGTAAAAAAAGTGTTAGGTAGGTACTTGAATGTATAAAAACCAGCAAGTCATAGTCCCTTGACAATATCATTTATTGAATTACAGAGCGTGTAATATTTGATAATTTACCAAACTCTCTGCAAATGAAAATGTAGGTACTAGGCATTAAAAACTTTACGATGTGTATCATACCTACTTTACAAAATGTACGATAGTTATAGCTTAAAAACGGTTAGAGTTTTTACACCAGCGTAGTCATAATAATTAGCAAATGTGTTAGCTTTACCACAGTTTTACAAATCAAGGAAAACATTGTAACACCGTTAAAGGTAAGTAGCCCGGGGCGTACTAGCACCGCCATCTAGCGGGGAGGCGCGGAGACTTGGCCCTCCACCCCGCGACGCGGCGCTAGAGGAAAACTCAATAACAGACGGCGTGTTGCGAGGACACGTGACTTCTATACTGAATGTCTTGACGTCATACTACTGAAATATTATATCTAACAATATGTGATTCGACGCAAGGCTACCATTGCAAAAACATTAAGCGACCTTAAAAAAATATTATTTTTAGTGTTATTTCCCTGTTGTTTTTTTTATTTGTATAATAATATTTATTACATAATTACGCGTAGAAATAATGTATAAGTACTCGTTGGAAATTAATACTGTCCAGAATCAGTAAACACTTAGCCTGGATTGCATTAACTGACGTTATCTATAAAAAAATTAAGTTCTGGTAAAGCAAAAAAAATTGCACCATTTTAAAATTGTCAGAACACGTCATGACTTTAACTATTAGCTTTAACCGCCTATGCCAAATAACTTAAATACCAGTGCGCTACCTTTCTTTATTAGCTAACGAATAGGACCGCGGGAGTTAAGGCAGAGTGGCCTGAGGTCGAGGAGATACATCTTTACACGGATCGATTCAAACATTCATAGAGTTTTTAAGAGAGTAGAAATCAATTCGTATATTATGTAACAAATTATAATTAATACAAAATTTTCCTATACAAAAATGCAAATACTTGTGTTCAATAGACAAATATATATGTACCCTCCTCGGGTATTGAACCTTTATTTTCGAAGGCAGAGTGATTGATCATTGAGCTAGCAGGTGTTAAGAACTGTGGTAGGTACTAGAATTAAGTCGTAACTGGCGTTGTTCGAAATATAGCACACAATAAGGAAAAGTAATTAGGTGAATAAATAGCACTTGATTATGATCAGACGAGCAATGTATTTTAATAAATGAAAAAGTGAGCGGGGAGTGAGCTCCATCTCTCCGACGAGTCATTGCTCCACTGCTCACGGAACTCCACTCACTCACTATCTAGGAGCTGGAGTAATTAGTTTTAAACATTTTACTAATAGCTATCTGAAACAGCTCCAATTTATCTCCCACTAGTTTTACTGGTTCTAATTATTTCGCTACCAGTTAGATAAAGTGTAAAGTGTATTTATTGCACTCAATAAAACTAATAATGTATTAATTACGGCGCTGTAAAGCAATCCGTTTGTATAAAGCAGCCAGGCGGCTTTCTGCTTAGGTATGTATATTTTCGATGGTCCGTCGATCGTAAAATGTAAAAACCTCCGTTAGAGAAAAATCACCGGGAGAAAGTTATATTAAACTTTCATTCAGCGAATTAAAAGTTAAGCATGCCAAAATACTAAGTGCAATTTAATTAACGAGCTAGGAGTGGTTTTTATTACAGTTTCTACTTCGACGGTGACACTTGTTTTATGACATGTTTGTTAATAAGTAAGAGTTTGATCGCGGTCGGTGTCGCGAGCGCGGAGGCGTTGATTGGGTCAGGCCGGGTCGGCCGATCGACTCTTGACTCTAATTACCCTCCAATTGAGCGCGCGCCGCCGAATGGATGTGATCATTATATCATTACACCGAGCACGGCTGCTCATGCACACCTCCGAACTACTTCTCGCATCCTAAAACTTACTTCCTATGTTTTTATTAAGGAACACGCAAATTTCCTGAACAGCGCGGCTGTTGCGAAGCTAATACTTAACAACTAAACAAGGTCTTCCTTCCACAACTAATTTATAGTATTTATTTTAATTTGACCTGACATACGCTTTGGGAATTGACTAAAGATTAAGAAGTGGAAGTCTAAAATATAAAAATCATACAGTATGGTATGGCTTATGCAGGCTACAGTCGTTGTTTATCGTTAGAATCTATCAATCGCCTGGATTTTAGTATAATATGTGTGTGTGTAGGTATGTGCGTACTGATAGTAGAGTAGATAGATGCATGGTGTGGTGTCCCCCCGCTCGCAAGAGTGGACAACTGGTGTACTCCCACCGGCGGCCGGAGCGTGACGCGCGGTGGAGCGCATCGCCGCCGCACCGACCGCCGCCGCCGCCGCCGCCCGCGATAACGTTACATATTGTTTTATCTACTCACCCCACTCACTTATACTTATATTTACATATCGCCACTCCACAGGACACACTTCCTTCACATACGCGGCGGACACACAGACTGTCACATTAGTACAACATCACCTCTAGTTATAATTTCAGCCAAGTTTGTAACATAAATTGGTTCAAAACGACAAAGGGCCTTATCTTCTTATATTTATATAATCATATAAATATAAAAAGATAAGGCCCTTTGTCATGAATGCTGGCACCTACATACCCATTAATATGAACTTTACTCATCAATATGTTGAAACTACCGTATATGTAGACTGTAGAGTCTCATTGACAATTTTATAACTTTACCGGACATATGTAACTTTACTCAATCTTGTAATATAATGATGCGGTATTATTAACATTTTAAAGGAACATTGTGGTATCATGCTCACATATTGCCACTTTTTCTTACTCTACATGTACAAAGAAACTTCAATAATAATAATTAGCTAACGTTGTGTTTAAATTTAAAACGAACTGTCTTTTGTATTATTGCAACGATACCTACCTCCCACTGAAGTACGAAAATATAAATTATATATTAGTAAGGAAGCCGAGCAACAAGTATTTTTGACCATAAAATAAAACAAACGTCCAATATTTTTTTAAATCTTATGTATAAAAATCAATCCCCATTTCCTTTGGTCACGGCATCACGCCTAAACGGCTGGATGGATTTTAACGGGACTTTCACTGGCAGATAGCTGATATTTCAAGGAGTGTTTTAGGCAAATTTTATTAAATAAACAGCATGAAGTTAAATCAACGCGGATGAAACCGCGGTGTACAGCTAGTGTTTAATAAATTGTAATTTTGACTAATGACAAATAAGTGCTGGTTTTGTCAATTTGGCATCATTAATCGGACAAAATAAGTGTTGTTATTAGGTGGTTATTGCGAGTGTGAGCGGAGCTTAATTAATTATATGTATAACAACGCGGAAATCAGCAGAGGTGTGTTATCAGTATTCCATTAGAGGACCCGCACGCTCTCAAGGACTCCGGCCAACGTTGCCGAGTGTATTGCGACACATTATATTACATCTAAACCAGTGTCTTTTGTTCAATACAATATACATACAAAAAATAACTATTTGATTTTACTATAACAAAGTAGTTTCAAATCTTAGGACGTCTAAATATTACCGCCGGGTTCGCAAGGCTGCTTTTACTAAGTGAAACACGGCTATTACGGTTGGTGTTGTTTTAAAAGACTTCAATAAAATTAGGTTGTATGTTTGTCACGAACAAGTTTCAATTCTTTTTTTTTTTTTTATTCTTTTCTAATAATTAGGTGTTTTTTTTTTAATGCAGAGGTCGTGTGTTTGATTCCCGCCTCGTATTCGTATTCTTCCTCGCCATTTAAAAAAAATAGAATGTAAACATGTGTGTCATGCATAAAAAAATATAATTTGTACCATGTTTAGAATATTATCGTTCCAATTATTACATGGACACATATTCAATGTTCAATAAAAATATAGGTGATATAACTTGAGTGTGCAATACGAAATAATCTATTACAATTATAAATCTGAATTCAACACAAATTCAAATGTGCATAATAGACTTGTTACAGCTCTATCAATATATGAAACAAATAGTTACATTAGATATAATAGTGCCTCTCACATGGCTGTGCCCTAACAGGGTTGTTAGTTATAAGTTATAAACATTATAATTAAGTTTATATATGTGTGTAAATGTAACCAACTTGTGCAATAAATATATGAATATGAATGTGAGTTTTGTAAGTGTGTCTGTCTACTCCACGAGGGTTGTGGAGTAAGTATATGTATGCGATACAGTTTGACATACCAGTTTCAATAAAGGATTTTACTTGTCAAACGACCACAGACTCTATAACCCTCTTTATTAGCGTTTGATAAGGGTTGTGTGCAATATTATCAATGTTGAAAATGTTTATGGTGTTCACAATGTTTTTCATTTCATGGATGACAATGTCTAATGAAATATAATAGACAAAGGCAAGGTGTCTTACACTTTCTGTTAATCAATTAATGACATACTAAAATCCCAATGGTTGACACTCATTAAATTACACAAAAATTTAAGTGACTAATGGAAACGCAGCTGATATCAATAACTCGAGGTACAGTTCTATCGGCTTAGCTCAGATATTAATGTATTATACTATTTTATTTTATGTAATACCTACCATTGACACGCAATTCTTAGACGATTGATAGAGAATATACCCCCTGAAGCGTGGGGTCAATAGCCGCACCTATTTGGATTCTTTGTCATTCTGACCAATGTTATTTGTTCCGGATCAGACTATGTTAAGGTATAGTACGAACGAATAATATAAATTTACTGATAAATGAGAATTAGCATTCTTAGAACAGTATGTCTACTTCCAGTAAATGATAGGCACATGTCACTCTCACAGTACTTCAAGGGGCAGATTTAATCTTCATCATCTTTCAATAATCTCGTTATAGATTATAGATAGATTTGGGTATAGTTATGGCCCGCAATATGTAACTATAATTGGCAAATAACACACAAGGAGAAAGCTTGTATGTACAAAGAGATGAGTTACCAAGTATTATTTATATTGTTGCAATAAGTAAATAGTTCAGGATCTGTGAGTGTTTGTGTAGGCATGCGCGTCACGCGCCGTCAGTACAAACAGGTCGAGTGAATGGAAGCAGGATTCCTCGCGAGACCTTCCGGCCGCTGGTATTTTTATAGCTCCTCGAGACTGCAGCCACAATCAATCGACTCATATTGGACTCCAAGATATTTTGATGACCGCCATTCAACTTACAGAATCGTACATACTTATTGTTCCACACTTTATCATGTGTCTTGAAGTTGATTACTAATTTGGGCCCGAACTTAGTACTCATCATGTAATACAAACTGTATCTTATAAAACAAAACGTCTGAATCAGTATTAAAAAAAATTACATTACTGAATATTGTCTTTCAACTTACATTGATTTTATAGTTGCATTATTATATTAAAATATAAGTAGTTTACATTATTCATTCCGACTGCTTAGTTTCATTCACATCGCATAAAACAGTTGGGCCTATAGGTATATGAACCTATTATTGATTTATTGAAAATGTATTGTTATCTACTCTCTGTCTCACATGTATAGCGTCTCCACCATTAACTAGCACACTTGTCAGTCTTTATATCTAGCAATTTATTTGACTCTACGCCTTTTCACTACAATTAATCGTTAATGTTCCTGAGAGCCACAAATTCAGGTATTGGTAACCTAGGTAGGTACCTGTGCATCTTTCAGGAACGCGTGAAGATAATCAGATAAAATATACGTGTACATTACAGGACTATAATTGGTCAGTATCAAATGGAATAAAGGAATGAAACGACTACATAACACGAAAAATGTTTATTTGTTTTATCAAACGAATAAAAAACATATCTATCTCGCATACAATTTAACAGTTCATCGCGGGACCAACTAAAACATAATAATAACAATCAATTTACTGGAGACAATTCTCATGTCTCTATCCCACACCGCCTTCCTACATCGGCGTGATAGCCACGCCGTCATGCCTGTAAGTTGTGGTCAATCGCTAGCTTCCAAACTAAATATAGTATTACGGGCTTATCATATAATGCAACTGTCACATTGTTTCGGAGTGACATCTAAGGCGACTTTATCCTTAAATCCGTGTCGGTTCTATTAGTATTTCCGTGGCCGAAAATGTAATGGTGTGATATAAAAGACAACAAGACAAGTTGGGGACATAGGGCGACGGCGCGCGGACCGCTCGCGGCGCGGCGGCGCTGGCCGGCCTCTATAAATTGGAGAAGGCGCACCTGCCGCGACCGCTGCCTTTTTGAACCATATTTTATGAACAAACGCAGAAAAACTGACAGCCTCCGCAGCCTGCCTACCTACACCACCCTACATGCACTCCTCACCGGACTACTGCTGCTCGACAGCAAATATACTACTATTAACTATTTTATTGAAGTAAATTTTGAGATCCACGGTATGACGTAGTTATTTCAAAAATATATGCCACTTATTCAGAAATAAACTTATCGTTGTGCTTTGAATGAGAATGCTTTAATGATCTACCTGTTTACGTGGACCGCGTGTGTAGAGTTGCATTCGTTGAATTTCATTAAAATATGTTGGTATTTACATCGTATTATTATGTTGCACTTTTCGCACAATTGCTGTAGTAAATATTTATATATACTTACAAGTGAACTGGTTGTTTCGTTGAATGTATTTTTATGTTGTGAGGAGGCGCGCCGCGTGCCTAATTAATGTCATTGCATAAATCCTTTAGATAACCGCACTTATGCATCATGATAATATAGCTTATTACTTATTCGCTTCAATCAAATCATATTTTTGTCATGTTTTTTGTTACAGTTAAGTATGTCGACGCCTCGCCTGGCATTTAAAAAACGGATATATTTTAATACTTTGAATCTAAATGTACCGATCACATTTTGAAACAAATATTTGTGTCAATTAAGTAGTCAACATAGGTATTTGAATGTGAAAATATTGTGGAACAGGTAGATAAATCCACTTCGATAACAAAAAATATCTACAAATATGATCATGCACCTGGCGAGGTTCATGGGAGATACGACATAGCTTGGGAACCCGCAAATTAATAATGTAGCGAGATACACTCAAATACAACCGAGATATTAAAGGAAATATCGCCCGACTAATGTTATTATTACAAACATAACATTTTTCTACAAAACTAGACTTCGTTGATGCCGAATGTTTGGAAATATTGTTCTTTGAGCTAAATATCCTGAACCTAATCTAAATTTACTTTTATCAATCCGTATATTGTGAGTGACGTATGTAAATAATGAAGATCTTCGATGCAGTTTATGAAAAATTATCTTTGTATCTAAGTCAGACAAAACTACATAAAATAATTATTTATATTGTGTACCTATTACTTATAATGTATTGTATTTATGAGTGTGTGGTGTTATCCTTTAACTCGATTTTTGTGGGTATTCGGTATTTGATTTGACAATAGCGGACTACGCGCCGCGCGTTTTTTTCTTTAATTTTGTTAGAAAAACTCGATTGTGAGTCAGTAGACGAACACCAAGGCTCTGTCGTCGTGATTACGTTTATACAATTACGGGTTTTAAACAAAGCCTCCTAAAATAATAATATAATATTCGCAAGGTTTCCGAAAACACACAGCAATAGGTACGTTAAAAATACATTATTTATCAAAAGTGTTTTAATATTACGCAATAAAATTGGCAGCCAATAAGATTGTTAATAATAATATGCATGTTATGATTTTATGACAACGATTTGATTTGCTTTACATATTTATATAAAGAAACCTATCATTTTTATAAGATTTTTTCTAAACGTAAATAAGCTTCCAAATCCGATAGTGATTTCTGTAAATATTCAAAATCCGACGATTTAAAACACATAATATCGAGTTTAAAATATTGTATATGTTGAGATAGTTAGAGTAATCAAAAGATATATTGATTGAATCTCTATCAGTATGGGTGCGCCGTGGTGAGGCGCGTCGTGGCGAGTGCAGCGCCAGCTCTCGTATGGACGCAGTGTTTCGCACAACGCTTCATTACACATTAGGAATGTCATTTTGTCCATAACCATGTTCGCACGTTAACTTTTTGCCTCCTCCATGTGAGTGTATCGGGCTCCTTTTTTCCACAACTTATTGACAGGAGAAAGCGAACCAGCAGATTCGTTGAATTGAAGCAATCAGTATTTAGCATTTACAATTTAATTACTTGTACACCTATGAATTGATTTTTTGCAAGTAATCGACACCGGCCGCGAAATAATACCAATACGTTTATTGTACTTCGACGAATGAATGTTTGGACGAGACGTAGAAAACTATAAAAAGAGAAGAACAAGATATGCTAGAAATCATTGAATTATAAATATTTCGGTTACCGAGTGTACGTGTATCTATTTTTTATTACAATGAAAAAGGATCATAGTTGTAATAAGAGTAAAATTTTTCAAATTCCAAATAAGTATTGTAGATAATGTGATGAAATCATATACTATATCTATATTTTAAATTAAATGTTGTATGAGTTTGGTTATAGTATTACAGTTTGCCATTGGTCGTGTCGCCAATTACTCGTGGAAGCAATACTTCGGACCCATGTCTCCATATGATGTGATCATGGATCAAACTAAGGCAAAGAAAATGGCAGCATCGGACATTGAATTAGTTAATTGTTTGTATTAAATTAAATATATGTTTATGCCAAGAATGTAGGTTTATCGTTGGATGAACGTAGGAACATAAGTGTACCGCGAGGAGCCTGGCGTGTGTTTGACCCCTGTGTTTGTGTGAACAAGTTGAAAGGTGTCGTACAAAGGTATTACAAAAAGTGTGCGATATAACATTGTGTCCGCGTTTTTGTGTACCCGAGAGTTGGGGCTGTCGCACCGACTACCTGCCGGGTGCCGACTGCCGACCCCCACGTCCACATAAACAATACAAATCCCAACTTATCATGTCACTTATGATTACGACCCACCGACCGGGAATCACCAATAAATACTCTGTACTAAAATATTACTCTGATTTATTCAATGCTTAGACAATATTACAGCTAAGTCATTATCACCACACTAACACTCGCTCGGACTGTATGTATATACACTCAGCTACATGTCTCACGCCACTCGCTCAGCTCGAGTTATGAATGTGCCGATACATGACGAGATAATAAGTATAATTGTTTGTCCGCACTATGAGTGGCCGGCCGTGCCGGAGGCAGCCCTGGCCGCCTAGTGCCCCTAGCAGAGTGTCTGTTCTGCAGGCTTATTAGGACATACGTATTCAATAAAAGTCACTGGCATTATTTCAATTTCTATAAAGAACTTTTTTAATATATATATATATATCATCATATACGTCGTAGGTACATTATTTTATATAGAAAAAATACCTATTTTTACAAGTATTAAGTACCAAGGTTGGCCACAAATACATACAAACGAAAAAACAACAAAACAAGTAAAAAACAGGAATAAAACCATTTTGGCATCGTGTCTGCATCCTTTTAATAATATGATGTATTATTTTGTTAAATAAATTATAATGCTTGGGACGTAGTGTGGAGCGGTGGGGGCGCGGGCCCGGGCTCCGCGCGCTCGACACACGCGGCTTGTTTAATAAACACTTAACATAAACATTGCACCTATTGACTCACTCGTATTCCCTTACAAAACGAAGCTTCGACCCGATTCGTATTTTTTACTCTCGTTTCATCACTAATCATAAATTTACAGTAATAGCAACAATTTAAATTTAATCCACACCACAATGACTCCCTACTGACAGGTAGGCATGTATGAACATCGTTAATTTATAATATCTATAAATAAATTCGATGAAATCGTCTTTTACAAAAGTGTAATAGCGCTCGCACACCTCGCCGACTGGTGTCTGCGCCCAGCGACGGACGGCCGCCGCCGGGCGGAGTAGGCCGAGGCCGGGCCGAGCCGGGCCGGGCCGGGCCGGGCCGGGCCGGGCCGGGGCCCAGCTAGAGTGTAAGGTCGCCGTACTTACCGCACGACGAGCAGCACCGACGCGGAGAGGTGCGCGAGCGACGCCGGGATCCACCTCCGATTAAGCTCTTATTTATCAATTAGACTATCTAGCTAAACAGTATCGGCGATCACTTCGAACCTCGGCGCTTCGATAAAGTATAAACGATTACTGGCTTCGATCTTAACATTACTCACATAATTAATCAATGACTTCACTGAAATGATAAAGAACAACTTAAACGTAGCGTTCGGGAGGTGTCCGTGGACGGGGCGTTGCACAGAATATTTACAGGCGCGCGGCCCGTCCGTCACTGTCTCGGTCGCCGCGGCACGTCCAGGCCGGGCGAGTATGTACACGGTCGTATCCCGCGGGCGGGCGGCTAGTGCGGCTCCGCATAGTAGGGTCGCGGCGGCGCCCACGGGGCGAACTGTTAGTGCGCGGCGAGCGTGTGCGCGCCCTGCGGCAGGCCGTGCTGCGGCGACAGGCCGGGCGGCGAGTGCGAGTGCTGCAGCGGCGAGCCGTGCACGTCGCCGTGCCCGTAGTGCCCGTGGCCCATGCCCTCCATCATCTCGCCGCCCAGCGTGTTGGGCGGCGTCATGCGCTTCTCCTTCTGGCGCCGGTTGCAGAACCACACGCGCACCACCTCCTTCTCCAGCTGCAGGCTGTCCGCCAGCGAGGTGATCTCCTGCGCCGAGGGCTTCGGCTGCTTGTGGAAGTGCTGTTCTAGTGCGCCCTTCACCGATACCTCTATCGAGGTTCGCTTCTTCCTCTTGCGGCCCTGTGCCGCTATCTTGTCGATACTCGTGGGGCTCCCCGTCGTCGAGTCGGCCTCCTCGAGCCATTTCTGTAGAAGGGGCTTCAGTTTGCACATATTTTTAAAACTGAGCTGGAGCGCCTCGAACCTGCAGATAGTAGTCTGCGAGAACACGTTTCCGTATAGGGTGCCGAGCGCGAGGCCGACGTCGGCCTGCGTGAAGCCGAGCTTGATGCGGCGCTGCTTGAACTGCTTGGCGAAGGCCTCGAGGTCGTCGCTCGTGGGCGTGTCCTCCTCGGGCTGGTCGCGCTCCATGCTGTGGTGGTGCAGGTGCGGCGACGGCTGGATGTCCCGCAGCATGTGGTGCTGGTGCATGGGGTAGCCGCCGTGCAGCGCCACGGGCGAGCCCGCGCCGTAGTGCGACACGACGGGCGCGTGCCACCCGTGCGGCGCGTGCTGCAGGTGGCGGTGGTCGTGCGGCGCGGGCGGCGGCTTGACGTCGGGCTGGTGCGCGTGTGCGTGGTGCGGGTGCATTCCCCAGGGGTCGGCGGGCGGCAGCGAGCTCCAGGGGTTCAGCACCGGCGCGCCCGGCGACGGCGAGCCGCCCGCGTGCAGCGCGTGCTGGTACTTCATGTCGGCGGGTTCCGCACTGCGGGGCGACGCCGCGTGATACCCGCCGATGTTCCCGAGGTCCATCTCGGCGGGCATGTACGTGGTCGCCGCCATGGCGCCGTACCTCAGATCCACGGTGGACGGCGTCTTGCCGGCTAGAAGGCTCGGGAGCCTCCTACTGGCTTGCTCTGTGAGAAAACTAGCGCGTTATTCGCGCGGCGCTGCGGCAGCGGCGGGGGCCACCTCACATCACCGAATTCGACAGCGAGCGACATGCGCGTGCGTGCGCGGCGGCAGCACGGAGCGGACTGTGGGGCGACGCGCCGGCCGCCGCTGCGCGCGCCCGGCGCTCGGAGAGGGGCGGCCCCGCCCAGCGCCGCCGCCCGCTAATGACGATGTAATTACTGCGCCCCGCCCGCCCGCCCCCCGCCGCCCGCCGCCGCACGCACACACACACACGCCGCACACCGCCGCGGTACACTTACACCACATACACTCTGTTCCTTACATTCACGGCAACGACTCCAATAATATACACTCATGTTTACAGCGCATTTTGCTGTTTATGAATGTGAAACCTTCACTTAGAAACCCTAGAAAGTAAACATCGAACCATTATTGTAATAATTATTATAAAACATATAATGTTTGAGGTTCAAATTAATGCCATAAATAGTAAGTAGGTATATTTTATTTTTTTTTCTTTTTCCTCAAACATTACTCCTTTACTTATAAAGTTGTTTTTTTAAATACTTTCGCTTTAATCACGCAATGTTACGACTCTACATTTTTACCGAAGAAATCATCGACACTACACAAATAACATGTCAATTTTGAGTAATTCAATAGGTAGGTATTTCGTTGTCCACCTCTATAAATTATGGAGCATATTTAACTATTATTACAATTATACGAAAACAACATTGTTAATATAAAGTAAAGCTGTACTAGGAGCTATTTATTCTGCGCGAGTGTTCAATCGTTAGCTGCCTGTATCTACCTAATATTTAAACAAACTAGTCCATAGGTAGTCGCAAACATATCCTGCGACGAACACTTCGGATGGACTGTGTCGAGCATGCTAACTTTATTGTATGATTGATTCTATTATATAATACTAATATTTATTCGTGTACCTATATTATTGACTGAATTTGAGTGTTGAAAAGTATAGACCAAGCAGGTACCTTATTAATTTTATTTATTATCACTGGTATTAAAAAAATATTTGTCGGTAAGCTATATGGGGATTTTCTATATTTAATGACTACCGAGATTTATTATGCACTTATTATACTTAGAATGTATATTTATTTAATTAATATATAACGTTAAATTAAAGCAGCAGAAAGCATACGCTAATGGAAAGCGTTTATTTATTATCACATTAATATTTATTCAAGAATCAAACTATCTAGAAAAAATACACTTATCGGCCGTGTTAACATATTTCTTATTCGTAGATACAGTTGTAATACTCACGTTTCAAATACGTATCCTATACCTACATGTATACGTATTCTACTTATTGAGGGGCAAACACCAGTTTATAATAATTACTAGCTGTGCCCCGCGGTTTCACCCGCGTAGATTTAATTTCATCCTTATTGTCGTGTGACCCTAATATTTTTAATAAATAAAAGTAGCCTAAGTTACTCCTTGGAACATCAGCTACCTGCCAGTGAAACTACCGTTAAAATCGGTCCAGCCGTTTCAGAGTTTACCCGGAACAAACAGACAGACAGACTGACAGACAGACAGAGAAAAAATTTAAAACTTGTTTTTTTGGTGTCAGTAGCGTGTATACTTTCATATGCATTTAGTGAAATACTGTTATTTTGGAATTACAAACAGACACTTCAATTTTATTTATCTGTATAGTTTATTATACACTACCGACGTCATGAAAATAGGTATATTTAATTAGTTATAATGAGTTAACAGATTTATAGAATGTAATATAGTATAAGTAAACTATTTCATAATGATGTAAAACAAGTAACAGTCTATTTGCATTATAAATGTACGTCATAATGCACTTAGTTGCCGAAAAATAATAATGGAATGTAACTCGTGTCAATCTGAACAGAACAACTTAACTATTGTCATAGACGACAACCTACCACAACGTGTAATAGAATATGATTTAATTATGATAATTGTCGTATATTATTATAATTATTACCCACGTTTGTTGTGACGCGAGGGCTTTTCGTCAATAGCTAGGAGGCCCATGACATCCAAGAACATGTTTATCTAATGATTTATAATATAATTGATTTTCCTAAATAATTAATGGCAATGTAAATTAAAAGAACTGAAATTTTTCTTTTTCTGTTTATAATGTGAACTACTACAAATAAAAACTTACAAAGTTTAACTTCGTAACCGTACCACCAACGCCATCTGTTGTCGAGTAGATGAACTTATCGGTTGTTTCACAACATTTAAACCTCCATTTCATTTGCGATGTGTATTGGGAAGTTAATTTATGAAATATACTTTAATTCTTTCATGTTTAAAGTAAAAGAGCAGACGTTAAGACATAAATAAAATGTTATATATTTTTATTTTTTTAAATCACCAACAATTGTTACATTATACAACGTATTTATAAAAGGAGTAGCTTTCATTGTAAAATAAATAAAAATATATGAAGACAATAAAATATAACTTCCGTGAATGATTTTGAAAGTAGTTATTTTACTATTGTGTAAAAAAGTCGCGAAATAAATTAATATTCTCACCATCCTTAGTTGGTAGAAAACACACCCAACGGAATTATTTTGTGAGATTTATATGAAATTAATTATGTATTTTTTTCCGTTCCGATGTAAAATAAAGTTGTATGATAAAGTAGGTGTGAGACGCGATCTATCGTCGTGTAGCGGTACTCGGTGCGCCCTCCCCGCCGAGGGCTGCCATCAACCCTCACAGCAGGACGACGAGGGGCGCTGAGCTCACTTTGTTGACTTTGCTTCTACCTTTTGGTTACAAGTGTATGCTTTATCATGGCTATTTCATTCATTGTTTACCCGAAAACAAAAAGAAAGGTTATGATTGAGATCGATATGTAGGTATTTTTTATTATAAAGTCTTCACTCTTTCCTGGAAGGGTCATATTTCACTGATGATGTCTAGGTGCCAAAGTGAGAGAAAGTGAGTCCTTCACCGTTTCAGGCCTCTATCTGAATTTCTTTACCTTTATAACTGACTTCAAAGACTAGAGTAAATTATGTACGTTGTTTAAAGAACATCATAAAGGTAGTCACATATTTGGTAGTAGTATATAATTTTCTTAAAAGTAATGCATTTCCTACACGATTCTTATTAGTACAATAACTTAGTACCTACTAACATTAAACTATTATTGATAGAGGAGGGAAATGAAACAGGATGGCCAAGGTTGAATATGCTCTAATATGACCAATGCAATGGAATTGATTAATTTGTGGCAATTGGTATCAACGACACGTGTGTCCACGCCCACTATCATATCATGACAGACGCGTGTCTCCGATACAAACTGCCATCATTTAACAATTTATTTCCTTGATTGAGCAGTTGTTTCCAGCGAAGACAAGGCCAAAGTACAAGGAGATTGAAGAAGTACAGAATTCAAAGGGAAGTGTGATCGTTCACAATGTATTAAAATCTTTTGAAATGTTTGCATAACCAAGTGTATTTGTTTCTCTATTGATCCCCCGCTTTAAAACTCCAACAAGAAATCAGTTCCAATAAGACGGCGTCAGTGGTGTGAAGAGCAATTGACTGAGGGTAGGCCGGAGCGCACACAGCCCTGGCGCCGGGCACACTCTTGGACAGTTAGGGTACTAGGCCGGAGCGCACACAGCCCTGGCGCCGGGCACACTCTTGGACAGTTAGGGTACTCTTATACACACGGGGCACATTTCATTACTAAGGTGCTTGGAGAAACCCATCTTCTATAGTCAAGTCAAAGTCAAAAATATCTTTGTTCGATTAGACTTCTTACAAAGTACTTTCAAATCGTCAGAATGACATAATTTTACAGGATTATACATGCTACCGCCAGGTTCGGAAGGTTGCTTTTATTGAGAACAACCTGGAAAGAAACTCAGTAATTACTCTTTTCAAAAATATTATACAACTAGCTGTGCCCCGCGGTTTCACCCGCGTAGATTTAGTTTCTTCCTTATTGTCGCGGAACCCTAATATTTTTAATAAATTGAAGTAGCCTAAGTTACTCCTTGAAACATCAGCTACCTACCAGTGAAAGTCCCGTTAAAATCCGTCCAGCCGTTTCAGAGATTACCCGGAACAAACAGACAGACAGACAGACAGTCAGACAGACAGTCAGACAGACAGAGTAAAAATTTAAAACTTGGTTTTTTAGTGTCAGTGTCGTGTATACTTTCATATGCATTTAGTGAAAAGCTGTTATTTTGGAATTACAAACAGACACTTAAATTTTATTTATTTGTATAGATATAGATGTATAGATTTAAAAAATACAAAATAAATCATTTAGAAATGTTAGCCCATGGACACAGCACCATTCTAATGCACAAATGTCATAAAAGTAAAAGTCTAGTAGTTGTATTTATATCTAAATGCGTACCTTGAGATGACCAATATAATTTTTCAACCTCAAAGGTCACTTTAGTAGCGACGCGGTGTCCATGTCAACTGATATGCTTGTAGTTAAGCCTATGAGCTGGTGTGGTCACCGAGTTCAAAGACTTAGGTATATCTCATGTTCCAGAAAATATATTTGGGGTAGCCCAACATACTGTCACCAGAATACTCGTACTATGAAGAAGGAATTTGAACCAAACCAAGTATTATATGTTCATACTAGCTGTGCCCCGCGGTTTCACCCGCGTCGATTTAGTTTCTTCCTTATTGTCGCGGAACCTTAATATTTTTGATAAATAAAAGTAGCCTATGTTACTCCTTGAAACATCAGCTACCTACCAGTGAAAGTCCCGTTAAAATCCGTCCAGCCGTTTCAGAGATTACCCGGAACAAACAAACAGACAGACAGACAGACAGACAGAGAAAAATTTCAAAACTTGGTTTTTTAGTGTCAGTAGCGTGTATACTTTCATATGCATTTAGTGAAAAACTGTTATTTTGCTGTTACAAACAGACACTTCAATTTTATTTATCTGTATAAATTATTCTCCTCTCTCCGCTGCGAGGGTAGAGTTATCAATTTGCGTGATGCGCGCCCGATCGATTCGATCCGACGATGGCCGGCACTGCTTGCTCTATTATAATTATGACTTATGAAGGTACTCATTATAATTATCACTGTGGGTGAAGGACTCACTTTTCACTAAATTTAATAATTCGGAGGTGTAGAGAAGAACAGTATAATAATGTGTTAAAACATCAGAATAACACTCAAGAGTGAAAAAGACAATACTTTGTTGTTTGACGGCGACTTATAATTAGTAATGTCGATTTATATTTTTTGTACTATGTACCTACTTCCAATTTGTTCTACCTACCTACCTACTTTTATATATATAATATAATATTTCTCTTCCATATTGTTTTGATGAAATGTACAAGACACCTGACGTACAACATACCAGAGTTTCTTTTGAATTCTTCTCACAATACTTAATAGTTTCCGAATCGGTTATAATTTACTTGATATTTATATTATGTACCTTACTACCAGGGCCTAAACTGATATTTTTAATGATCAATTCACCTAACACGCTTTATCTTAACCTCGAGACCTTATATCCACACACATCTGTGTACGCAATATATTTTGACAGCGGAGTAACCAAATTCGTTAAGATTCGTCAGAGTAACTTAGGTTGTACTTTTAATTTAAAAACATCATAATATATACCATAATAGATACCCATTAAATTAACCCTGCGCGGGTGAAACCGCGGGGCACAGCAAGTCCTCAATAAGTGTGTGCTCTTTTGAGTTATATAAGAAGTGTTCTCTAGAGCACACTTGTTATATAACTCAATAAACACATGACATAGGAAGTGTCGCACTAGGTATGATAAAGTGAACAAAAAACATTTGCGAATACAGTTTTAACAGCTGCTGTTTCACACTATTTAGCCATAATATACATAACAATACAATACTATAACCCACTTGTGCGGACATAATTCAACAAAAGTATAAACCTGCTTGCATAAGTGCGATCGTGTCCTTAAAAAAATAAACGATAAGGAGATGTGCGTAGTTAGGGGTAGCTTGCTCTACTCTGGTGTTGTTCAAGGAAATATAAACGTTAATTTATTGTAGTACAAGAAGAGAATAGGTATTGTGGATAAAGTTTTACATGAATCATACAGACTGCTAATAAATGGTGCTAATATTATGAAGGTGAATAATGTGTGTACTCGATGCAACGTGTCGGTGGTCACGGGGAATCCATTTGGCAGGCTGCACTCCGCCGCCCGCGGCTAGCGACCTCACACGAACATTGCACACACACCCAACACAACCGCTCTCATCTCATGAAATCAATCATTATTTTATAAAAGGTCGCGGTCGTCGTTGCTGCAACCTGCCAAGTAAAGCTATGCAGTTATTGCCTCTGTCTACACCAAAGAGTATTGAAAATGAAAATGAAAATGAAAAATATTTATTCAGTTTAGGCCCTGGTAAGGCACTTATGAAAGTCGAGAATTTACCAATTTTTTTTCAAATTGTAACTAAGGTACTGTGATGTGTCATTATTTATTGACGCCTAAGAAAAAATTGTACGACCAACTAAGTTGTAGTTGCCAGACGTGCCATGTTTCCACCGGTATAATGTTTTAATAAAGTTATCAATGCCTACCTTTGGATCCCCAATCTTGTGATGAAGAGAAGATTTTTTAAGATTAAATCACATTAATCAATCCATTGTTAAAGAAGGTCATTCTGTGCTTTATTTACATTCTAACATAATATGGTGCCTGGAAGATTGTCATCTTTGTAATTGTGTAGATATACAAATTCTTGAATCTTAAAATTCAGGTGTTCTGAAGTTCTAAAAATACTGAAGTAGTAAACATTTTGGAGTATGACATTCAGCTGCTTTTTTAACTTCAATTCAAGAATTATTATATTCAAGCCATTTGCAGTATAGTGCTTCCGAATGATACCGATGTAACATCACTATGTCAGATCATTACTGTATGAGGCATGGAAGTACGTAGATCTAGTATTAAATAAATGGTATTGAGTGTGTAGTCAGTGCCGTCGGGCGGCGCGTCGCGGCGCGATGGCGGATGCCGTCACTTTCCCGGATGGGAGGAGCCACTCCCGCGCAGCGCCCACGGACCATTGTCCATCTACCTAACCACCTAATTAACGTTTAATTACCGACCACCACAATATACCACAACGGTAGCTCTACAAATAATTATTATTGTGTCAATATCGTATATATGCTCAGCTCACCATACTTGAACACTGCACGAAGGAGAACCACGATAATATGCAGATTCTCATGTCATGGAACTGCTACCTAATAACACAACAGTTTTTCACTAAATGCATAATATGATAGTATACACGGTACTGAGGTAGATAAACCATTTTTTTTTTCTATTTTTGTTTCCATGTACTACAAATATGAGAATAATTACAGTTTGTATTATGTATTTTAAGGTGTTCTAAAACATACGATACGACATATATAAAAATAAGATATTTTAAAATATTCTTAATTGGAATAGTCCTTAAGAGCTATGCGGTCATTAATTACCTCATAAATTACTTGTAGTAACTTATCGACTGCGCATTCCGCTCCTAAGCCCAACATGGCCACGCGCACTCCGCCGGCTTTCAATTAGCTAGTATTTTGACACCACGCTCCAGTAGCGACCAGCGTACAACTACCAAACTAACCACAGATTGCGATAATCAAGCAACGCACTCAGCATTTTGCTTGTGAATACCTACTCGAATAGGCTATAACTTACAAATCATGCTTCAGTTATTTTGAATGAAGCTGCAGCAGAATGAGCTCAATGCGATTTTTATTAGAGAACTCCTAGCCTATACAATAAGTGGGTAGGAATATAGGTACTAAAGAAAATATGTAGCAGACTTTCTTGGGAAAATGTTAATATTTATATAAATTTTAAATTGTAGAACATATACAAGGGGCTCAACCATGAGCTCTTATTGCAATGTTAATTCAGTTGTGCGACAGTGACAGATGTATGCACGTCACATATATCTGTCTCATAAATGAGTGAAACAATCATGGCAATAAGAGCTCATGGTAAGGCCCCAGTAGTGAAGGCCTCATCTGTGCCCACACCCACCGTGTAACGCATTTGCTTTTAGTTTAATTAGATTGATCACAACGTTGCACATTATTAGCCCTCACTTAGGACAGGGCCCAACCATGAGCTCTTATTGCAATGTTAATTCAGTTGTGCGACAGTGACAGATGTATACATACACGTCACATACATCTGTCTCATAAATGAGTGAAACTATCATGGCAATAAGAGCTCATGGTAAGGCCCCAGGTATTGCCTGTGTACTATCTATACTCATGCCAATTGGTGGGTGTCGGGGCGAGCAGCCGCGCACACATGCTCAATCTATATTATTGTCCTCTATTGAATAATGTTTAAATAACATTACGTAATTAGTGGAGTTTCCTTTCATCTTGACTATTCAAAAAGAGTTCTAATTATAACCTACCTATGTATTTCTTAATTATGATCAATTTATAAATATTATATCAAATCGAGGGACTTGCCTTTTTTGTTTGATGTCAGCTAAAAATAATACTTATAAACGACATTGTATTCAGTTTCACCTGTTTGGAAACGTGTACTGAAAACAATATCTCACTAGAAATAAATATGCAAAGTGCGCAATACCGCCAGCAATATAAGTATATGAAGTAAAGTGTTAATTACAAGACTTCATTGTGGTCGCTAGTGTCAGGTTGGTCCTCGCCACGTGCGCCGCGGCCAGCCATTGGTAATCGGAACTGTTCGCATACAATACACGCCTTAATACACTGCACTAATTGCTCATTAACGTAACACTTCTGCGGGAACTTCAGACGTTGTATTTTAAATTTTCCGACTGTACATATACGTCGATCTTACCTCAAGAACAATTGACCAATAGTCTTACTAGAATAGCCTCAGGTGTAAGGACACCTAGGTATAAGTGGAGTACCTAAGTATTATTTGGAACTTCATTGCCAGCGTACCTACTAACATGTAGTAATATACTGCCGCTGCATTAAGATTTATTTAGAACCAACTAAATGAATGATCAATATTCAACAACGCTGGCTTTATAAGAAGTCTCAAGGACTTTGTAGAGCTCGGTCATTGTATTATGCCCTCCATTTCACTGCAAAATGTCTCATACCGTATCGCCTCAAATAATAGAGAAAATTAATTTTAACAATGGTCAGTAAGGAAATAAGTTGAGCGAAACCTCCGTCAAATAATCACTGTGTGATGTCAGGACAGCTGTGGTGAATGCGAGCAGCGCGAGGCGACACGGCAATGATGACACGTGTGACGTGTCCACCCGTGCTCTAACAACACGCTGTTTGTTATGTTCATACAAAAGACTTCAACGCGCTTTAAGGTATACGAAACAAAAAATGTTTCAGTACATTTCATAAATTTTGCAAAGCTAGGTTGAACTTAATGAGCTCAAAGCTCAAACCAGATGCAGAACAACAAAGTAATTTCTGATTATTAGTTTCCTATCCATTGTACCAAAATTAGATTGCGCGCGAGTGACACCTTTGTAATACAAAAAAAAATTTGTTGCGTCTACAGCGTTGGTATACCAAATACTATAGTATAGCTTAAGTTTACTTCATAAGGAATTTAAACAGCAGACATATCCATAAGTGAAATTAATAAGTGTTAGCAATATTAAATGACTGGTATAATAAGTAATATCTGTATGTGATGTGATCGATTCGCTTCTCACCAGTCAGGGGGTGCGCGCACCGCCAGCGAGCGATGCAGCGAGATGGTATCAGCTGCAGGCGTTGCACTACATATTGGTACATTAATAACGCACATCCGCGGTGTCACATCCAAATGGACCCACGTTTGTACTTGTCAGCGGCACTCGAGCCTGTTAATTGCATTATTTTTAACACTATGGGTGTATGGGCTATTGATTTTGTTCGATCAGAGTCCTGCTAGTGTTTCCTATAGTATTAAAAAACTCCTGGACCCAGGGGCGTCTCACGCGTGACATCATTACCGTTAGCTAATATTTACAATAATTATTTCATAATTACTGATAGCGACGCTGAGACGTCCCATTCATATGATTTAAAATTGTCGTATTTCCACCGAACGGTCGAAGTCCTAAAAATGTCAATCGCTATGTGCTGAGATGGATAGAATATTCGAATATGTGTACTTCTTGAAAGGCACAAATTCAAGTGATAGAGTATTTAAAATGATTCGACAAGACATCCATATGTCACAAGAATAACATAAACCGCAAATAATGTAGGAGCCGAGCCGGCGATATTACAATAACCGGATCGAATTGACACTACGGAAGGCAGCCAGCGGCTGGAGCCGCGTGGGGCCTGAAGGTCGCACTAATACTACATGTATCGGTTATCATCAGCTAAACGATGATGCCTCGGTTAGTTGATTTCATATATTTACTTATGGGGATCTTTTTAATCTATTAGATTTTTCATTTAAGAAGATAATTTCCTGCTTTATTTTCTTAATCAACCTACGAATTTTGAGCGCTTAGAGAAAATAGTGACCCAAGAAATGACTAGCGTTTATAACTCATCACTACAAAATATGGTATACCAAACTCCACACCCACATTATTCAGACTAAAGGTATATTTGTGCTTAAGTTCTCTATTTGTTCGGATCAATCAAACATTAAAAAACATGATATCTGTGGTTTAGTGCGAACCAAAATCCGATCAGGAGTTCCAATATTGCATGTCTGTGATCGAGAGTGATTATTAGTGGTCGTGTAGCGCGAGCGCGAGGGGCCATCTCCTATTATGGCTTAACATCCTCCACGCATATTCCGCAGGAATCCCTTTAACTTATGGTATTCGGCTACTGTATCATCACTTTACACTACCATTCGACACATGTTGTAAATTATACTCTAACATACTGCACCTTTAGGCTTATTTTGTAGTGCCAAGCATCATGATTTGTAATGTTTTGGATGGGATTGCTAGTGAGTTAAATGCAGAGTTTATTTTGTAAGGATATAATTAGTGGGTGGAGTTCAATCAAATAGTTTGTGTCCGGCTCCCGGCGGCGGCGCAGGCGCAGCGGCTGGAATCCGGGCCGACGAGCCACTGTTTTGTTGCTCCCTGTAATGACCTCATTCATAAAATTGTACCACCAATTGATCAATCACAGTCTCGCTTTCTTTCTACTATAAACACATTTCAACCTGAAGCACTATGTTATATCGACAGGCCAAAAAAGGTGTAACCGATGGTGTACCTGTAATTGATCTGATTGCTAAATGAATCAACCATACATTGCATAACTGGAAATTTTAATAGACAGTTTGATAAAATTAAAATGATTGCAAAGTATTAAGAATGAATAGACCGACCCGTGGTCGTTCTCACAGTATCATTAGAGAGCGGTTTAATTTAGACTAATCATGTAACAACCCGTGCCCGTCTCTATCCCGAAGGAGAAGGGGGTAATTGGCGGGTGATTACGGCGGCCGCAGCATGTCGCGCTAAATTGGTTGCCCCTGTGCTACCCACTATTATTTACATCACTCGTGTGTCTCAGCCTCTGTGCCACTTGGAGATATTACACACGCCGATATTAAGATTCATCAACTTATTGAAATATCTTATCATTAAAGACCCCATTTTTTATTGGAACGTTCAAATCCTGGACAATGGGCTGGGGACTGGATAACGTCACACTTAGGTGTTTTAAATTATTGCCTAATAAATGAGTAGTGGTAACAAAGGCTAAATACTGTTGTATTTAGTATCATTTATTCCTGACAGATTGCATATAGGCCGACCTCCCGCTCTACATGGTAAAGATTACAATTATAAATAATGGCAAACTATTACTTTCACTCTAACTATTTGCCGTCCATAATCATTACCGTCATCTACTTATTGTAATATCGTGCAAATAAAATTATATGAGTTGTTGATTGAGCTAGAGGGGCATGTTGAGTTCTGGCAATGATTGTCATCACGGCTCCTCTTTCGACGAGCTGATACGTGATCCACTTAAGGCACCATACCCTCGGCCGCCGACCACCGACCACTTGATTAGGGACTGGCTTAGCTCTACATGCTCGCTTAATTCACAATTATGTTGCGACATTTAGTATTCAATCATTATTTTGACATAGATGTTTATCCAAGGATTTAATCTTAATTTATTCCTATTTTTTTAAGTTGTGATATACAAGCATCGATAAATGTTTGTACCTTACCATAACTTCCATATAACATACGTCTTATGAAATCAGTATCCCAAGTACGGTATTTGAGCAATAAAGGATAAGCAATATGATAGGATTGCCGCTCCTACCACGGCTGTGAGATAAAAACACGGAATGTCCCTCCTCAGATATCCAGTTGGCAGGTTATGCAACACAAGCTACAATCAATATAATTTTACCACACAACTGGATATATTGTTCAAGAACATGTTAACATACCAAATTTTAAGGTAAAAAATAAAATTCGATGCAAAACAAAACAATTCTATTGCTATATTTTTCTGTTTTAAACTAGATTCTAAAAATTATAATTGAAATGATAAGTACATACGTAAGTACATAATATTCGATTTTAGTTTAAACTTTTATTTTCTGACTAGCTGTGCCCTGCGTAGATTTAGTTTCATCCTTATTGTCGCGGAACCCTAATATTTTTCATAAATAAAAGTAGCCTAAGTTACTCCTCATCAGCTACTTGCCAGTGAAAGTCCCGTTAAAATCAGACCAGCCGTTTCAGAGATTACCCGGAACAAACAGACAGACAGAGAAAAAAATTAAAACTTGATTTTTTAGTGTCAGTAGCGTGTATCATATGCATTTAGTGAAACGCTGTTATTTTGGAATTACAAACAGACACTTCAATTTTATTTATATGTGTATAGATATTGTATGTTGGTTGATATTAGGACTGGTAAGTTGGGACTTTGAAGATAATATTACTGTAACTCACATGTATGGTTAAAAATAATTCCGCAGAGTAACTCCTGAACTATTAATTGAAATCAAAAACAAAGGTTTGTTTTTTATTTGGTCGTACTTGGTATACCTAAGAGAGTATAAGTTAATTATAATTAGGTATTCGATGAGCTAAGTTGTATCCAGCGATACTATTATGAGTGCGTGTCGGTCGACAGCATTCCGCGGACATGTATTTATGGTGCATTTGTGCATTCTGGCTGCTTATCAAATCTCACTAATCTCTTTATTCCTAATTTATATTATTTAATGTACCGGCTATGTTTTACAGCCATTTGGGGAATTCATGTATAAATGTGTTAATATGTGCTAATAACGTATGATTACACATTAACGTTGATGTCCATAATCACGTTAGTTACGCTACTACTGCACTAGAGTTATGGACTATTCCAAATATTTTGGATTCGGTATTTATTTCTTATTTAGGTAGACCTTAATATGCGAATACATGACACATGATCGTGAGATTAACACTTAATTATATTTACTATGGAATGGAATAGATTAAAAATAAAAAGAGGAAAATGGTTTATTCACGTAAGTCCTTGTATGTATGTGCGCCGTAGAACTGACTAGCTACCTTTCTGTGTCAAACCCGCAAGAAACTCAGCTGAAATCTTGTGAAAAATGCATACACAATTCTGCCTAAAAAGCATCTTCACATATTACTTTTAGATGGTCGTTACAGGTCTTGAAAATATTATTGTAAAATAACTTGAAAACCGTTTGACTAATTTGTATTAGACAGCAAAATTACTTATCATTAATAATAACTACCTACCACAGAGTTTGTGGTAGAGCTTTGTGTTTTTATGATATTAAAGCATGAGGCACATCCTCCTTTTCAGATACATAACACAAAACGATTTAGTACGAAATGCCTGGTTAGGACAAGAACAGAAATCCAACCGTATGTTCGTGTTTTTTCCTGACTATTTGAGAGCCTAGTATGTGTTAACGATCCTCAAGAGATCTAGTCGTTATTTAAGCATGTTATCAGTGCGTTCATTTTACAACGTGTATTGAGTTTGCTTCGCAGTATTATGTTAAACGCAAACTAATAGCCATCTGCTCCCAATCCGTGCCTTATTACGTGATCCGCGATCAGGCCTGGAAATTTATAGGTATTATAAAAATGGCCGCGACTCACCATTAGAACCGCCGCGCCGCCGGCTACCGAACAACATACTTTTTATTTTTAGAATTACTTTTCAACAATGATTGTATTGATATTAGTTGAACAACACAGTTTCTTATAAATAAAATGTTGTTTTAGTAAATAGCAGTTTTATAAATCTATAATTTCATGTAAGTTAACTATTACGCACATAAAATTCGGTCGTGAATTTTGCAGAAACCCTTGTATCGATTAAACTATATATTTTGAATATAATCGAGAGTTACTTGAACTATAAGAGTTGCGGAAGTCTATATATACGGTAATAGAAAATATAAAATGTAACAGTGGTTTATTCTGCCATTAAAAATATACGAATGACACTAAATAATCTAAATTAAGTTCAGTCCGGTATGCGCTGCGGGTCCACCAATCTGCGGACATCTGCCTGATCGTCCTTGCTGCTTTCATCAATCTTGGACCATGGACTTGCACACAGTATTATTTGTAATAGCGGAACAAAGCATTGTCGCATTTTATATTTTCTATAATTTACACTATCTATACATTATCGTAAGTGCACAGATTACCTAACTAGTTGGTTGCACTACGTGGTGGGATGAGTGTAGACAGTGAGTTGAGATAATTTAGCGTGTCGCCTCCAGAGCGCATGCGCTGCATACTTCCTGAGGACATTAGCCGAGGATTTATAGTTCCAGTCGAAATGGACGCAGATATGTATCATCTACGAGGCGCGCGCATACAAATGGTGACGCGGAAGATGCGTGTGATGTGCCGAAATGGTAATAAGCGGGCCCACGACCACTAGTGACGTCACACCTCATTACCTACACACACACACCACACTATGCGTATAATACGCATCAAACAATAGTGTGACTAACAATATTCCATTACAAGCAGCAACCGTTTTGCACCTTAAGGGCAAAACCACACAGATAAGACTGTCGTACAGATAATACTCACACGTGACCTCAGATTCATACCCAAGAGTTTGATACAGAGGTAAAAGCAGGAGTAACATTTGGCATTACTGTCCTGTTTTGTCTTCACCTCCTTGTTGGAGCCGTCGTCTCTATCTTAGAGACCTAAAAACAGCAGTGTACGGGTGTCCTGTTTGAATTTCCCACATACGACTAGGAGTATGATGGCAGCTGTGAGCAACACGCCTGACGTTCACTTTGGTATATGACCGCATCATTTCAATAAACTCAAACAACGTCGGTAGCGATTTACATAGGCATGTCGTGTTCAATCAAAAACAAAGTCTCAAGCATCACCACGTATACCGAAATCAGACATAATTCCAGCAAAACCTGTTGATGGATGGCGATCAGGCAGCTGCTGAAGCACTTTGCACGAAATAACCAGCATATTATAACAAAACAACCATCATCCCGACCGCTACATCTCCGATCATCGCTGCACGTCGTATTATCTAACTGAATACGGGAGCGATTACCATTTGGGTTTGTAATTTATTGAGATTTTGATTGTCTCACTCACCCTTTGAAATTTTGCATTATGTAATTCCTTTATTCGCCTTTCTTACGTATATTATTATCCTTAGTCCGGTGCTAAGTTAGTTTTGTGAATATTTGCATTGTATGCCTGTGAACATGTTCGCCGTCTCCTTGAACTCTCACAGGATTCCTGGCAACCTAGTAGATGTTCGGTGGACAGGTGAGTGCAGGGCAAGCTATAAATTGGCGTGGTTCATTAGCGGAATATGAGGGAATTGCGCGCCCGCCGGCGGCGCCGTGCCACGCCCCTCGCGCACACCGCAATAAACTACATGTACGGCCAATTTATCTTTAATTAAATTATAATATTTCTAATATTATTTCATTAAAACCTGTCATTACCTAGCACCAAGGCCCTTTTCGATACAATACTTGTCGTGACTGTGGGCTAATTTTGCAAGAAGTCGAGTGGTGTAGCACAATTTACACAAGTGATTCAAACACTATTTCCCCGGAATCATTACTGAATTCTACGGTTCGGTGCATGCCCGGTGTTAATATCTTCCTCCCTCTTGTACTCAGCATGGAGCTATATATATACATACATGTAGTTAAGTCATCGAGAAATAAATTGTACAAAACCATTTAATGATAGGCGAACTGGTAATCGCAGTTCTTATGCGTCGCAAGTGAATGGCGAGGCAGGCGCAGGCGGCGCGGCGCCCGCGGCTCCCGACAATAATTACGTTATTAAACATTATGGTGTATCTGCTCGTTTTGCACAGCGTCGGTTTTTGGTTATTATTAATGGTCTTAATTAGCGGTTGACTGTACCCCGTACCCCGCACTACACACCAACCGTAATTTATAGCCCTGAAATATTGACTTGCTTTATGCAAGTGGACGCCGCAACGTCCCGTCGGTAGTTACAGCGATCATAAATAATATATCGTCGGTTAACTCAAATTATTCAATTATTATATTATCAACTGAAGTTCAAGTAATCATTACTTTAATCCACCACAAATACTCTTCAATGACACCTTTGTCTAATGCGATCTCTAAAGCTGAAGTATGATGAGGCTGGGAACTATCCGTCTCAAACTCGCTCATATGTTGAGTGTGAAGAAAAGAGGAACAGAATACACAGTAGCTTAATATTAAATATTTCCAGGTCAGATACAAGTCGTGGCGGTCATAAAAATTGGTGCATTTGTAGCGGAGCAGCCGGCAATATTATACACGACGATACATATCGAGCCATGCTACCGGCGTTTTCGAACAGCCGCAGCTCAGATACGAAAGACAACAAGTGTAAGCAATAGGTGGTGTGTTGCGATGTTCTCCGAGTGGAGCACACGGTATAATTTAATCCGAGCGAGCCCGTTAATCTGGGATCACCGCAGCGTCGCGGAGTGCCTGCACTTATTGTTTATAGCATTGTTCTGCGTGTTGCACATTCATATCATATCATACCACAGGTATAGTACAAGTATGAAAATCCCTGGCCGCAAATAGCATAGGCATTCAATAGACAAAAAAAGTTTCTTTAAAAATTGTGCCTTAATGTCGACTATTACTGAATCATCACTGTTCCAGTGTGAGTTATATAGATAGTTGTGGATTCGTTAACCACAACAGGCATCATTAGTAAATATAAACATGCAAGATGATATAATTCAGTAGTGAACTACTAAACTCAGTTATTAACAAACAGTCCTCTCTTAACAAGTAAAATTTACACAAGGGGGCCAACTATGATCGTTCAAGCATCGCGAGTTCAGAACTTCTTAACTTTGACGTTTAATTTTACGGTACCAAACTGAAACGTCAAAGCTCAGAAATTCTTAATACGCTCTGCTTAAACCGATGATGTTAGGCTCAGGATTTGGTAAAATTAAGCACCAATGAGGTTTGATATTCATGTGATGTCTATCTTTACGGTTGGAACTGTGAGACAGTGAGGAAACATTTAGAATAGATCTGATTTGAGATAGAGCACCCTTGACATGACAAATGTACAAAAAACACGTTTGTCATTGTTTTGTAGTAAGTACCGCAAGCCCAATGGTAGGCATTTGTAACTGGTACAGTGCAGGCACTTGTTAGCCGCGGTTTCCACAAAGCGTCGCGGAAACTAGCGCGGCACACGTACTCAGCTACGTGATCGTCAACAGCGCACTAAAATATATAAAAATACTATTTGCATGAGAGCGTGCGCGAGATGGCGCCGCGCTGCTGCGCACGCACAGACGGCCGCCACCATGCATACATACACCGTACACGCATGGCTGTGAGAACAAACACTCATTTAGATATATTCATTCATCATCAGATTTAATACCTGATACTGGGCCCATAAGGATATTATAAGATACTATTTGACTATGGAATCCAAAATTACGCATTCAATTTTATTGGAAGTAACGACTCGGAACCAGAGACAATGAACTTATTCAGAAATAATTATGTCCACGACATGAACTGCAACAAAATGTATATTTAATGAACATTCGTCGTTGTGCCTCCAAGTTGTTGTCAGAGCTTGTATTTTAGGCAGATGTAGCAGTCCCGCGATGTGCAGTGATAACCCGCGACGTGCCAGCGCGGCCTATTAGCGACGGCGCAGTGCCGCGCCGCCGCAACCAGCCGCGCCGTCCCAGGGACAAGTTTGTTACTCCAACTCTCAGGTACCTCCACTGTGAACTCTCCTCCTAATTCAGCTATTTTGACAAAGCATTCTACATCAATTTGTTGAGATGGTCAGATATTTAAAGCAATTTCTAATTTATTTCATACAAAATAAGGATGTCATATATCTTATCATTTAACGTTTCTACATGAGGACTTCATGTCACAGCTTTCCGCGTGGCCTCTCTTCGTGCCTCACTACTTACTACTCAAGATTAGGTTCAACATTATCGCAAATCGGTCCATCCATCTCACACAGAATGTAAAAAGAATTGTTGGTTAATTAATCTATAAAAACCTGATAAACAGTCACATCAGGTTAAACAATAATGATGAGACAATTATGTAATATTCCGCGTATACATATGGACGTATTGATGCTACAGCGAGAGTGCTCATTAATAATGAAACACAGGCAGCTTATCCGAAATAGACTGTAGACTTCGCTCAGTTCCCACGTGGCTGGTCAACGAATGCCAAATCGTAGGCTTCCCATCACGATATAGACATGGGAGGTGATGTGTGCATGTGTAATAGCCATTTAGGTAGGCTGTGGAGAGTGGCAGATTCCAGAGCATTAGGTATTCAGGCGGGCGGGCGGGTGTTGCCGGGCGCGGTCACGCGGAGGAGCCGCACGTACCGAGGAGTTTCTAACGTTTGTCGTGAAGGCTCCACGGGCACTGCTTGCTATGCGGCGCGCGCGCACTCGCCCGCGGAATCACAATCGACACTCTCGGTAATAACTCGTAGAATGGTCGCGCGCTGCGGAATCGACAATTAGGCAGCCGCCGCCGGCTCGAGGACTGCTGCTCTTTGTTCCACCAACCTTGGCCGAGAAGGTCGGCTGCGCGCATGGCTCCACCACCAACCTTCCACACTTGCAGCGCGTCATATCGAGGACTGTGAAGCAATCCTCCCTTGAATTTTATAGAACTTGCGGCAAACATTTGATCAATTAAGATGAAACAAAAAATACGAGTCAAAAAAACGGCTCTATTTGTACAAATTACGACTTAATTAATTATGCATGTATTTATGATAACATAATGTAATATAAACGATTAGTTTAATAAGATTAGATAATAAGAACGCTTGTGACATAATAATGAGGAAGCCAGTGAGCCGCGAGACGTCGACATTAGATGGAAACTGTCAAACAGTGTCATCAAGTGAAGCAGAAGTGACATCACAGTAATGACAATAATTATTATAATCGGCGAGAAACTTTACTAGTAGCCCAAGAAAAATAACAAACATCGTTTTGTATTCATGCAATTCATGGCAACGTTACGGCGACGACGGCATTATTCAGATCCGATCGAACGCGTCAATCATTCCTCACCTTGGACCCGAAATACATCACCCATCCACAATAGGGCTGAACAAATCCCGACTCTATACTCAAAGTGACAAGTGTCATTATAACCAGGCTCTCAGTTCGGATGTAAGCAAAAGGTAATATTTAATAGGTCCATAGTAATGATGCAGCTGGTGACGAAGGAAACTCCGCATGTATTTATTTAAATTTATGAGAATCGGTATGAAAATAAAGCTGTGTCCATGCACTGCCCAGTGGCTAATGCTTATTAACTTTAACTACTTACAAATGTATCGGATTATCGTATCATATTGCACATTGAGAATCAACATATTTCACTTGATAATATTGGCATACTGTAATGTACGTAGTCAAATTCGTAGCAATTCCAAACCTCTCTAAATATATTTCAACTTAGTTTTGCACATACATCAATATACTCTCGCCATCCCAAAAGGGTCTCCGAAGGGGAATAAGCAGAGATGTTGTAACAATGATACTTTTCTCCGATGATTAAGTGCCACCGTGACAGATGCGGAATCCAAGGCAAGGCACTATACGTCTTTGAATCACTTCCTAGACATGAAGATTTCGCAATTTTGTCCTTCACTGAAAAGCTCGTGGTCTGAAATCCATCACTAAAATTTATTCAAAAAATTTTATAAACCTAATATGACCTTAAACTTTTATTAAGTATACCTAGCAATTAGAATAATTGACACACCAATGTTACTTTTGTAAGTGAATATTTAATACGCGTGTCTTAAAATAGTATCATTGTGACCGCAGCCGTAGCGCTCAGTGTTACACACACACACTAAATAATTCATTAATTTACCCCATATCAATCTCTTCTCAACAAAATCACAATACATAAAGCTCTTTAAAAATTCTGATCGAAATCATGTGATATTAGCCTTATACATTACATCGGATTTTAGCAACATTGCACAACGACTAATTGCTACACCTACGTTTGTGTACACGTCACGAGATCATTACTTGTGGTGACCAATTTTTATTTAGTAGTATATTATTTTATAGTTATTTGATATTGTCGAGTTAGCGGCTACGATTTGAATTTTTTGACCGAAAATATTTATCAATTTCGTTTTGATAGGTCGTTTAGATAATCAGCTCGGTGACAAATATCATGTTATCACGCGTAGAGTAGTCTATAGCGATCGGTGTCGTAGCTTTTCCCCGACAAAATACGATGAACATACGGCTTCCTTGTTCGTTGTAATGGTACGTCCGTTCATAACCACGAACCCGTGGCCGTGATCCCGCATATATCATATCTGTAATATTGGCTACTAAAGCAAAGGCTATTATCAAAATTACCATGTATACACACATGTACACATTTAATGAACGTTTGCAGTTACCTATGCGCAGCCGCTTGCACCCGCGGCTTGAAATCCGTAGGTACATTATCAATTCTTAGTTCATAATATTGTTTGGTGTATAGGACAGCGTGAGCCCGTAGCTACACGGGGAGTTGTTGGTCGTCAGTCGCCAGGAAGCCACGTCGTCGCTACGTGCTGCCTGCGCGTCCACTTCTTGGTACTATAGCTGTTCTTTCGATCAACAGTCTGGGACTATCAAATCAACATTACTGTCGCGGTCACTAAGCTACTTTGCTCCAAGTCAATCAAATACCTTATAACATATTATTATGTCAAAGTCAACACTATACTCCGTTAACGATTATTTTATGAGATCCATATTATTAGCTATCTTGCCACAATGGAGTACCTAGGCAAAAGTGATATCAACGCTTTCTTCGCATTTCTTATATATTCAAATTGTTTTGTACAGCCACCATAAACTATAGTACCTGGTTGACCGAGATGTGCACGGTTTCTTTTTCTCACAAAAAACAAAAATTTTTCCCTCAAAAGAAAAAACTTGAAGTTTTCTCAAAAAAGCTAGTAGTAAAAAAAAGAGGAACCCGAGATCCAGATTCTATATATGTATATATATATATACAAGAATTGCTCGTTTAAAGGTATAAGATGACAACAAAATTAAAATGTGTGTTAGCGGCAATTCTCTGCACACCTACGATCAGCAGCTACTGCGGGCTATCTGTTTAATAACTAATGGCTAATGATGTTGTATACAATATTTATACTCGTATCTGTGCACACTCTGAAGATTGACCGCATCTATAGTGCTTTCTGTAGGTGCAACTAATAAATTTACTTCCTCCTCTTAACTCTGAAGGTTTCCAGTTAGTGGCGCAGGTCTTATACGTTTGACTAAAATAACTACTTAAGCACTTTCTTGTCTTGCCTAGGATTGTGACATAAAATACAATATATATGTATGTGTGAGAAACAAACGGGTCTCCGGCGCACGTCGTACACGTCACGTCGCGAGGAACGTAAAAATCACATTTCCGGTCCTTGAGCACAGATAAAGGGCTGAGCCCGCGTCCCGGGACTGCCTAATGAGACCCGCTCCCGACCACGGATATATATATACACACATATTACGTACGCATTACTTTATGTAAATACCTACTCAAACTTGACATATGACATATCTTGAAACACTAGTTTGTAAACGATATCCTAGTGTCCGTGGTGATCAGTAGAACCTCACTGATATGCAAAACCGCATGATGAGATGACAGTATTTATTGCATGACTGATGGGAGGAGCACTACAACTGGCTGATCTGGTGGTGTTTATTAAAATACTAGCTGTGCCCTGCGGTTTCACCCGCGTATATTTAGTTTCATGCTTTATGCCGCGGAACCCTAATATTTTTAATAAATAAAAGTAAAAAAAAATTTTCTCTGTCTGTCTGTTTTTCTGTCTGTCTGTCTGTCTTTCTGTCTGTCTGTCTGTCTGTATGTTCCGGGTAATCTCTGAAACGGCTAGACTGATTTTAACGGGACTTTCACTGGCAGATAGCTAATGTTACCATGGGCTTTTTATTTATAAAGAAAATTTAGGGTTCCGCGGTAATCAAATTAAATCTACGCGGGTGAAACCGCAGGGCACAGCTAGTCTTATATATAAAAATGAATCCCCATTTCCCTTGGTCACGGCATCACGCGTGAACGGCTGGACCGATTCTACCGGGACTTTTACTGGCAGAGAGCTGCAGTTTCAAGGAGTGTTTTAGGCTAATTTTATTAAAAAAACAGCATGAAACTAAATCTACGCGGGTGAAACCGCGAGGCACAGCTAGTAGCTTATAAAAATGATGTATATATGCGGTAGACCACAACGTGACACCCCTTACTGACATTACGCCGACTCGCGCGTCTGTGTGAGTGTGTTATTTGGCACGGTTTGTTCGTAGATTCCGTACTGCTTGTAGTAAGCTTATATGTATTCTGTCCTTCTGTGATGGCGTGAGCATATTTTTTTATGATATTATGTATTTAAGTGTATTCATGCATCATGGGACTTTAACCAAATTCATTAATAAAAAATGTCCTCAGAATGTTTGTATTGTGAGAGCTTTCATAGAATCCAAATAGCATCTGTGACTTATGAATGTGTATTGCACAATGAGTGTACGTGCACGAGTTGTATGTAGTGCGATATAGAGTGCTCCGGTGACATTCGTCACCCTCTTTCAATACATATTATTCCTTTGTCTTCAGTTCCGATCTGCAATGCGACCTTAATTATATAATTGGACACATGTCAGCTCGCAGATATCATTTTGCTATCGATGGCATTTTGTATTCGAGTACACGCCAGTAAAATAGCACCTGTGTAATATACAGCACACAAAAAATATATGTCGCAGCGCGCAAATGGCCATAAAGCAGTCATCCATCGATCAAGGAACGGTCTCGCCATACATATAGCAGATAATGTGCGGCCGCGATCGGTGGCGCAACACCGCAACACCTCGCCTCGCTGTACTAAGCTGGTATACTAGTTATACGTCCACGCCGCCCGCTCGACCCACACACTAATTACACAATTTGCGTATCATTCGCCGGAATTAGCTTATGACAAGACTCAACAACTACCGACCTAACCGCACGCGCTCTTGACATCCTGAAACCGAGTCAATAGCAAGGCATTTAAGGCGGATATTGGTGTGCGCGCTATGTAGGGTCTTAGAGGCGCAGCTAAGACATTGTCGGAATGGCTGATTCCTATTGTAATGTATGCTAAGCTGCTGCGACCGCGACAATTAGGCTACGATGTGCCGGCCACGGCCGCGTCGTGTCCTCGCTCCGTCACGCTGAATTGCGAACACCAATTAGTGGCTCATCGATGCATCGTTAACTTGTTTATTTTATCACGACCGCATCTGCTATGCCTAGGATGAGCCGCGCCACCGAGTGCATGCTAAGCCGGGGAAACTAACGTGGGACTGATAGGACCTTGTGAAGTCTCCGTTGGGGGCTATTTATAGACGCGTGGGCATCACCGTAACGAGAGATTTGAAGAAGAGCACCGGTGGATGAGCTCTATTAACCAAATTTCCAATTCAAACCACGTTATTAATAAGGAGAGAGGTCGGGCGCTCGTGATCGGCTCCTACGCCGCGCGCCCGACACGAACAAAATAGTCGAAAAAGGTAAGCGCGCGGTCGTGACGGGAATGTCGCTGATGTTATGTATTTCAGGTCGCACTCATTGTATTTTAAACCGCCATTGTTTCGTATTTCGCGCCTGCGCGGCAGAATGCTCGCCCCGCCCGTACCTCGTATATCGCTTTGAACCATCAATCAAAGCGATGCGGACGCGTCACTCTATAAATAGTTGCAGTTTTGTGCGAGGAGCGTCGCGGTGTCGCAGTAAGTTACGGCGAGTGATGGCCGGCGGGAGGAGGGCGGCGCGGGCGCACGTGGCCGCCGCCTCTCCCACGGCCGCGATTGATTAACGGTGCGGTTCGCGCTAGCACCGTGCGCACTCCGCACCGACGTGACAATGGCCTACGAGCTAATATCACAATGTGAGCTCACTTTCGGCCAATGTCGCCTCCGTGTCGTATGTGACTCAATTGCAATACTAATCCCCTCTTATCAGGTGCTCACATCATAGGCATAATAGAAAGAGTCAAATATCATAGTCGACAAATATATTTAACATCCGCTCTTTTCTCAAATCCACGCTTACACACACGACATTAGACTAAACAACACAACTACGAAATAATTTTAGAGGTGTTCTTACGATATCATACAGACACCATCAATGGCCATACAGCAACCAAATTGAGTACTTAAGTACAAGTGAGGCTTGACGATGGACGTAAAGCCTCGCAAGATGTTGGAAGTGTTCACATGTACGTCAAATACACTGTGTTGGTTTGACACCTATGTGATTTACTAATAGGCTTATAGTAATTTTTTCAATTAGTGTTCCAAGTGTCCCTTATTTTAAATAAAATGATTTGATTTGATTATATAAATCCAAGTGTATACACGCAACATCAGCTGGAGGCTATGTCTCGGAGCGGCGGCGCGGCGGTGGTTGGCGACGCGCGCGCGATCACCGCGATAGAGCACGCGCGCCGCCGCCGCCTGGGAACACAGGACGCTGCTGCCACTGCTCAAGGCTACAACACACAACATTCTATACGCACTCCACGCTTGCTGCAAGTCTAAGCCTATTTTTCCAAGTTTGCTCGCCTGCACGGATAGAGTTAAATATACATCCCGTTACATTTGTCGTTACCAATTTTTAAATAAATACAACGTGTTGATAAATGAAGTTATTTTCCTCACCATCAAAACGTGCATAAAACTATAATAACTCCATATTCATATACAAAATATTTAAATGCCCTCTAATTCCATGAAAATACGCCATGTGTTTATTTATTCACTACTTCTATGAGCAGCTCGTGCCTACGATGACACTTCACTTCCGTCCATTCACAGTGTTATCTCGAGAGTCAGCGAGGCCGCTCCTTATCTACTTGTCTCACTCTCAGTACCTTGATTAGTAATCCAGTAGTCCTCTCGTCGTCCTTTTACGTGTGCTTTAACACCATTAATCTCTTTAATCTGAGTTAGCTTGGTTTGTATGTGAGCGCTCATCGGGATGTGGTGCGCGCGCCGCTAACGGGGGCTCGCTCTATCAGCCGGCAGATGATCGCTTACGATTCATTTACAGTGTTCACACCGTGAGCACGTGACGACGGACGGTGGCCAGCTCTGGTGTAGTCTCATTTTACACATTCAAATACCAATTCAGGAAATATAATTCTGAATGCTGTCGGATCCTAGCAGTCTGTCCGAGCAGTCTTGATTTGAACTGGGGCCTTACCATGAGATGATGAGCTCTTATTGCCAAGATAGTTTCACTCATTTATGAGACAGATGCATGTGACGTGCATACATCTGTCACTGTTGCACAACTGAATTAACATTGCAATAAGAGCTCATGGTTGGGCCCCAGAACAGGTCGCACCATATCCCTCTCAGAACTTTGTAATCACTCTCTATTATTTAAGTTAAAGGTCGCCTAAATTATCATCAACTGTATAATTAAAGTATCCAAAAACAGGTATTTTGGTTTGCTTAGAACTTGATTTAGTTAAAATATCTTTGCTACTCTTTACAATATAGTCCAGAATTGCATATCATTCACTTTGTGACAGTTAAAAGTAATTTGTTTGCAAAGATAAGACAAAGTTCCACTAGAAAGTATTATAGCATGAGAGTGGGTGCAACTAGTCGATTGCAAGTGCAGAGACACCGTGATCAGGGAAAGCCTAGCCTCCCCTGACTAGCAAGTAGCTTTCATAGGCTTAATTACTTCAAAACACATTGGTTGGACAGAAAAGAAAACTGTATATTACCTACTAGTTATTTTTCGTAAGCCTTTATTCAAGATATATAAATGTTTGATGTATAATATGTGCAGACTAGGTTCGTGAGCGGCTGGTATGCAGCGTGGCGCCAAAATTCCCGTCGCGACTATAAAAGCTAACGGTAGGACGACCTCTAGCCGCGGTCACAAAACAGAAAGGCAACATACGGGCGGCTTCTTAAATTGGATCCGGAATCGTACTCACATATACGCTCTGTAACGAAGATCTTGGCTCAAGTCAGGGTAATTGTAATAGTCACTGTATATTGTGACAATTCTTCGCCTGCGCCTTGTGTGTGTGCACCGTTCCCGACAATAGCTATATAGGAGCTGATCTTCTGTAAGTTTTTATTTGGTTGGCGACGAAGGCGCCGGCTACATCACGAAATAAGTTTCGCTAATCTGACTTAAGACCGAACTGAGTATATTATACTCCTATTGGAACACTATTAGGTAGTCATCACCAGCAGTAAGTACATTAATCAGCTATGCACGAATAGGTTGTTACTCAATTATGCTCGTTATTCGTCATCATTACCGGCAACTAATTGCATATTTTTTATTGAACTTTTATTATTGAACCTAGTACTTTTACAAAATCGAATCATGCTAAAAAAAATTTTATAGCTACCTATCTATTCCTTCGGTTTTACATTTGTTGGATTGACGACAAAACCTTAACTAAACTCTGTATGTTATTAAGCGATAATACTGTGGTGAACGTGGAGCTCAAGCGACGCAAATGCGAATCCCAGCGGTCTGTACCAATTATATTTTATTTAAACTTAAGTTCAGTAATGAGGATCACAAAATATTAATCTGAACAGAGAAAAAAATACTTAGAGCTGCACATAGGAATATAATGTATCTAATTAAACGACATGTCTTAAATAGTTGCAGCGGCTCAGGGGCCGGCGCTTGAGCTTGTCACATCGCGAGGCAATAATGTAAAGCAATCCAAACAAGCAGCGGTGAGTGTGTACAATGTGAGGTTCAACGTCTCTCGGCCCTCGGCGCGACGCGAGTGAGTTGACACCGCAACGAATCAACAGAGAGCCCACGGACAAACAGTCCGACACCATCCGACACCAGCCGGCCATTGTGCCAGCGACGGTCATTACGTGACACCTTCTGTGCGACCAACTACTTTTAAATACCCCTCTTTGTAGCGATGTGAGGCGACGTGTGTACACAGCGCGGTGACTTTGTGGTCCCGTTCGGTGCCGCTCGGCAAACAGCGCGCGGCAACACTTCTTCAATATTAGAACAAGAGGCGCGCAAACACGCCGTTCCCGGTACTGCGGTGGGAGCCGCGGCCCCAGCTCCCGCGCACCTGTTCCTCGCATCTTCCTACAATATATGCACTTCACAAGTAGCTCTCACTCCACAACTACATGAGGTTTTAACTTATTATATTTTTTATTTACCTATCTATAACAATGTCTTTTCAGCTGGACCACACCTCCAATTTAGTAGGCGAATTGATTTTTCGCAAAAGTGCTCTTTGGGTCTACATCACAATGATTACAAAAAAGTTTTAACAGTCAGTTTGGGCCAAAGTTTGTAGAAAGTTATTCTCAAAGTCCTGATTTAAGAACTGGGATCACATTTAAGTGATTCATCTCATTAGTAAGCAGCCGCTTTTATGTGGCACGTTTAATCTTTACGACTTTCCAGTTGCATTCAATGTTACAACAGCGGTTGAAAAAATATCGCGACAGCGGGACCGACGGACCGATGAAACCCTTCAAAAACAAAAGCAGTGCGGACTCATCATTTAAGGACAGGACAGACGAATCGTATCAATACGCTGATGGAACTTTTAGGGACGTATAAAATACGAAGTCATTGTCTTTTTTGCGCGTTTGGTTTGCGCGCTGGAGCGTCGCACGGAATACCAACAAGGTGCGCCGCGCGCAGGAATGCGCCTGCGCCATTCGCGGGACGCCTGTCACACGACTCACCCGCAGCTACTCTCATCACTCGCCATCAAACCTTCCACCTGATGCCTTTAATGCACACTTTCCTAAAACTATCTCACATCCTCACCAACCGGTGTGCACCATCACGGCGAACGAGCACGCAATTCTGTGCCTTATATCTTAAGCAGTATGTTCTACGACAAAGTTACAAAGTACACATTGTCATATCCATCCAAGACGGTGTCTTCGGTCGAGTTACGAACATATGGATAGCAATGCCAATAACGTTTTTAAATTATAATTTCTTTGTCAATCTCATCTTGCGGAATGTTGAACTTTCAATCTTATGTGTAATATTTTTTTTAGATTTAAATTACTTAATTATTTAACAATGATTTGCCAACGCAAAACTTTGGTTGCTCCATGATGTTGTGTGATGGATGTGGCATGCAAGCGGCCAGCGGCGGCCGTTGAACCAAGTGTACAATATGAATAATAATTGGAGCAGAGTGGTATGTACGGTGCGCCATGCTGGAGCGAGGGTATTGTCTACTGTCGCCAACTTTCCAGCGCGTCGTACAAATGTGACCGATACGTAATCACGCGCAGAGCCGCATTTATAATTAACCTCAGACTGCGGAGAAATTGTTTAGCGAAAGCGGACGAGTGTGAAACGACATTCAACTATCTTTTATCCTAATCGAACGTTGTCCACAATATGGAGTGAAGGCACAAGTAACGAGACACAAATCTATCTTTTATATATAAAAATGAATCCCCATTTCCCTTAGTCACGGCATCACACAAAAACGGCTGGATGGATTGTAACGGGATTTCACTGGCAGATAGCTCATGTTTCAAGGAGTGTTTTAGGCTAAATTGTTTAAAAAAACATATTTGCGGGACTCAAAACAATCGAGACAGCAGCTAATACTTACTTGCATAGTGTGGAACAGACTCTCTCCGAAGTTTATGTAATGTTTTAACAATAGGGCTAGATTGTTTTATTTCCATCGTGATAGTCGACGAGGTACAGTACGACAGTGTTTACAAAACATTTGTATGTAGTGAAAGCACTATTAGAAGCTTAATGAGTCCATAACTCGCGGCAGTTTGCTCGTGTGGTACGTTTAGTGAATTCGTCAGTTACGAGAGGAGCTGGTGATGCTATATCACTAGCTATATAACGTATGTATATGTACTCGAGCAGGTACTATTGTAGTGGCGACAGCCGCCGTCTGCCCGCTACCTCACGCATGAGACGCTCAAACTACTCACCTGAAACAAGTAAATATTCGTGCGGACACTCAGAACGAACATTGGAACATGTGACGGCACTGTTGGTTGGTAGTTAGTGTATGCCAACCAATATATAATACTAACACAAAATCAAAATATCTAACAGCTACACTGGGTGTCGCGGGTTTGATTCTCGTGTCAAGGTAAACATTTTATGCGATGAGCAGTTTGTGTTTGCCTTTTGTCTGAGTCATTGGTATTTTATCCTTTATAGAATCCGTATTACAAGCATTGCTTCGTTTGGGACTAGACAGTGGTGTGTGATAATGTCCTATTATTATTTATTAATTGAAATAATAATTTTACCCAATCTGATTCTAGAGCATATCACGCTGAACAACAATTTTTGGTCAAGAAGTTATCCAAGCCTTCACAGAACACTTCAACCAGGTGACAGCGTCAGAATTATCAATTCGCCTGAAATAATTGTAGGCCATAATGGTGGAGCTCACCCTAAAATATTAAACGGTTACCGTAACCCATAATTGCTTGTATCATAATAACAAACAGAAAACCATGGGGTTTATGTTGTGATTATTTTGTCTCATTACAGGTTAAAATATATAGCCAGTCATACAGAAAATCAAGGCAAATAATCTTAGAGTAATGTTGTGTTCCTGCCGTGAGTACAGTCGCCAGTGCTCTGAGACAACTACTTTTATACTTAAATATTTCATGTAACATCTAAAAAGCCTAATGTTGTCTACCATTAGATTAGTTAGTCAGTTCTCGAGCCAATAGGTTGAGCACCGCTTGCCGTCGACAACTGACAAGAAATGCGCGTCCTCATTACGCATTCCGTGCTCGTCTATACAATATTTATGTCAGTCAGCTCTGTTTTTAGACCTCTGTGGTCGCTCCTGCAGCCGCCAGCCTCGGCACCGCACACCTACACACCACACCGACTACTCCACACACAGCAACTGTAAAATTATTGTGACATTTTATCATGAACTTACAATTACCTAGGTACTAGTACTGTCTATGCATACATACTTCTATATAAAAGCCGAAGGAGTTTTGTGTTGTATAAGAAACGTTGTCTTGGTTGTAGACTTACAGTACAGGAGACAATACCACTGTAATTTTGAAAATATAATAATACAGAATCTTCATTATAATGTGCATTTCAATTAAACTTCTGATCATTATGTATCTTTCCAAACATTATATGTCTAAAGTAAATATCTTAAAAGTTTGAATAGATACATATATTGATTTTTCAGTTGTCGGGTTATAGATTTGAAACTTTTATTTTTGTCAATTTGGACACAACTCTAGTTACAATGTCCATGGTAAGTGTAGTCCCTACATTAGTTGGTGGATGTGTTCGTCCATAGTTGGTGGGTATGTGTCTGTCAGCAAGACGTGTGACATAAGAGCCAGCGGCGGCAGGAAACATTCATCTGAGCATCCTGCGACGTGCGCCGCCGCCCGACGGCTCCGGGCCCGCGCACACGTGACCACTCCGGCGGTACTGCTCACATACACTATTATGTATTGTATACTGCATTTATGTACACAACCAAAGCACATAGCACAACATTCGACCATATTCAAATTTAAGTTTACAACTTCCATTATTTTAAATTGCTTTAAAAAGTCAACGATTTGTGAATTTGAATGGAGAGATTATAAAATCACTTATAGATATAAACGTTTATTTACATTTCTTAATTATACCATTCATTACTGAAGTAGAATCTGGTATTTTCCGCCAATAACCCCGCCTAAAGAAGTTCTAGATGCTACTTAGTGGTGTTCTGTGCGCAATATATGCAGGACACGAGGCAAGCAGTGGTTATTAAGTACCGTGTATGAGTGTAAGCAGTTGTCAGCTAATTGCAGCAAGCGAGGTCGGGTCAGAGGCCGACCGCGGCCATTGTGTGCAGCTTTGCCACTCGTATTGTTCCACTCATTATACAAACACTATCTATGGTCCTTAGTTAGTTTGCTGCGCGCTATCTGCGGCTCATCCTACGAACGTTATGAATACCTAGACGTGAACATACATTATAGTTGACCTGCAATATAACAAAGCACACTAGAAAAGATTCAGAAAATATATTTCCATAAGAACAATTTTCAGTCTACAACGATAAAATGAACACGAGAGCCGACATGGGTTGCACACAGCCGCACGCGCAACTCGCACACGGCACTCAGCGTCACGTACGCAGCGAGTGTACCGGCCAGGATAGCTGGGCCTGCCGGAGTTCTTGGAGTGTGCGTCGTTGTTCGACGGAGTACAGAGGCACTGTCTATGCTGGGGGTAGAGGTATGTTGGTTGTGTCGAGTCGGCTCAAGTGAGAGCCATTGTTTTTCACTTGGCGGGTTTTTTCGCTCGGCGTGTAATAGCTTGGCCAATGGGTAGCGAGCGCCACGTCTATTGGTCGGAAGCGCGGGGGCGGGACGCTCGCGAATCTTCGCGCCTTGTGCGACATGTGTTTGTTTTTAGAATGAGCCCGCTTTACCCAGTTGTTGCATTTCACCATTACTCAAATATGGTGGATAACGAGTCGACAATTTTTTTATACTATGAACTATAACAAACAAGGTATACTGTTAGCTCAGCGTCTCATAAAAAGCACGAAACCTTACTCACCGCATGAGCATAAACACTAGCACCGCCAATTCGCATGTTTTTTAAGGTGTAATCGTAAAACGACTTCATGAAAGGTCCTGAATTATCAATGTCAGTAACTGAACCAGGAAAATAAGATTAAGCTAACCTAGATATTAGGATAGTTGTAACTGTTACCGGGATGAAATTGATTATCAGTGTACGTATATGTTGCAGTTCACTACTAAGGAAACTCTTACTCAAAACGACTTCTTACTGCTAGGCAATATTACTTTTACTGGTATGAAAACTTAAAATGAAAAATAGTTATTCAGTTTAGGCCCTTGTAAGGCACTTATGAAAGTCGAGAATTTACCACCGGTTCGGAAACTAGCCTTCTGAGAAGAACCGGCAAGAAACTCAGCCAGGCAACATGTACATATCATCGAAACAATATAAATCATATGAAATCATCATACAAAATCAAATTTGATAATAGGTATAAATATTCACAATAGTGACAAATTGTATTAGCATGCAAGTCAGTATAAAACAAAATCAAATAGAAAAAAAAAAAAACAATACCAGATAGATTTACAAGTGTTTGCATACCATGTATTTGCCAGGAGCTACTTGTGCAGAGTGATTTACCTAGTTCCATATATCAATACATATCTTATAAAAATATGAATAAATATCACTATGATTATTATGAAACAACGTTCATAAGCATAAAACGTTCAGGTAAAAAAAATACTGTTACCTATATATAATTGATGATAATATAAATGTTTGGTATACGAGGCCAGTGAGCACAGCGGTGGTGGTGTACAGTGAGTGCAGCGCGGCGCAGGAAGCGGCGTCGTGCGCGAGCAACTCACGACATGTCAATAACGCGCCACGCGGGTGTTCCGCCCGTGGGAGCGCCCCACACACAATCCCAATACTTCATCACACATCACATGTACCGCGACACTTAATCTAACTGATAAGGCTCATAGGAGAGTGGGATCTTGCAAAACCTCCAACTCACTATAGACAGCTAAGTTGTATATCAAGTGATGAGGTGATCTAGAGCTAGGAGCAGTACAGTGATACCGAAGGTCGACGTGGTCATGGTCCAACTCGGTCTTAGTTGAACCATGATGGGATAATGATGATTATGATTATGAGATGGGATGGATTTTAGGTTTGCTTGCTTGATACTTTTTGCCTTATGATATGAAAATATGCATGGAAGTGGTTGCCTGTTACAAGCCTAATATACTCGGCAGTTGACTTATTGAGATTGTAGAAGAATTATTTTCTAACAAAGTGATTCTTCACTTTCCAAAATACTTGTTTCTAGAATTTTTACTGTGGTTAGGTATATTGATGCCTGTATTCGAACATTGTAGTTTGTAACAGCCGACGACCGAGCAACGCAAGTTCAAATTGCAAGTTTTTAGTGTTTGAGGCAGCGATGAAGTTACCGTCTATCACCATGTCATTTTGGGTGGAACAGAACCCATTGGTGAATTTTACAGGGAGTCTTAGTTGCTTTAACATATTTATTTATTTATTTATTTATTTATTTATTTTAGACAACATATAAACTTACAGCTAACGCCAACACATTTATACATTTAGTTAACAATTCAACAGTGATAATAAGTAGGATGAAGTACAATAGTTACGACATGTATAGTCTAATTCTTTGAATTAGACTTGGCATGGTGTCTGCAAATACGTCAGCATCTTGACAATTTGAAAGAAAGTTGTTTAGTAAACACATGGCCCTGGCTGTGGGAGCGTTACTAGCGTGGCGCGTGCGCAGGGTCGACATCGCGAACAACGTATGCCGGCGGCGGCCAGCCCCACGCATATAGTTACGCGGAACGTATAGACTAAACCTCTTAGTAACTTCAGGATTATCTACTTTATTACGTAATAACAGTATGTAATGAATGGCTAGTAACAATTTTCGCCTCAGTTGCAGACTGTCCAGACCCACCATACCATTGATAAAGAGTGAAGGATAAAGGAATGGATAAAATCCGAGTTTTTTCTTATAAAGGAAGCGTGCAAATTTCTTATGAACTTTCTCTATGCACTGAGAATGCTTTTCGGTATCTGGATCCCAGACGATAGAGCCATATTCAAGCTTGCTCCTTACGAAGGCATTATAGAGCACTATAGCAACCCTTGGCTCTTGGAATTGGGAGCCGATACGCATAATGAACCCAAGTGATTTGCTAGCTTGTTTACATGTAGCCAAAATATGAGAGTGGAAGTTAAGTTTGCTGTCGAGTGTCAGTCCTAGGTCCTCATTTACCCTGACAGCAGGCACTTTGCCCACCATATAAGTGGCTTCGATAGGAACGCGCGAGCGGCTAAATGTTATCATTTTACATTTTGCGCAGTTAAAAGACATGTTATTATCCTCCGCCCATTTAACAACCGCGTCTATGTCCTGTTGCAATGCTACACAGTCTTCCTCTCTGGATATGGGTAGGAATAGTTTAAGGTCGTCAGCAAACAAAAGACATTTCGCATTTTTTATGACAGCTGGAATTATATGTGAATATGTGTTTAAAATTCCTCAAATACCTTAAGTTTTCCTTAGAATTATATAGTAGTACTGGCATTGCCCCGCGGTTTCACCCGCATAGATTTAATTTCATAGTTGACTTGATTTTGCTGAACCCTATTTCTTTTTAAATTAAAGTAGTCTAGTTACTCCTTGTAACATCATCTATCTGCCAGTATAGTCTCGGTAAAATCGGTCCAACCTTTTCGGAGATTCAGACAGACAGAGAAGAAAAATAAAATAGTTTTTTGTAAGTAGGTACTTACCGTTTATACTTTCATGTACATTTTGTGAAAAGTTATCATTTTGAAATTGCTATAGAACTTAGGACACCCTTAAAAAATACCGTTTGAACTATTGATGCAGGCAAGTAATTGGTGATAATATATTCAGCATAAAAATCTTTTTTGAATTATGTTAAAGCAGAGACAATCACAATGAGTGTACAAAATGTTTGTGTTGGCGACACTCAGACTGAGTCCAATTACGTTGGAGTGAGAGGTGTGAAAGTGTACTTAGTCGGAGTGGTCGCCCTCTGATGCGCGGTAATGACGATTGTTTTGTTTGCGTATGCAAAGGGCCGGCTCGTGCCGGATAAAAATATAGCCTTCTGTTGAACACCCGCGCTACACTTCACTGCGGCGCGGCTGGTCCCCGCGTAGGGCTGACAGACTATGTTCAAGTCCCACCACGGATCTCGGCGTCGACTGATTATAACACCTATCATTTTGTGTGATTTGGTGTTCAGTTCCAACATTTTTCAAAGTGTCAAAGTTTGTATTTAGGATGATCTCATCCCACCCTCTATCGACGTGGGGTGGACGTGTTTAATTTGCCTTCATAACTTAAATCCAAATATGATGTGTATTTAACAAGTGCAGCCCTGGGCAGAGTTCATAGCCCGTCGCCGAGTGTTTCACATTTACATGAGCGGCACCCTCGCAGAGCAAACTTAATATCGCGGAGAGCGCTCGAGCGGTGGCTCTCAACTCCTCGCTTCGTTTCAATTCTCAAGCATTGCAAAACTCGACTACAGTCATTGTCGATGAAAGTGATACACAAATATATTTACTGAAGAGCACGACTCCTAAAATTTGCCCTTCTGCCTTAGCATTGCGAATCTGTCGAAGAATGTATTTACGGTTTGACTAATGGTATTGCTCCTGTTTATTGCTATATTAGATAGTGGTCCTCCTGGGTATATAGTACCTATAGGTATAACAAACATACGTTGAAGTAAATAATGTCATAAAGCAATAGTACAAAGGCGTGCTGTCGAGGAGCCGGCCAGCATGTTCAACAATCAATTAGCGGGCGCGCACCGCTCGCGTGTTGTTTGTGATGCTAATGCCGCACTCGCTCCCCGCGTCACACTCTTCACACTCACACGAGACACTCAGCATCAGGCGCTCTGCTACTTCTTCTTGTGTTATACATTTATTTTCTTTTACCCGACTACTGCGAAGGATGATTATGATATTTGATGGTCATCTCAAACTACACAATTACACAAAGTACCTACTATTAGTCTTGATACAATTTTTTTTTATCGACATTTTATGCAGAGGAACTATGTCCAGTTATAATATGTTGTTATTTATTTTGTACTAGCTGTTCCCCGCGGTTATACCCGCGGAATATTTTATTAAATAAAATTAGCCCAAATTACACCTTGTCAATTTCTTTCTTCTCAGTATGGCAGACTGTATGAGAAGACTGATTAATGTAGAGGAAGCGAAAGTCTAGAGCTCTGCTCTCCTCCCTCTGCCTGCCTACTCCGTGAGGGACTCGCTCTGATATGCTAATTTATTTAATAATTAATATGTAACGTTACAGTATTAGGACTAAAGCACTTTAATCCTTATTAATTTAATTTAGAAGTTTATGAAATAATTAAATAGAAACAGTAATTTATACAGACTTCAACGAATTACATTTAATTTCCTTATGAAGATCTTGTTCAACCTTTTTGAATTAGGTATTAAAAGGGCTGATACTTCTCAAACCATTTTAGCATCACTATGCAAGCAAAGCTGTAATAACAATATTAGAGACTCATGATCAATAAATTAATGTAATTAAACAAACAATGTGATGTCTATGAAAGCAAACAATTTTATAAATAAATTCCTATCAAATAAAAATAAACTTTTGCGTTTGGAATAAAACGTTTGACTCTGGTGTTATTGTTTATTGAACGAACTCAATAGTGAGCCCTTATTGTTTAAATAGTCGTAAGCTGCCAAACAAACATTATTGTCGAGGCGCAATAGTGGTACGGTGCGTGGAGCGAGGGTCGCCGTAATAGAGTGTCAATCAATCAGTGATTGCGCAGCGGTCGCGTGGCGGTCTAATGAATCGCCGTCGATACACAAACACTGGGCAGGCTTTGATCGCGCTCAATGCCGCCTCGGGGGGCGCTCATTATACACTATACTACACTGCTGCTAAACCAATACGCTTCCGACACTACACAAATACTTGCAAATTATTATTACACTGCATCGCTCATTGCAATACAAGATAGGGTTACTTGTGTGAACATTACTTTACACCAATAAATAAAGACATATGACCTTTTGTTTGCCAAACAAATAATGCAAGTAACGTTCATTATACAGGTAAATTAATGACTGAGGCGAAATTTAAAGAGATACATATAGTGCCGGCGTAGACTAACCACGTGTCTACTGCCTACCTCTCTGGAGAGAAAATTAACTCTGAACAAGTAACTGAGAAAGTGCTTCCTCTGTATGAAATAATCAGAATTTGGCATATAGATTTTTGGGATAATCTAAATGGTTACTATTTGAATAGGTTAATCCAATGGCGGTGTAATCCCGGGTCCGAGGGACCGGGCTAATTAAAACTGTCGCGGCCTCCACATGCCCGCCTAATGAAACTGTTGTGCGTGATGTCAGCGGCCTGCTCCGCTCCATCTGGGATATCTATTCGGACCTCCGCTGTTTGTACGAGAGAAGAGATTTGCATGTTTCATTAGATTTACTTTTCGCCCATGACTTCTTATCAAACAGAATTTAATGCTTGATATGAAACATCTTCTAATAATTAATTACATATTTGCAGCAGCTCAGATATTAAATACAGTATAATAGACCAAGCGAATACAATAATATAAGTAGAATGTAGTGACCGAAACTAACCGAAGATGTATTACGGACAATCAAAATCTATGATACAGTGCAATTCTGTACGAATATCCTAGTCTTTCTAATGAAGAAGTTAAATTTTCTATTCAGTGATCAGAATGCCCTGGAATTGAATCAAGTTTTCGCTAAAATCTTTGAAAGTTTGATTAAGAGTGAAGACTTGAAGAGTTTTAAGACCTTATCGGAGAGAGAGTTAAGTGATTTGTTTGTGAAATTCAATGATTGTCTGTATGTCATTGCTGAGAATTCGTCTAAAGTTTATTTTAAAGACCATGCGTTAGATATTGCAGCAGCTCAGATATTAAGTACAGTATAATAGACCAAGCGAATACAATAATATAAGTAGACTGTAGTGTGCGAGTAATCATTTGCATCGGGTCTCGAAAGCAGAATAGGGTGTCTCATTGAGAGACAGGGCTGTAATTACAATGCAGCCAGCCAGAACATCCGCAGGTCCTCCACGTCACATACATGCGAGACGCGTTATATAATACTTATAATTATTTGCATTGGGAAGGTGTTGCTGGCTCATTGCATTGGGTTACACTATCTGGCGTACATTTGGTCGAACTACGTGCAATTTACGATAGCAGTATTATCACAGCTTTACAACTAAATATGAGAGAAAGGTTGTAATACTGTGGTATAAATATAATCATTTAATTAATTGGTAGGTAGGCTGTCCCTATTAGTATGCACCGAGTGTGCGGTCACAGTGTAGATGATGGCGCGGCTCACACGCCATTATTTCTGTATAAGGTACACGTGGTGTTAATTATCACCGGAAATCCTGTGTCTACGGAAACCCTTGCAGCCACGCCGATAGACCTTCAGAAGCTCCCAGTAAGGCTACTGGGGCCTACACTGAATAAATGTTTTTCATTTTCATCTAATATTAGCAGAATTACGAATATTTATGAAAACGTGGAGAGTACTTTTCCGACGGGTAAAGTTGCATCTAGCAAAAGTATGCAAGATATAATTATAGCATAAACTGACTGATATTATGGTAATGGATTAATATGAGCTATATTGCATCGACAATGAGGGTGTAACAGAGTGGATAACGGAACTCACGTACGAAATGCAACGGGACTGCCAACAACCTGCGACCGACGTGCTAATGACGACATATGGTGAGATTATATCGCTGCACCACGTATATATGGATTGCTGGTGGCTGCTGCACCTGCCACCCTCGCGTAAATCAACCCTCTTCCGTGGCTGTGCCTAGTGGCGCGTGGACCAAGAATTATACATACGAGTATGTACTAGACTAGCGGACGTCACACGGTTTCACCCGCGTAATTCCCGTTCCCGTCGGAGTACAGAGATAAAATATAGCCTATGTTACTCCGATGTAGCTATTTTCATTACTGAAAGAATTTTACGATCGGTCAAGTAGTTTCGGAGTCTATTCAATGCAAACAAACAAACAATCAAATCTTTTCTCTTTATAATATTAGTGTACGACTATAATACAAAGGTGACAGTCGCACTATTTTCCGCCTCTTGGGACACTATACATTGGACACCAAGCGATAGAAAAAATACTAACTTATGGCCACGTGACAGATTGTGAGTCGAGCATCAGATTCAGAGAGTACCTACACTCGTAGTCTATCGGATAATTTTTATGACGTATGCAGATCTCTTCACTTTGTTTTCCATCACCTCGGTAATGAAAACTATCCAAATTATTTATTTGTTGTTTATTGTTCTGAGTTAAAGTATAAATATTTATTGTGAGCGTAGAAGAGTGCACGTGACGCCCGCTCCGCCGCCGCGAGCCTGCGCCGTCCGCTGTCCCACCGACACATGATTTGTGTGGGAGAACACTCCTCATACGGAGCTTCATCAACAATAGAATTTTTTAACATCGGGCATCTTTGTGTAGTGAAAATTTATATAACTTTATAATATGTGGTGTGCAAGATGTCAGTAGTCCCTTGATAGATTTTGGGGGCATTATAATTCATAAGGCCTCGCATAGGTATTCTGGAGGATTGCATGCAGTATTTGTATGGTTGCACAATTGCATTCCTCCCGAAGATAATAATTAGAGGATATGTTTTACTCTCTGCTGCAGAATTCCAAATGAAAAGGATAGCAATAGTATTGATTAGCAATTATCTTATCAATGAACAGCAGAGAAGTCAATCAGTGGAATAAACTAAATAAAACTTAGAAAATACGAATCGTGTCAGTGAAGAACGATGAATAATGTGTTTGTTCTTAAAATAAAGTTGTTTTTTACATGAAAAAGTTCTTAAAGTATTTTAAATTGCAGATTTCAGGGTGGAGAAAATGAGAATATATTTGTGTATTGAAATAGGTGTTGAAATGATTGAATGTGTAAATGAAGGTGCACATTAGCATGGCCCCGGTCACGTTGACGTGTGATCGATGGGCGCGGGCGGCGCGGGCGCACCCTGCTGCCTGCCTCTCCTCGCTATACTCATATACAATAGCTCCGTCCGTCAATTGCCTTATAAGGATATTAATGCCTGTAATGACTGCTATTAGTTGTGATCCGGATCTGTCCGTGGCATGCAATAATGAGCCTCGCAATTCTATTCAACGTGATCCCATCGATACTTGTCTTGTATTTTTCTCACTATATAAAATATCCTGTTTTTTGCATTGTTTTAAAATACCTAGTTTAATATCGTGTCTACAATATTTTATATGTTTTTATGTTAGTATTTCTCTATTTAGTTGGCTTGTGATCGGAGTCACATGTTGAGCTAGTGGCGTGTAAATTTGGTAAGGAAATCAAAATGTATGCAGAGCGTATGCGCAGAGGTCGTAACGGTGGCGGAGATTTCAAGAACTCATCAATATTTGATCTGTCGATCATTTGAGGCACATTTGATTTGTAAATGCCCTGTCGCTCCCCGCGCCCCCCTCCCCGCTCCCCACTCCCCGCTCCCTCCGATCATCCTCCTGCGGGCTCATTGCTATTCCTACTAATGGAGTTGATTTTGAGGACAAATATGTCATTTCCTCTTCATTAGCTCATTTACCATACATAGGCCCCGGGCACGGAATATTACATACTTTGCAATGAAAGGCGATTAACGAAAGAAAATGTATGTAATGTAAGTGGATGATAAGAATCATGACCAAAAACATCTTCATAATTGTCGAATTCGGAACACTCATAACCGAAGAAAGTATATGAACAGAGATGAGATAGAGATTCTCCTGACTGGCTTACTTTTGGAAACGGTAGTAAATTAACCTAAGTTAGCGTAAGAGAAATGACGTTCAATAAGTGTTCCAAGTGTCCCTTATGTTGAATAAAACTTTTTGATTAGATTTTTTGATTTGATTTGATGCACGAAGGTAGACGAAGTGGAAGAAGTATACAAGGATCACAGTATATGGCGCACTTTGTACTTGTAATAAGTGAGGTGTTTTATTTGTGGTCACATCTTTTTTGCAATAATCAAACAATATTTTTGATTTTCAAAGTTTCGGAAAAAGCAAAAAATATACTCAAACAATATGTAAACTGATAATGAAGAATAGGGTTGTACATACCCCACAAGGCCAATCCGATACATTTTATAAACACTACACACTTTGCTAGTAAATTTGTGTCGTACTTGTAAGTTATGCGCGTATTTTATATCAATCATTACGAATAAATTGTAATATAACGTGAATTAATATAACGTGAAGTGTAATAACGTGATCGTAGTGTGTCCCAACGAAGGTGTTTGATCACGTGTCGTGCGTGTTATATATGAGCACCATTGCACCACTTCCCGGTATCGGAGGAACCACAGTTATTGTGACAATCTCGCCAAAAGTTCGGGGAAGGCGCGACCTTCGCCAGAACAAGAAAAAACCATGGTCCCGTTGCTACCTGTTAGATTGATCGCATCTCATCTCTCCTCTATAACGTGAACTTTTTGTGTTCGCAACACATTTGTTTGTATGTTAATGTGTAGCTCGGGGGCTGTTACTGACGAGCGCCACTTATCTAAACTACTGTTGTTAACAGGACACCTCGTAGATGCCTCAAGATTACAACTTCGACGATTGCACTCATCAAATATACACCAGAAATATTTCACATGCGCGGGTAGCTGGGTGTAGAACAACATGCTATAGCAATATTAACTGAGTGTAGTGATGGTACCTATTTACAAATATTCCTAATATTTTTTCTACCATCAGAAAGATTTTTCTTTTGAGATATAAGCTTCATGGTCATAAAAACATGCGATCAGAATAATAGGTGTTAAGTTCCTTCGCTTCAATAGAGGCTGTTCACCGTCATTGTACCCTCGTCATTAGTGACGTACTCCGGGTGATTTGACAAACTGCTTATTATATGATTAGTGCTGCATGTGTCGTGTTGATTTATAACAACTCCGTGCCGCGGCCAGCCGTGAACAATGACCCGACCTCTGCACTACCTAACCGAAACCAAAAAGCAAAATGAACAAATTCCAATTCGGGAAAAAACACGGCGAGAGGTCTCCGTCAGGCGCGATTTCTTTAGCTTCTTTACGAACAAGGGATGTGCGTGATCTATGGCAGCGGCCATTGTGCCCGCGACGGCTATCATTTATCCGGCGACCACTACTGTGTGCTTTGTTCCTCCTCTTAATACACTACTGCTCGGCAACTGCTCCTGCGACACACTTCATCATTTCATTGTCACTAGAGCTGCTCTACGTGTGTGTGTGTTGTCTGTAAGAGTGAGCGCGGTAAACCAATGTTGTCTTACGCTAGCACGGGTAGGTTCTGGAAATACCTGCGCATGCGCGAAATATGGTATCATCACATACTCTCGTTGCAAGCAAAGCATCTAAGTTCCTGCTGGTCAGAGCATCCAAAACAAAAGTATTCATTCGTCATCTACCTTCCTATTCGATGACACGCTTTTTAGAAAAATATGTGGTGAAGATAAAGAGGTAAAAACCTGAGGTGAACGCTCTCAACATGCTAGTTTTACTTAAAAACTATGTACAGTTGATTGAATGTAGATGTCTGGTAGGAGGAAAATTGCAATAGGACAAGGAACCACGAGTGGGAGCTCGGCGTGTGATAAGTTCTCAACTAACTAAATAACATCAGGTGCACAAGTTCACTAACATAATACGAGCTACCCACTAATACCCTCCCAACATCTCAATTTAGTCCCCAGAGACTGCTGCTCCTAGTTTTCGCCATACAAGTTACGATTGTCTGTAATAACTACTCAATTATTTAATAACTAAACAAAGGGTGGCCATTCGCATTCAGATATAATTAAAATAACTCCACTGGTGCGGTGCATACACAATATACACCGCCAGTCCCATAGTATAGTCACCGGTACAAAGTGCGGTATGAGTGGCTTGCACCGTTTGCTCGTGAGTATTAAAAATATCCTTCTATGAGTGAACAATCGACAATAGCCAGCGGATTAAAACAAAAGGCAAAGTTGAGCCAAACACAACAGTGGCGGCGCTTATTGTGGTGCGGCGCGGGACGGAGCCATAAGTTACATGCGTATGAGCGGCGTCGTTATACCAAATAAAAGGGCGCGCGGAACAATAGCGCGGTCAATACGGTAGCCGGGATTTGCATATCGCGGATCGACTCCCGCGCCGCCTCTGCCGCCGCCACGACCAGGGGTGCACAACCCTGCACCTCCACCGCACTACTCACTACTCACATGCTCTGATCTGCTCTTTTGGTTACAAACTGTTCCTCAGAGCTCATCTTATCATGAAAAACGACATGCAGGCGAAACTGCGTGCAGAAGTTCCTAGTCAGAAGTAAAACTGTGTGGAACTAAGACTGGAGTGAACGTAATAAATGGTAGCATCTAAAAGAAATAATTAAATAATAGGACATAATGTTTTTTGCCTAATTAATGAGCATTAGCGAAGCTCATTAAATAGACATCAACGAGCGCACTGGTGCTACGAAACCGGAGGCAACATTTTTCCATTTAAAGTATTTCGTCTCGTTCTCCACCAACCTGTGAACTGACGTTAGTCGTGTGTGAGTGCTATAGCTCGCACCGGCGGAGGGCAGCCCTGCGCGACACCAATTGTTGGCCATTGCTGCGCACGGGGCATTCTCACTAGCTTTTGTTGCTTCACAACATATTTGTATTTTTATTCAACTTCCAGAAAATAACAAAAGAGGAATTATAGTTTAATCGTCTTAGAAATACTTATATCTATTTTATGGTTGACGTATGGTTGACCAAGCTATGTGTAGTTGCGAAGTGAATTACTACCCCTCGCTATGGGAGGTCACGGCATTTGCTAGGAATTCACCAAAAAGTCCATATTTTTTTTCATAACTGTCATAAAAATTATAAAGTTCATTATATTCATTATATTATATCATAGCATTGTATTTTACTGCCTTCTGTGAAAGATATTCAGAGTATTATTCCAGAGGTATTTACAATATACGCAGCCAACCTGATTGTAAGTGTATTTATTGTAGCCTTAATGCTACAGGCTGTAGCAGCGTTTCTCCACTCGCTCATAGATGGCGCTACTCGCTAACAAATGCGAAGTTTAGATACAAATACACTAGAACCTAAATCGCGCCAGAAGAGTTTTCAAGCGCATTGCAGTATATATACAAGTTTCCAACTAGAACAGTTGGAGCCGCGGTTCCCCAGGCATAACACCCGCCTGGCTGGAAGATCTTCCCTTTGCTGGGGATGAGCATGATCACTCGCTCTCCCCACAAGGCCATTTATTATTATCAAGTGTAATCGCTGCGTTCTGTACAGCAGGGCAACAAACATTCAGATACAGCAACAGACACTAGCTTAGCTTGTCTCCTGCTGTAGGTTGAAGTGTCGCAACTCCTCGGGTCATGATAATGTTGGTAGAGCCCCACCTAGCTGGGTACGTTATATACCTACGTTATAATGTATGTATTTGCGTCAGAACTGAGTCCATTTGGTCACGTGTTGCCACGTGAGACATTACCATGTATTTGAATTGAGTGACAGCAGCGGACAATTGAACAATAATCGCGCCCAGTCCTTGGAGGCTGACGTCCTACTTGGACGGTAGGTACGTCCAATCACTCCACAATATATTAATATGGCCATACATTAGCGGCTATCACTTATCACTTACATACGCTTGTGTTCCACCTGGATTGGGGCGATAATATTGTAAGATATGCAACTGCAACAACGACATTGTATCGAGTGACTCTAGTTGCTTATATTAAGATGGCCCTCCACTTAACCGAAACAAACATTATGTTACAACCGTGCCTGGACCGAGTGCATGGGTTGCATGTGTGCGTGAACGAACACGTTGGTACAATGTATATATGATTTTGTTTATGTTTCAATTACTTTGCCATATTTGTCTTCTGCTACTTTTTGCTTTAATAATTTAGTCAGGCGTTTCAGTTTGTTTAACTACCTGCGACATTTGTTTTATACACTCTCATTCTAAATTCAAGCAGCTCCGTGTGTGTTTTAACATTACAATTTAAGAAAAATCAATTATATAGTTTGTAACGCACACAATCTTTCCTTTATGTCTTCATCGACATAAAAATTGGCGACCGTGACAGGACCTGCAATCCAAGGTCTGGAAACAAAGGCTGTTCGCCGAAAACGAATCCCGCAAGCAAACCACGCCGTGTCATCGTGCTTCCAATGCATGAAACTTTTGGAAATTATCATCACTACACCTCAGTTACCGTGATCATCGAGCCAGTGATATCGAAATATCGTCTTATGACCGCCGTGCAGCAATTCATTTAGAAACATGCAATTGTGAAGTGACGTGGACATCGGATTGAATCAAGATTACATCAATAAGTCCAGCCGGGAGTCGTCGGAGCAACCAGTGGAGACGAGCACATTACCTAGAAGCGTTCTTAACAAGCTATTTTGCCATCGCGAGCCTCGAGAAAGCTGAAAAAACTTCGCCTGAAAGCCGTTATACAGCAGAACAAAGCGAGTTAAGTGCCCTGTTCCATACCTCTATCCTAGGCGTCTCACACAAATTTTAATCACCCACATCCATACTTCTACATACATTCATTTAGCTTCACTTGTGCAAGCAGTAAGACGCAAAGGGTTAAATGACAATCAAAAAATCATAAATACAATCATATTGCCTCCACTAGCGCACCTAGTAAGACGCAGAGGGCATCTCAAGTTCATTATCAAAGTAACAAGTCTAAACAATACAATATTCATCAAAACATTTAATACATTACCAGCAACCGTGCAACCAGTAAGACACGGAAGGTATTGTTTTATCCATACATTTAATATATGCACCATAATATTAAACATCCAACACATATTCAATATTCATATCAATCTATTCATAAATAAATCAAGCATACAGGAGCTGTTTATACCCAATATACATACAAATACACACATACTACACATCCAAGAACAAAATTAAAAATAATTAAATTTAAAACATTCTTGTTATACATCTAGTTTTCAAAAGGAATACTTACCATCATTAGATGTCTCTTTCAGAAAGCTTATTCAGTAAATAAAATACATTTTGTTAAAATTATTTGCCGACTATTCCAGCAGTACGCGACGGCGACTTTACTGGAAGTCAACTCAGCCTTCGTTCGTGAGCAGAGCCGAGCCCATTCAGCCTGCTATACGCCTCCCAGGTGTTGCCTTGCGAGGATCGTCAGCTAAGCCATTTCATTATTTCAATTAGAGACATAAAATTTTACCTACACTGATACGTAAATCACACATATAAAATGTCAGTTGATAGCGACAAGCTTTCTGTCAAAGACACCCTCAAGGAGTTATACACCAAACGTAGCTCACTAAAGGGGCAAATTACAAGGTTTAAAAATTATTTGGATAAATTATCTCAGTCTCAATTATCAAATATTGAGCTCGCAGAGTTGAATCTTAAACTTAATAAAATTGAAAGCATATCAGTAAAATTCGATGAGTTGCAAGGCCAAATTGAAGTTTTCAATTCTCATAATATTATCCAAGAGCTAGATGAACGTGAGAAAATTGAACAAGACATCATAATAAGTATAGCTACTGCAAAAACCTTTATAGAATCTCAAACTAATATTCTAAATGAAACCAGACGTAATTCTTGTTTTCAAGATTCTCTGTGTCATCATGATCATTTTGACTCCATTAAGCTGCCACAAATTCAAATTTCAAAATTTAATGGTGCCTATTTTCGTTGGCTTGAGTTTAGAGACACATATAAGAGCTTAGTTCATGACAACAATCGAATAACCCCTATTCACAAATATCATTTGTTAATTTCTTATCTTGAAGGCGATGCCGCTCGCATAATAAGCAATCTAGAAGTGTCATCAACAAATTATAACGATGCGTGGCAGTTGATATGTAACCGTTACGATAACAAACGACTTTTGATCAATCATCATTTGCACTCATTATTTAATATTCAAAATATACAACGTGAATCAGAACAAAGCTTAAGATTTTTGGTTGATCACGTCTCAAAAAATCTGCGTGCTTTGTCAAGTTTGGGACAAAATACTAATAACTGGGACATACTAATAATTTTCATGATATCTGCTAAACTAGACAGTCATACATTAGCCAAATGGGAGGAATGTCGCAATAGCTACGACGAAATTCCAACCTTAGATCAATTCAATACATTTTTAATCAATCGAGCCGATGTGCTTGAAGCTCTCCGTAGAAATAAGGGTAATTCTACAAATACTAACCAATCGAATTTGAGTCATTTTAATGCTAACAACAAAAGGGACACATTCATTCATACAACGTCTTTTGTTGCAAGTACACCCAACAATCAAGTTGGTTTATTTTGCATCATTTGTAACGCTAATCACAGAATTTATGATTGCGATGTATTCAGATCTAAAGGTAATCAGGATAGGTGGAATGATGTTCGAAAACATGGACTTTGTTCCAACTGTTTAAGACGAGGCCATGCCGTTACTGATTGTCGATTAGGGCCCTGCAAAATATGTTCGAAAAATCATAACTCTTTATTACACAATTCAAATAACTCAGTGCAATACAATTCGAATAATTCTACAAGCTCACAACCAAGTACATCCAGCACAGTAGCTAACTATTCAAGTAATTTTCAAAATCATGTCATTCTATCCACTGCTCTTATCAATATAACTAACGTGAAATCTAATGAAACAATTCAAGCCCGAGCCTTGCTTGACAGTGGTAGTCAGTCAACTTTTATCACCAAGTCTTTAATGAATCGATTATCACTTAATGTTCAGCATACCGACATAGTAAATGTGATTGGTATTGGCAATCAGTGCAGCTCGCAAGTCATTGAGAGCTGTGTCGTTCAAATCAGTTCATTGTTCAATGCATTTCATGTCACTCTTTCTTGTCTGGTGCTGGATGAGCTGACCAGTGAAGTACCTAAAGTTCCCCTTGATGTTTCGGATATATCCATACCTGAAGGCATACAACTTGCTGATCCCAATTTTAATGAGCCATCATCTGTAGACATAATAATCGGTGCTGATATATTTTGGGACATATTGGGTAACGAGCAACAATCTCTAGGTCATATGAAACCAATTCTAAGAAATTCTAAACTAGGGTGGATACTAGCTGGATCTATACCTTTCAAGTCGCAAAACCAGATACAATGTAATTATGCAACAACAAACTCAACCGATCTTAATCAAATGTTGACCAAGTTTTGGGAGTTGGATGACTTACCCCATACACCTATACTATCAGAAAATGACATCCAATGCGAGAAACATTTCCTACAAAATACCTATCGATTAGACTCAGGCAGATTTTGTGTGAGTTTGCCACTCAAAAACTCTCCTGATTGCCTGGGTGATTCTTATACGTCAGCCATGAAACGATTTTTGTGTTTAGAAAAGCGCTTCAAAAGAAATCCCCTGCTTAAATCACAATATTTTAACTTTATACGAGAGTACGAAGACTTGGGTCACTTATCAAAATCTGACATCATCATACCTCCTCAATCATACTTTTTGAGTCATCATGCTGTATTCAAGAGCGAAAGTGAATCCACAAAAATTCGGGTGGTCTTCGATGGATCATCACCCTCTTCTTCAGGATATTCAGTTAATGATATCCTTAGGGTAGGACCCAACATACAAGATTCTCTCTTCTCCATACTCATTAGATCTCGCCAATACAAATATTTATTGACAGCCGACATCGAAAAGATGTACAGGCAGGTACAAGTAAACGAAAATGATCGCAATCTGCAATTAATACTGTGGAGAGAGGATGAGTTTTTACCTGTAGATACGCTACGTTTAAATACTATCACTTACGGCACCGCAAGCGCTAGCTATTTGAGTACGCGATGCATTTGGCAGGTTGGCGATGAATGTCAAGATGAAGTTATAAAAAACATCATACAAAGGGATTTTCTTGTAGATGATTTAATAACAGGTGCTGATAATGAATCAGATTTACGCTATATACAATCAACTGTTACAAAAGAACTAAACAAAGCATGTTTTAACTTGAGAAAATTTAAAACTAATTTAAAATCAATCTTCGATGATGCAACCATTCATAATGAGAATCTAATGTTTAGTGATTCAACTAATACCTTAGGCTTAGGTTGGAATCCAGAAACCGATACTTTTACATTTCCTACTAAATGTTTTGATAACGTTTCGAATGTGACCAAAAGAGTAATAACATCAAATTCTTTTAAAATATTTGATCCATTGGGACTATTGAGTCCAATCATTATTGTGCCTAAAATGATAATTCAATCATTATGGTTTCAAAAGGTTGACTGGGATGAACCAGTACCAATCAAAACGAAAGAAAAATGGGATGTATTTTGCAATAAGTGCCACTCAATATCCGATTTACGTATACCCAGGCTTGTTGTATGCAATGCACCCAAATTAATAGAAATACACGCGTTTAGTGATGCTTCGCAAAGGGCTTACGGCGCTTGTATTTATGTAAGGTCGATCGATAGCAATAATCACATAAATGTTAGTCTTCTTTGCTCTAAATCAAAGGTTTCCCCTATAAAGCCCGTCACGATACCTCGTCTCGAGCTTTGTGCTGCTCTTTTGTCAGCAAGACTTACTAGGTGTGTCATAGACTCCCTCAGACTATCTGTAGATAGGATCATTTTGTGGTGCGACTCTAGTGTGGTCTTATGTTGGCTGAAGGTTGATCCCAAGAAACTTAAAACATTCGTTGCTAACAGAGTTGTCGAAATACAAGAACTGACACACACCTCTTCATGGCGTTATGTATCAACATCCGAAAACCCAGCTGATTTAATATCTAGAGGCGTTGAACCAGACGTGCTGCCTACATTAGATGTTTGGTGGTGCGGACCTAAATTTCTTTATTCAGATGAGTCTACATGGCCTATTCTTAAGAAAGACCATTCACTACAATCTGTGGAAATAGAGGTTAAAGCAAACGCAGTAGTAATTCCAGAACCCGTATTAGACTTTAAAAATTATTCAAATTTCAATAAATTAAAGTTCATTTATGCCTATGTTAAACGTTTTATATACAATTTGAAAAATCCAAAGGATAAGTTAACAGGCAAACTATCCATAGAAGAATTAAACAGTTCATTTCTAAATCTTTGCTTCTTGGCACAACAGCAATCGTTTATAGGCGAATACAATACTATAAAGGACAAACATATCTTAAATAATAAATCCAAAATTTTACCATTGTCACCATTCATCGATGAACATAATTTAATCAGAGTAGGAGGAAGGATAAGTGCTTCTAATTACTCATATCAAAAAAAATATCCAATCTTGCTTGATGGTGCTCATTACTTCACTAAAATTTTTTTTGAGTACGAACATCGTAAAAATTTACATGCCGGCCCTCAGCTTTTGTTATCCATTACTAGGGAATCAGTGTGGGCAATAAATGGACGTCGTCTAGCGCGTCAAATTGTAAACAAATGCGTTCGATGTAGGCGAGTAGATGTTAATGTTTTATGTCCAAAAATGGGAAACTTACCATCTCAAAGAATTACTCCAGATTTTCCATTTCTGTCAACAGGATTGGATTATGCTGGTCCATTTTTCATATTGAATCGCAAAGGGCGCGGTGCAAAATTATTAAAATGTTACATGTGCATATTTGTTTGCCTACGATATAAATGTATTCATATAGAAGCGGTTAGCTCGCTATCCAGAGAAGATTTCTTGATGACACTTCGTAGATTTATAGCTCGACGTGGCAAGCCATTGGAACTATTTTCTGATAACGGTCGTAATTTTGTGGCTGCTGCTAATGAAATAAGTTCATTCTTACAACAAAACTCCGATGCTGTCATTGACTTTGCAACTCAGGAGGGTATCAAGTTCGTTTTCATACCGGCTTACGCTCCTCATTTTGGCGGCATTTGGGAGGCCGGGGTAAAATCGGCCAAATATCACATTAAACGCGTAATGGGAGCTACACATCTAACATTAGACGAAATTTCTACTCTCTTTGCGCAAGTGGAGGCAATGCTTAACAGTCGCCCACTGTGTCAACTATCCAGTTCTCCTAACGACTTCCTTCCTCTCACCCCAGGGCACTTTTTGATAGGAAGAGCATTTACAACATTTCCATCAACTTCACTACTCAATCAAAGGTTGGGGCCTCTCCGGCGATATGAAAGGCTTCAGCAAATTCAAGAACACTTTTGGAGGCGATGGCAGCTTGAGTACATTCACGAATTACAAAATCGTATAAAGTGGAAGATCAATAAATCAAGTCTCAATGTGGGAGACTTAGTTCTTATCCGAGAAGACAACGTTCCACCCTTATGTTGGCGTTTGGGACGAATTTCAAAATTGTTTCCCGGATCAGACGGAATTTCAAGAGTTGCAGACGTTAACACAAGCAGAGGCTGTCTTAGAAGACCCTTAACACGCTTGTGCCCATTACCAAAAGGAGAAGAAGATTCCGATTGTTGAAAGACGGAGCCTTTCAACGGCGGGGAATATGTTTATGTTTCAATTACTTTGCAATATTTGTCTTCTGCTACTTTTTGCTTTAATAATTTAGTCAGGCGTTTCAGTTTGTTTAACTACCTGCGACATTTGTTTTATACACTCTCATTCTAAATTCAAGCAGCTCCGTGTGTGTTTTAACATTACAATTTAAGAAAAATCAATTATATAGTTTGTAACGCACACAATCTTTCCTTTATGTCTTCATCGACAGATTTCATTATCAGTCATAAGAAAATGCTCATTGCTCATATTACACGTGCAACTATGACTGGAGGATTACATGACACTCAGACCTAGGTCCGGCTAATGTATGTGATTATACCAACTATTTATGGACGACATGTCTTTGCTACTCTATTAATGCGCTTCAAAATAGATAATAATTATATTTCTTAATTCCGAGTTGTGTTCGGAATGTCTAAAAATAATAATTACATAAATGATTATTTACCTTCTTATTATATTACCGATTTATGAGTTTCTTAATTATCGTATTCGATCGATATATCGATTCGATTTAATATATCGTTTTGGTGTAAAATATTATGTTCCACAATAATTACAAACATTATTAGTACGTGTTTGTTGTTTACAAATAATTCGTCCTCGTGAATGTGTATTACAAAGAGATCTGTCGCAACCGCTACATAATAGTAAGATTGTAGATTTGTAATCTTGCAACCACAAATATGTATCCTTTCACTACATTTTGTCAGCTTTAAATTTGTTAGTTTTCCCGAAATACTTTTTGTCATAATATGTAAAGTTTTGTAATGCAAGAAACTGTAGAATTGTGAACACGATTTACAAATTTGTTAGAATTTTCCTCCACAAATATGCCACCTGTTTATTTAGTGTAACGCACACTAGTGTTATTACAAACTAGCTGTGCCCCGCGGTTTCACCCGCGTAGAGTTAATTTCATGGGTGTCCCGCGGAACACATGTGTTTTTTTTTAAATTAAATTAAATATATAATAAAAAGCTACCTTCCAGTGATAGTTCCCTTCAAATCTGTCCAGCCGTTTCGGAGATTACCCGGAACAAACAGACAGACAGACAGACAGACACAGAAAAATTTTAAAACTTGGTTTTTAGTGTCAGTAGCGTGTATACTTTCATATGCATTTAGTGAAAAGCTGCAATCTTGGAATTACAAACAGACACTTCAATTTTATTTTCTGTATAGATATAGATGTATAGATATAGATGTATAGATTTGTAATTGACCACTTGTCACATGGTAATAGTAAGTTTCGTGGCATCAGTGGCATCGGTCGACGGGGCTACTCGGGCAGGGCTCACATGAAACCCTTGGCTTTTTGTGTGAGCGTCCCGAACTAATTCCTAAAACGGTCCGAGTCTAATGTATAATTCAATTGATTCCATTAGTGGGAGTTTTTCATCGGCGGCCGGGTCACCATCACAACAATACATATGTATGGGCGCTCTAATAAATTGGTCGGAGCCGCGTTTTTACTTTACTGTCACCACGGGTTACCGTCCCCGGCCCCACTGTACATCTATAACATTATATATTAATATTGTATGAGTTATAGTTGGTACGTGTATGCAGATATTTCATTGTTGATAAATTGGTTCAGGCAAATGAGCGCCTCGTCCTTGATACCAACGTGCTGATTTGCAATCATTTTGGAACAGTGTTTGCATGGTGAAGTTATATTTCTTTTTTGTATTTAACATAAACAAATCACTAAGAAGTTGTAAAAATTATATTCCAAACTACTTTCGTTTCTAACTGTCATGGTTTATCCAAAAAAAATATTTAGGATGGAACTAGACAGTCTAGGCTGTGCGAGTACGGTGATCAAATATAAGCCTACGTTACTCGCTGACGATATTGCTATCCATTGCTGAAAGAAATTTCAAGATCGGTCAAGTAATTTCGGAGCCTATTCAATGCAAACAAAGAACCAAAAAACAGTCAAATTTTTCCTCTTTATAATATGAATGTACTCGTTAGTGTATCTCGGTCCACTTCTTCTTCTGCGTAAAAAAATTGAATAAACAGTTAATTTGATATGATGGCCAGAGTCCACCACAACCTGGTACCTCGCAGTATGAACCGCCCGGCTGCAGTAGACATTATTAATGTGCCCGGAGCTACTCCGGCCCTCTGGTATTTTAATCAACATTCCTTCACTTGTGTGCTCGTTGTGTTTGACCCCTGCATAGTTTTTTTGCAGTTAGTTAATAATACACCGCTCTGGAATGTCACTGCTAGCTTCCACTGCCTACTGTCACCTAATGCACTATTAATACAATGTTATCAAGAATCCATCGCAGTAAAAATAGAGATAATTAGAATTAAGTATTTATGGCTAATTAAATTGTGCAGTCAAATTTAACGAAAGTAAGGTGCTAAATTCAATTTGAAATGTGCATATGATCACACCTGTATTTCCAACGTGACAAATGGTGAGTCTATCGCCGTCTCAGGCACTATACATACTTCCTTGAATAATTTCCTCACGATGTTTCCTTCACGAGGTGTGAAATCATTGCACATAAGTTTTTAGCAAACTCATTGGTTCAGGCCCTGTTGGGACTCGAAGTTGCGTCGCTTGTGTAGCAGACTACGGCAATTTGAGATGTATAATGATAGCCTCCAAGGGAATAAAACATACTCGTGTGGGGTATCATTAATGGCCCGTTTTACACAAACACCGACGTTTTAAAACAAGCATCGATTTTGATAAATCTATAGTAATATTTAAAAACTAGCTGTGCCCTGCGGTTTCACCCGCGTAGATTTAGGTATATTCCCGCGGAACCCTAAATGTTTTTTTTAAATAAAAGTAGCCTAAGTTACTCCTTGGAACATCAGCTACCTGCCAGTGAAAGTCCCGTTAAAATCGGTCCAGCTGTTACAAAGATTACCCGGAACAAACAGACAGACAGACAGACAGAGAAAAATTTTAAAAGTTGGTTTTTTAGTGTCAATAGCGTGTATACTTTCCTATGCATTTAGTGAAAAGCTGTTATTTTGGAATTACAAACAGACCCTTCAATTTTATTTATCTGTATAGATAAACATACAGCCAAATTGAGAACCTCTTCCTTCGTTTCAAGTCGGTTAAAAAGAAAGAAAGTTGGTGACGTTGTAGAGGGTAATCTCTGGATGTACCATGTTATAGGTCCGATTATGAGAATTATCCTACCAATTGAAATCCACGTGATTTGTGAGTGTCATAGGATCTATGCCTGAAGAATGAAAATACTTTTTCATAATGGTTACATTACAAGCGCATGAAATCGCGGGATACAGCTAGTCAAAAAATACTTGTATACAAATCTACCTATTATATTTAGTAATATAGGTTACATATTACGTGGAAATAATTGTCTCTTTAGTTCCTCTTGGCTTTGAAAATGTACATACATTGTGTTAGGACATAATCCTTCTTATTACCCCTACTAATATTATAAATGCGAAAGTAACTCTGTCTGTCTGTGACGCTTTCCCGCTTAAACCTCTCAACCGATTTTGATTAAATTTGGTACAGACAATCTTTAGACCCTGAGAAAGGACATAAGCTTTTTCCCTTTTATTAAAAATATTAGGGCCGCGACAATAAGGATGAAACTAAATCTACGCGGGTAAAACCACGGGGCACAGCTAGTATTATATTATTATATTATAGATGTGAAAGTTTGTAAGATAGTATGTATGGACGTATGTTTGTTACTCTTTCACACAAAAACTTCAGAATGGATTTGACGAAACTTTACAATAATATTGCTATACATCAGAAAAACAGATCTTCGTTCAATTATACGCGGGTGTAACTGCGGGACGCAGTAGTATTATATATTTCACCCACATACTATAAAAAATGTGAAAACGATACAAAAAAAAATCTACTATGAAGATATAATCGTATAATCGTATATACATCATATATAAATAAGTATGGTTGTCGATAAGCAGGACTGTTGTGCATGTTCTTTGCTCAAGTTTTACGACCCTGCAATTTCTCATTGAATTGTATAAAAAATATGGACATAATGGGGGTATTATCGTCTCCGGACGGAAGGCAGCGATCGGAGTCACGCGGCCGCCGGACGATCACTACTTTTTTACGACAAAACACTGCGGAAGCTATATTTCAGGGGCATTACGCACAGATCATTAAACTGCATTCTCCTCTTCTCAATGAAAGCGTTGCTATATTTATTACTGTACGCTTTGACAACCCTGTCCGCCGGGGTTTTGAGAGAGACATCTCCGGATCGGATACGTTCGTATTAATAAGTATCTTGGTGGAGGCAGTTAGGGTTTAGTTTTGTCTGGTAGCGTATCATTCGGATCGTTGCTCCGGGAGGGTAGTGCGCGTGTAGAGTCATCCCTCGCGACCAACTCGTCATTACTTTATGACGTGTTCATCGCGGCATCGGTCACAGCGCGCGAGCCAACACACGCGAAACAACTATATCTTACTTTGTTTGTTTTATTGACATTAATGTCTGCTCGCTTTACTTTACTCTTGTATATTATGGTTCTAACATTCATGAAATAATGCCTCATTATACCCATTTCTTCTTTTTTATTTATGTATCTTCAACATTTAATACATTTTAATTGTGATTTTTTTTCCAAATATTTGGTCAAACTTCAACAGCATATTTAATCCGAATACATAATTTAAACAGTATATTTAAACACAACATCTAACAAGTATATTTAACAACAGTAACCGTGAAAGCTGTTCCTGAAACACGCGGAACAATTTATATATGTATCTCATAATATGAGCCAAAGTATTGTGATGAGATGTTATAAATCGTACCTATATCAAACCATTTCTAAATGATCAACTTGAGAAGTAATGCCACCCTGGACAATACACGGGGTATCTTTATTTACCCGCTAGCTGACGTTACTTTCAAAGTATTCCATCTATTTAAGCCACAACGCTATATAAATAGTTAATAATTGAGTCAGTACAACTATAACTAAATAGAAAAATGGTTGCCTTCAACCATTTCCCAACCACATCTACATACATACAAATGCAATATCCACCGAAAAAAGTGTGATGCATTAACATTGTTTCAAATGTTTGGTATAGATGGCATTACTACAGGAAATGACGCCATCTGTGTGTAGTTTATTGAAAATAAATAGTTTCCACGTTAACGCCATCTGCTGTAAGAACCACGAATTAAAATTAGAAGCAGCGTGTGCCACATACTGCTACACTTAGAAGGAACTATATTGTAACGACAATCGGCGGCATTGTAGTTCTCAAATGAAATGTTTTTTAAATCTCCCATCTCAGATTTTTTAAGGTAGGTGGCATTCAAAATACTGAATTAGTTCAGTTATTTATCCTTACTTATTTATTACTTATATACTAGTTTATCCTCACTCCACCGACAGTTAATATCTAATGTAAGACATCAATTATTGCTACTGGTTATAACATAATATCGTCAATGGTATTGTCTTATATCATAGTTCTTGGTATAGCGAGCCGACGAAATGCTACCTGTTTGATTATAAAATTATATTAGCTTTTTATTTAGCATTAGCATTTAATTTCAGTCATACAATAATAACACACGAGTAAAACTGCGCATTACGACTTCTATATTTTACATGATTAAAATAAACATATTTTAACAATAGCACTAACAGATATCTATAGAGAACTTGTATTCTGAGAAGTAAAATATAATTTTATCACAATCAAGCACGTTGCGTGTGTCCTGCAAACGTAGCGTAGATCCCTCTTAAATGTTATTAGTTCGCACCGCGTCCATGGATGGCGCTGCGATCGAATTAAGTAACATGCACCTGATACGATTTATGAATTGATGTAATGATATTTTATAATTAGTTACAACTCGAGTTGAAATGAAATTTTATTATATCAGCATTATATACAAAACAAAGAACTACGCTTCAACCTGGGCAACCTAGCCGCACACACTCGATCATAATATTGTCAATAAAGTGTATATTGACAATAATATGGTTTGTGCGCGGCCCGTATTGCGATATTTTTCAATAATATTGTGAATATTGACAATAATATTGTGTGTGTGTCGCTAGCCCATAAGAATAATAAGTAGTACGTAGACGTAGTACCTACTCATTATTTCTATGGGCTATGAAGGCATTTAGATTCTGTCAGAATGGAAATACGTATGTCAAGCTGTATTGTTTAGATGGTCAAGGACGATTACCATAGGAACAACGTCAGCAAGGACAGTGACTGTCAGTGCTGATGACCGTGTTTGGCCGTTGCCATGGTAACCGGCGGTAATTATACCCTAGTAGAATGGGAAAATACTGTAATTTTGAGCTGAGGGCACTGCCTGGACAATACGACATCGATAAATGATGCTAGAGGCAAATTGGGTGCGATGTCCCATCAGATAGTGTGTTAAGTGAGGTAGATGGTCGCGTGTGTGTGCGTGGTTGTAGACAGTGTTTTGTTTGTGATGTGTCAGTCAGTAAAGCGGCGGAGAGTGAGGCGAGCGGCTCGCGACTGATGTGCTGCTTCCTGCTGGCTGCGTGCGAACAGTGGTGGTCGGCGGTGGCGCGCGTGTTGTCGCGGCGCTCCCATGAGTGTGTCGGTGCGCTCCGTGCTGGTGGAGGGCCCGCACCAGCCGCGCCCCAGCGGACCCTATACCTATGCTAGCACCCCGCGCGCCCTCTACAACAATGCTAAACTTAAGAAGAATCCCTCCTGGTGAGTTTATCACCCTATCATTTTAAATCAATTTATCCGGGTTCATGTTGAGAAACCTACCTGTTAAAAAGTATGACCATTTTATACGGTTCATCAGTGATCATTCATTAATACCTTTCGAGCATCACCTCATCCAGAATTTGGTAGCTTTACTGTATTAATGAATAATGAATCTTCGTCCTGCAATCTAAAGGTTGGTAATGTATGTAGAATGAGCGGTTGGTGTAATATCAGTGATTACACTGGATGCGAGTGATAAGAGCAGTGATATGCAACAGGTAAGCGTGTGTTTGCTGCGATCCGCGACTTGCACACGACATTTTGGCGAGTCGGTGCAAGTAAGTGCGAAACCAAATCAGTAATTACTGCTTACCAGACGCCGTGTGTTCTATATATAGTTAAAATTTGAATTAAAAAACGACATTTGAATTAAAAATCTGATATTTTATTTACTTGATTGATGATGGTGAAGATAAGTGATGATCGTTGCATAGGTATTGCTTTAATCTGGACCACATTCATGATCTATTGAAATTATGTGCTCACGTTAACCGGGTGTGTGTGTCAGACGATTAAAGAAAATGATGTAGTCAACGTATACGAGGTCTACGAGTAGTGTCGGCGGAGTGCACCCGAGGCAAATGTAGTAAGACTAGAGATGTGTCAGCCATTACGGACGGTGTTAATGGTTATCGCTGGCTGTAATAGTTCACCTTGAGGTATATACATAATGCTAACTAAATCAGATAAGGTGGTAAGGAGTTAATTGGAGGGCGCTGGGCCTTGACCCGCCGTCACCGCCGTCTCAAGTACTAACATTTTTAGGAGTTATAAATCAATAGCGGTTATTATAGCGGAGTGTTCCTTCAGAGCTTGAAATAATAATATGTACGTACAATAACACACACCACATGTCCTGGGGCCCAAATTAAACAAGGCATGTGCAGTACATAGATATGAGTAATGTATATTTGATCTAGTATCTCTTAAGGTACAAATATTCATGTTTATCACACTATGATTTGCCATCTGTGCAAATTTAACATGCAATCCTCATCTTTGGATGCTACTCCAATTGCCAGTAGGCTATGAAGCTGTATATACAAATGTATGTCTGTGACACCGGTAAGGAATACAATCACTCAGTTTAAAACAAGGAAACTACAATATAATACGAATAACAAATTATATGAGTGAGATGTATTCGTGTTGCTACGACTACAGCACACAATGCTACGGTAGTTTGCTACAACGTCTGTATTCCGTAGTAGACGGCGCAGTTCGTGTAGCCGAGTGCTACGAGCGCCGTAGCACTCGGCTACATGCGCTACATTACCGTTGTACTTTGTTTACAGATATTTTACACTTCATACCAAATGAATAATCATTATTCCAACCAATTACCAGTAGTTCCATTGTTAGGGATGTGAATAAAGTAATTTTTTATGTTATAACAGCTGTGCTTAGAAATATATAAGCGTTAGGATTTACTAATACTGCAATTCTAATAAGAATCAGTTCTCCTTGCCATTGATTGAAGTGATTGGATGAATATTGTAAGGGTGGCGGTGGGGTGCAGTGCAGTGTTCAGGACAGGCTCGCTATCAGATCGAGACAGCGCGCCGGACTCCGCGCCCGCGACTACACTTGATTGCTGACCCACACGCTACCTACACTGACAGATGGATGGGGAAAATCCCATCACATGTCCCTAAGGGTATCACACTAGGGTAATCCGATGGTTCGCAAATGTTGTTCACCTTGGCGTAGCGTCGGTCATTGGCATATCTGGATGTTGTTAGTAGTCCCCGGAGCGCCAAATGAACACTGGTTACTGGGAAGTAAGGACAGGCCGTCGTTGTACCTGCTTGGTGAAAATGTTGATAAACTACTTTTCTTAGCTCACAATATAAGACTTTTTGATAACGATTACTAAAATAATAGTAGTGTGTACTTTATTGTCGTACAAAATATACTCACCTTTATTGAGGCTGATAAATATTAATTGTATAATAATTCATTAACTATATTATTTATTATTTGTTTACACGTGCTATTCGTAAAGATACAATAGATCTAATATGCTATAAAAGTTGAAATAAGTTACGGTTTCGGCCCAAAACTGGGACCAAGACCGACGGTTCGGTTTCGGTTTCGGCTGAAAATCCTGTTTCGGTCAGACACTACTTGGAAAGTCTCTGAGTTTAAAAGTTCCAATGAAGATATACACAGCAACTACATAACATATCTATATATGATTTTTAAGTAACTTTCTTTGTTTCCATATTATGTTATGTAAAGGAAAATGAACTCTTTCGTTGAGTGAAGTGCCGAAGGTTAAGTGTAACACGCCATCAGATTGAATACCTACCACGTAACATGGCGTGCGGCCACCACTGTGCGGTGCCTAATTATATAACTGTTAATATTTACTTGAATCACATATTATCACAGCTTGTAGACTGATTATAAGTAAATTTAACAAGTATTATTATATCCGCACCGTATATAGCCCTCGAATCTGAACTTCTTAGTAGTATGATCTCTCTTCGAAATTCGGAACATACTAAGAAATACCTAGTGTTGTGTTCCGGAGGTGAGTAAAGTATGCCCGAGGAGGACTCCCTCAACTATCTCTCGTGCGGTATATTACAACTCTTCATAGCTCGATGGGTGTGGAACCCCGTTATATTTACAGTTTATCCTATATCAGTATATTAGCATACGAGAGCATTGCCCTTAACCTTGGGTGACCGCTCCGTGGGGGGTGTGGCGGGGGTGGGCAGGGGAGAGGAGTGAGAGGGGGGGGGGCGGTCAGCGTGCCGCCCGTCGCCATGGCAACCACCACCATCACTTCCGCTCGACCACCACTTACACCATTTGATTCTCTTTATTATTGATAGGGTGGGTTTCTTGGCAAACTAAATTCGGTGTGGTCGGACCTCGATAACATTCCATGAATGTACTCGTATAATACATAATATAAGGTAGTGCTTTGCATTGCTACCTACATTATCATCAAAATGTTTATTGGACTAATCGTATCATCAATAGCCGTATATGGGTGTACATTCCTTTGAATTAGGTATATCTCAAGGAGGATAGATGACCATACAGTGCGCAGGGCACCACTTATACGCCTGGACATCACAAGCCGATGAAATTTAGAGCAGGGGCATAATTTCGTTAGGACCAAAGCCGTGTTAATCTGACATTCAGTGTGACAGCGAGGGCAGAGAGTGGCAGGCGAGGCGAGTGCACACGGGCGCCCCTCGCCTCGCACCACACACGTGGCCGCTCCCACAACCAATGATCGCGCTCTTAACTATTATTGCTGAAAACAATAATAATATGTTACTTAATGGCTTGGCGTCTGGCTTATATTTATACACATACTTATGAGCTGATATCAACAGAAACAGCACATTATCATGATTCGCCGTAATTTTTTTGTATGAATAGCGGGCGCGGGCGATATAAACGAATAAATAGAATAGCGAACACTACAAGCAAGTGAGAAATGGAATGCTTTTCCGAGTGGTTGTCGGCGGCGGGTGTCGTCGGTGGTGGTGTGTGGTGGCGCGTGCGCGAAGTGGTGGCGCAGAGAGGGCGCGCGGCGTGACCAGCGGCCGGCGCCGGCAGTGCTCGCCGCCATGCCGCCCGCGCTCGCGGCCGCGCGCGCCCTGCCCGCCCACGACCACCCCGTCAACGTGGTGAAGCCGCTGCAGCGCGACCATGAGCCCCCGCCCGGCTCGCCCAGCACCATCCTCGACCCCAAGTTCTCGCGGGCGCTCGACTTCAAGCTGCGCCGCCTGAAGCAGAAGGAGCTCATCCAGACCGACCTCCGCCGAAACACGCGCGCTGCGCCTCGCGCCCAGCTCTCGGAGCCGAAAGGGGGCTCGGGGGAGTCCCATACCAAAGCGCGGAACCACTCGCAATCGTGCATCGATATCTCTGCGGGCGACGCCAAGATTTCGCCGACGATGGAGAGATCCCCAGATGAAGGGCGGCGAAGTCGCGTGCGGAGCGAGGAGAAACCGCGGTTCGTGACGACGGTGCGCTGCGGCCAGTTCCTGCTGCCGCCGCCCGAGGTGGCCAGCCTGCTGGGCCTGGAGGCGCTGTACCCGGCGCGGCCGGAGCCCCCGCGCGTCGTGTACTCCTACGCGAGCCGCCCCAAGCCGGTCCCGCCGCGGGCCCCGGGGCCGGCGGGCCCGCGGGTCCCGGGGCCCCCGCCGGTCCCGCGGGTCCCGGGGCCCCCGCCGGTCCCGGTCCCCCCGCGCCCGGCCGCCGCACTGCTCGGCTCGGTGCGCGCGCTCGTCGCTTCGGTGGCCGGCTTCCGACACGGGACCGACCATAACCACTCCTCGTATGTGCTCTCATGCAGTTTTCTTCAAAATTAGTTCATTTAAATAAGTGAACTATAATACTGGAGGCGATAGCCTTGGCGGAACGTCAAACATTATTATTGTCTGCAGTCACAGCGGCCGCCAATGATGCCGCGAGTCCCTGATAGACCACGATCGATGACGCACCATCGCGCAAATTAATATGAAAGTCAATCATAATATTTTGTACTTCGATACTTATCATGGGTCATTGATAACCTTTATCGACTCGTTTGTACCATTCGATTGGACTGTGTTAGTGACACACGCGATCATAGAACTATGCAAATTAAACCCACGATGAAACTGAAATGATTACAATAACCTAAACGACATAATAATATAGAGCCAGGGCGACGAGGGCGGCCGGTGGTCGGCCGGCGTGTGGCCGGGGTGGTGCAGCGGGCAGAGGGCCGGTGCCCCACGTGCGTCGCAACCTGCCCTCGAATCAACCCCAATAACACATTGTTGACATACATTCTCCAACTGTAAAATCTTAAATACTAACCTACTTGGGTAGCCAAAAAAACACAACTTAAAATTGTATAATGATTCTGTACCTACGTTGACTGTGTTTATCAATCGTTAAAATAAGCCTTATGTAGTAAGATTCTTGTTAGGAGAGTTTCTTATTATTGTTAGGAGAGACCCAAAATGGTAGTATAGTAAGAAAGTTGATGAATTTCCAATGCGTGTGTGTTGCAGCGGCAGCGTGGGCGCGGCGCCGTACTTCAACGTGATGCACGACAAGCGCGTCGTGCGCGGCAGCACCTACGGCGCGCACCCACACGCCGCGGTCAGTGCACACACACACACACACACACACACACACACACACACACATTGTATTGTCATCCTGGCGTTGGATTCCGATCTAACTCTCGGCTATGAACATCTTCAAACTTTTGATACACCCAGATTATGGGCGATACTTAAACTGCTCGTGTACAGTTCGATAGAAACAATTGTTACAAATCGGCAAAAAGTTTGCTAGTTTTATTTTCTGTGCAAGTCTCCGGCTCAAGCTCTCCAGCATGATGTCCAAAATTTTTAATTCGAATATTGTAACGTTGTGTGACAGGGCGATGGAGTGGAGAGTGCAGCGTCGAAGGCGGCGCGCACGCGGCGGCGCGCGCTGGCGCGGAGAGCGGCCGCCGCGCGCCTGCGGCCCGCCTCCCCGCCGCCCGCGCCCGGCCGCCGGCACCACCTCATACAGACCGAGCACTACCTCGAGGAGGTACCACGCACACACACCACCACCACCAATTGCACACGGCACTCCCGTTCCCTCCCTGGCTGAACAATTATTATTATTTGAAAACGATTTCCACAAATTGTGTCTAATGTAGAAAAAGCTCTTAGTGTTATTTTTAAGCACTCTTGTCTATATTCATACGATGCAAAGCGATGTTTCGGTCGACGCACTACTGGTGTTGAACGGGAATTAAGATATTGCGGGTGTGTGCGCGGCAGCTCTTCGACAAGGGCGTCGAGATGGAGGTGGGCGTGCAGACGGACCTGTTCGTGGACCGGCCCGCGACGCCCGTCTACGTGCCCGCCAAGACCGGCGCCGACGCCTTCACGCAGATCTATCCCGGCGACGTGAGTGCTTTCCGCATATACGAGACGTGGACTGAGTTCCACCGAACGCAGCTCCGTGTTTTAATTCGGATGCCTCAGTATCACGACATACTAGAACTGACGGTCGTCTGTCCCGTGTGGCCAGCTGTTCGACTTCGACCTGGAGGTGCAGCCGATCCTGGAGGTGCTGGTGGGCGGGACGACGGAGCGGGCGCTGGCCGAGGTGGCGCAGGAGGAGGAGCTGTGCACGCTGCGCGAGCAGCAGCGCCGCTACCGCGAGCTGAGGGACGCCGAGTGCGCCGAGCGCCAGCGGCTCGCCGCGCAGGTGGGGGGGGGGGCGGGGGGCCGCGGGGGGGATGGGGGGGGGGGGGCGGCGGCCGGCCTACAAGACGCTCGTTGCAGGAGCTGCGGCTGCACGGCGAGAAGGAGCGGCGCGTGGCGGAGGCGCGCGGCGCGCGGCGGGCGGCCGGCGAGGCGCGCGCGCGGGCCGCGGCCGCCGCGCTGGTGCAGGGCTACGTGGGCGAGCTGCTGCCCGCCGTGCTGGCCGGCCTGCGCGCGCAGGGCTACCTGCTGGAGCGCGTGGGGCGCGGCGTGGAGGAGGAGTTCGGCGCGTGGCTCGTGGCGCAGGTGGCGCGCGAGGTGCGCGCGCTGGGCGCGGCGCGCGGCGTGCTGGGCGCCGCGCTGCGCGACGCGGCCGAGGCGCGCGCTGCGCTGCACCGCGGCGCCGCCGAGCGCCCCGCGGCGCAGCCCGAGCCCGACGACTCGCTCACGCCGCCCTCGCTCGTCTCCGGCGAACACGAGGAGGAACGTTAGTGTGCACCCCACCTCCTTTCACGTTCCCCCGCTATTCGGCCTCCTGGTGCCTGCCGCCCCGAACGCTTGCGTCTCTTTTCTAGGTCCGGCGATTTAGATATAGGTAGCGTTGTAACTCGAAAATCATTGAATAGTAAAGCCATGTGGAATCCGTAATATTATGATAATAGTACGGCTGTAACGGTACATTTATAAGAGGTGAAGGCGTACACCGAGAAATATGCGCGAGCAGCGGTGACACTCGCACGTGGCACGTGGTGCGACCTGTCCCCGCGCATTTGTGGCCCGATGTTGTGATAGCGGGCTCGATTCGCGACACCTCGCCACGTGCCGCACTGCTGGCGATTCGTCGCGCACCCGATGAATGCTCTCATTACACGACAATACCAGTGCTATTAGCGCCCGTCCTCCCATTAGCGACCGTTTGGGTGGCCACCGTAGAGCGTATTTGGCATGCGCCGCGGAGGGCGGTTGCGTCCCTCGCGACGCAGCCGGCGCCGGCCGAGGGGAGGCCGCCTAATGCGCTCCGAGCCGCCGCAAACAATTAAGATTGATACGGTGTGATGACATTATGATATCGTTTGACACGGGCTTGGTGTATGAGTTAGTTAAGAGTTTTGTATTGTTGCCAGTAATATTTTAAATGTGCATTGAGTGGGCGCACGTGCACCGAGTCGCGTCCCGCACTAATCTTTGTATTTGTGGTAATTTTTATTGAATACCATATTGTCTGTTTAACTAAAGGTTAACACATCAAACTCCTAATTTGTCTACATTATAAAGTAAGTATAACGTAACTTCGTAAGTTCTTAGTTTTCATAAGTTAATCGAAAGCAATCACTTGGACTTGGCTAGAGCTAAGTACTACAGAGCTTGTACAATCTGAATTGTTCTGAAGATTTGATTGATGGTCTGGGGTCATCCACCACCATCGGAAAAAAGCTCTCTCTTATTAGAAAGACTGCCAGATATAGGAAAAAGTAAACTTTATGTAAAGCGCACTCTTCCTCATGCGGTAATTCTTGAGTGTACGTAGTCTCTAATGCATGTGCTGCTTTACGCTATCTTTCGTCGTTCACTGCTTAGATATGAATCAATATTATAAGTTGATAGCTACTATGTAATTAGTATCTTTCGTGAACTTGCTTGCCTCTGTACATAAAGACTACAGAAGTGTTTTGAAAGGCAGTTGGCGGCTTTCAATAAAGTAATGGAGTGCAATCAGTATATTAATCACTTAACTGGCGGCATAATAATATTGGCACACGTGGCAGATAGAGTGTGCGATAACACTCGCCGCGGGATGAATGTCCGCGTCGCTGCCTTTCGCTGCCGCCCGCCCGGCGCGATACCATCGCCAGCCACCGATCACTGATTAAGCCCCGCGGCTCGCCTACTTACTGCTGCTAATCAAATTGAATATGTATGTTGCCAATCGCTACAGGACAGTTACACGTCCGTCAGTTACAGAATCTATCCTACCACATAAGTCTGGGTTTTCTTGGCAAAGTATACTGTATCAGTTGTTGACTAGATTATGTTAATGAAGCCATAGTCAAATAGTCGTCTAAGGGTTTGAGATTATAATATAAATTGTTCTGTGCTAGTGCCGATCTCGCTATGTAACATAAAGTATGCACCGATCACCGGGGCTGCGTCCAAAGTAAATATTTTTGCAGCTCTCGGAGTACATTAGTAGTGCAGTGTCTAAAGAATTACATTACAAATGACGGCCCTTCCTGCTACGTGCACCGACTGATACACTGGCTCGCTACCCTTTGCGATACTGCACGCTAACTCCTGCGCCGTAAGGTCAATATTAGCGAGGCGTAAACTGCGAATAGTGTAAAGGTCACGTTTTAGTGGTGAATCGGTGAAGAGCGCGCGATGTGTTTGCGCAGCTGCGACCCGACGTTCTCGCGACCGGTACCTTGGGCCGGTGCAGTGCACTACGCGCTTGATCATTTTAAACAAATTAAATAAAAAATCTAATAAATGTATTGAAAGCCTTGCATTCAATTAATAAGAATTGGATTAAGTTACTCCACATACTTAACGTTCTTGTTCAAATCTATATCTATACTAATATTATAAAGCTGCAGAGTTTGTTTGTTTGTTTGAACGCTCTTATCTCAGGAACTGATTTCAAAAATTCTTTCAGTGTTGGATAGTCCATTTATCGAGGAAGGCTATAGGCTATATTTTATTCTCATAAAAATTAGGGGTCCGTAAGAAAATTGCGGTTTTGTAACCCAAGGTGTAAAATCGAAAACCTATTTATGCGTGCGCTGAAAAAACTATTGACAATATAACAAAATGATGTACTACGGGTTTGTAGGTCTTATTAAGATCTACAAAAAAGTCCGCGAGAGCATATATCTAACTCTTATAGTTTAGTCACAATAATCACTTTTAAGTTCATAAAAAATATTAAATCGTCTAAAGAAAGAAACTACGTTAAATGTTTATCTTAATATTAATCCTTAACCAAATTAAGCTATCAAGGGTATTAATCTAGAAGTAAAATACCGTTTGTTTTATTCCAATCGGACATTTCGTTGAGAAATTATCACGAGTATAAAAACGCAAAGAATTCATACCTAATAATGAGTTATTTGCCAAAGAGTAATCTCTGAAACGGCTAGACCGATTTTAACGGGACTTTCATTGGCAGATAGCTAATGTTACAGGGAGTACCATGGGCTTTTTATTTATAAAGAAAATTTAGGGTTCCGCGGTAATCAAATTAAATCTACGCGGGTGAAACCGCAGGGCACAGCTAGTCTATGTCTATACAGATAAATCAAATCGAAGTGTCTGTTTGTAATTCCAAAATAACAGCTTTTCACTAAACGCAAATGAAAGTCTACCCGCTAGTGACACTAAAATACAATATTTTAATATTTTTTCTGTTTGTCTGTCTGTCTGTCTGTTTGTTCCGGGTAATCTCTAAAACGGTTGGACTAATTTTAACGGGATTTTCACTGTCAGACAGCTGATGTTTCAAAGAGTAACTTAGGCTACTTTTATTTATTAAAAATATTAGGATTCCGCGACATGAAGCATGAAACTAAATCTACGCGGGTGAAACCGCGGGGCACAGCTAGTCATAACTAAGAAAATGCAATCAAGGTCACATTTTAAACAAAAAAACAATAAGTTAACGAAAATTTCGCCTACTCTAGAAAAAATCGATTACAAATAATGCATGCAAATTCACTAGCGTTGTTGTTGTATTAAAATACTAGCTGTGCCCTGCGGTTTCACCCGCGTAGATTTAGTTTCATCTTTATTGTCACGGAACCCTAATATTTTCAATACATAAAAGTAGCCTAAGTTACTCCTTGAATCATCAGCTACCTACCAGTAAAAGTCCCGTTTAAATCCGTCCAGCCGTTTCGGAGATTACCCGGAACAAACAGACAGACAGACAGACAGATAGACAGACAGACAGAGAAAAATTTTAAAACTTGGTTTTTTAGTGTCAGTAGCATGTATACTTTCATATGCATTTAGTGAAAAGCTGTTATTTTGGAATTACAAACAGACACTTCAATTTTATTTATCTGTATAGATTTAAAAAAAAATTCGAATCACAGGCCGTCGCCTATGCACACAGCCCGACGCGGATTAGGTACGCGCGCCCCCATACTCCGCCCCGACGCTATTCACTAACGCTTGCTCTCATTAATTCATTATTTGCCTGCAGATTACGTCGAGTGCAATCCACTAATATTCACTACTTTTTACATAACGTGTATTTATTAGTTAATAGTCCCTAAAGTCCCTTTCTTTATAAATTGCCAATGGCTTGCACGTGGGCCCCAAGGTTCCATCGATGTCTGTGCGTGCCATCGCCACCAGATGGTGGCGCGCAGTGTAATAGTGTGAGCGGCGTGTAACGGTGTCCGTGGCCTATTTCAGCTGAAGAGGAGTAGCGGAGGGCGCGCAGCACGCCGGCTCGCCGCGCGCTGCCTCTCGAAGACCGCTCATTGTTCTTACTTTAATATACTACTGACTGTTACTGTTCAGCAAACAAATCTAATAACATGTTGTAGACGACGTTAGCTCTACTTGAATCAATGTTTTGAATAGATTTCCTACCTTGTATGTAACTGTACATTTTAAAACTGCATACCTGTTAGTTATGTTAATTATTATTAAAGTACTGTTAGTAAAATGGGTTTCACTTAACCTACCATATATCCACTGTGACGTACCAATGTTCAACAGTCGCTGCTCTGTATGACACTATAATATTTTCCCAAAATTATCGCTTATTCCAAGAGGTTTGATAGAAATAATTCCGAATAGTTCGATCAGGCATCACAGGGAGGCTTCCACACAATTTTTTTTTATAAATTTTCATTCCGAGAATTTCAGGATGTGAAAACCCAAAGTACTTACCTACTAAGATACATAACTATACTAACAAAAACTCTTGGATAAATGTATATCTTAAGACAGACCCGCACGTCATATCCACACAGCAAATAGGTATTTTAACACAGCATAGATCTGTGCTGTGCCTATGTACCTACTCATACCACCACATATAATAGGTACCGCTACAACAACAGAACAGGTGGGGTAGACGAATTAGTTGCATCTCAGTATCCGAGATAGCGATTATGAACTTCAGTAATTGTAGAGATACTGCATTTAGGTACCTAAGGACCTGATTAGTTACGTGACTCTAAACAAGTACCTATACATTATAACACGGGTTAACAAAGGATACAATATTTTCAATGTTAGTAGATGAATAAAGACATAATGAACAGAGGGTATAGTTGGGAGGAGCGAGCACTCGCCGCCCTCCGGCCGCGGCCGCTATATAACCCGGGGCGCGCCGCCCTCTGCCTATAGTGGCCCGTGCGTGCGCGCACCGCTCGTACTACTATAGCTACCGTGGCAGCAGGCAGTAGGCAAGACACAGGTGGCAGCAGGCAAGACACAGGTGGCAGCAGGCAATACACAGGTGGCAGCAGGCAATACACAGGTGGCAGCAGGCAATACTCAATTGGCAGGGTTTCGGCAATGTCGCGTTCGGTGGCGGCTTGTGATTTGTCACCTGGTATGGTGTCGCGGCCCTTCACCCTTCAGGAACTGGCCGCTGCGGCCTCCCGGCCACCTCATATTGTAAGTACTCAAACGCTCCTTCGCTTCTTTCCTCTCAATCTTTGAAAACCGTGATCGCCTCATGGAATAGAATTCGCTCAAGCGAATCATCGACTTACCTAACCTAACCGTGCGTTATTTGAAGACTTCTGTACTCGTGAAGCATCCACTTAATCATATTGCTCGAGCGGTAATAACATCCCATCGGTCGTGGAACACCTGAGGCCGTCTCGCAGAGCACAGTGGGAAGGCAGATGTAGTGCAGTGCTTGCGTGTGCAGGTGTACGTGGAGGTGGACGGCGGCGGGCGCGTGGAGTGCACGGGGGGCGTGGGGGGCGCGGGGGGCGCGGGGGGCGCGGCGCGGGCGGCCGTGGGCGCGCGGCTCGCGCCCCACGTGGCGGCCTGCAGCGCGCTGCTGGAGCCGGCGGGGACCACAGGGACCACGGGGACCACGGGGGCCCTCCGCCTGCGGCTGGTGGCGGGCGTGGAGCGCGGCGGGGACCTACTGCTGTGGTTCCACGAGGACCTGCTGGCGCTCGTCGACATGCCCTTCCTGACGCTCCGCAACATACTAGGTGACCGACCCCCGATATACTCCCCCCGTGTGTGCTCCCCTGGGACATAAAACTTGCACGCGAGCAGGTACCTACCTGATCATTCTAAAAGTTACGTGAATTTAATTCGGAGACCTATCACGTGACAAGGAACTGGTTTATACCGTTTTCTTAAGTAAGTCAAGCAGGCCCGTTTGTGGCAGAAGACATCCATTGGCTATTTAGTAACTAATTAGTAATGCCCATACTCAAAGTAGGCAAGTATTTGTCGGACCCCTCAATTTATTTTTTTAACACATTCACTGCTAACGACGCACCTGCGCGTCCAACTGTTAGAGAATTTACGAAGACGAATTTTCAGCAGTCAATGTGTTAATAAGTACCAGAATACTCGAATACCAAAAAAAAAATAATTAAAACTAAAATCTGACTTGAGTTCAATTTTCAGTACTCTGGTTTTAGTTTAATAATTTAACTTACTTCAGTGGGTTCATAAGTATTTTCAATAGTATTAATTATCTAATAGTAAAATATGATGCAGGGTGTCTACTCCCTTCCTCCGAAAACCAAACTTCGCAAACGATCGAAAATCAAACGTAGTTTCAGAATCGCTTCGTTTTCATCAAACTGTAATTATTATTCGTTAAATAATTAAAAATAAGTCGGTTTAGAATATATAACCGTCAATGAATGTTTTGACGTCATTTTAGAACGAATAGGAACCGTGGTAAGAACTTTGCGAACTTTCGCCCGAAGTTTCGTTTTCGGGGAAAGCGAGTATGACCCCAGGCAAAGCCTTTTGCTTGATACTAATCAAGACACAATAATAAACTCATTATTTTTCGCCTCTAGAGGGCGCCACATCAAATGGTATATGATCTTATATAGCAGGTAATCGAGACGCATCCATCGATATCTCAATTGTCAAATTATCATAATTGGTTTTGGAGTTCTGCGGGAACAGATGAATACCATACATATGATCAAAATCCTCCTTTTCGTTTCGCTGTAGTCGGGTAAAAATGATATAATTCAATCAAACGACAGTGTTATCTCTATGGGTTTTCCAACGAATGCTATACTGCGCGTGTGAAACTGTTGCCTCTCGAGAGTTAACGGGATTTGTGTTGTATATTAGGCGAGCAGGAGTACCGATGTCACGAATGCGGCGCGAAGTTCGAGCAGCCCAACCCGCTGAAGCTGCACCTGTTCCTGGGTTGCGCGCCCCCCCGGCCCCAAGCGCTGTGGCGGCGCGCGCTGCCGCTGCTGGCCCCACCGACCCCCCGCGGGGCCGCACTGGCCCCCCGCGAGGCTGCACTGGACCCCCACTCCGACCCCGCGCGGCTGGAAGCGCTGGCGGCCGAGTGGGGCCGCGCGGCGGGGGGCCACGTGTGCCTGTACTGCGGCAAGCTGTACTCGCGCAAGTACGGCCTCAAGATCCACATCCGCACGCACACGGGCTACCGGCCGCTGCGCTGCGGGCACTGCGCGCGCGCCTTCGGGGACCCCAGCAACCTCAACAAGCACCTGCGCCTGCACCGCGCGGCCGGCGGCCCGCTGGCGCGCACACTAGCGCGGCGCCGCGACCTCGCCCGCCACGTGCGCGCCAGGCACCCCCGCACTCAGCTCGCGGCCGGCGCCAAGCACGAGCTGGCATCGCCGGAAACCTGAGCGCGGCCCCATCGTGTACCTAGCAGGTGCCATCGGAACCACAGCCTGAGCGAACGTTGTGAGCCATATCGGGACCCCCGCTCGAATTCCAGGGTTGCCGGCCGGGGGTCCTCCACCTAAAAGAATATCGCTCCCAATAAAACTACCATACACTAGTGTTGTAGTGCCCCGCAGCGATGTGGAGCGAAGGGGTGGAGGCGCTGTGCTAACTATTGGGGACCATTCCCTTTTACATTATATTTAACCAGGTATCCCAATCTTTATTGTGTAAGAGGCGATTTAGCATTAGCGAAACGTCGAGAACAGACACGTCACGAGCCTGGCAGAATTATTTTGTAACTCGACAACACACCTAAAGATAGTTCATAATACCCTACTTACTCAAATAACCATACAACATTATAATTGATGTTATTCAACTGTGATTTATTGTCTCCGTTGACTAGAAAAATAAAGAACATTTTTATTCCAACCCAAATAGGTAATAATAATCTCTCTGTGCCAACTTATATAGGTACCTACTAGGTATCACGGACTTTGAGCACTGGTCTTGAATGCGCAGTAGTAAGTTGTTGCGTTGTTTGGTCAAATACATGCGCAGTTTATACCCCCCACTATTTTCACTGAACTTCGTCCGAAAGTTCGCAAAGTTCCTACTACATTTGTTATTCGTTCAAAATTACTTGAATTCGTTGAAAATTCTTTATCCGCTATATATTCTAAACCTACTTAAATTAATTTTTTAATAGAATATTAACTTGAGATTTATAAAAACAAAGCAATACTGAAACTAGTAAGTAACTAATGAAACTAGTAAGTTTGATATTCGTTCGATTTCGGAAAAGGGAGTAGACCCCCTAGTGCGAGTTTTCTTAAAATCGCCATCACAAATCATCGCGTCGACGCAAATGCAATTTGTATGGGCTCCAATAGTGTCATCTTTAGCCGACAGAGGCGCTGTTCCGATTATATACAAATCTGTGTTTACGACGACGCGGTGACGTGCGACGGTGGTAGCGAAAAACTCGCACTAGGCCCTCAGGCATGTATCCATTCATCCATTCAGCCGGTTTAGGTTCACTGAGTAGCCAAGTCAACATGCCATAAAATACGAGTCTTGACAGCTGACTATTTTTGAGTCTCATTGAGCGGCACGAGGTTAGCAGAGGGATAGAGGTCATAAAAATATTGTTAAAAATTGTAGTTTACGTAGTATAGCACGTGGTAGCAAACGACTGCACACCGCCTGCACCCGCGCAGGCCTTCGGCTGTAGCTCGTCAAGTCTCATCTTAATGGCGCTAATTATATGTAGATGCCGTAACGCGCTTTGAGCGCTCATCGACACATGTATGTATGTAAACTTATTAATTGTATGTATGTTGTATAGTCATGGTAAATATAATAACACCATTGGTTACAAATGAAGTCTGTGATTAAACCAAATGATACGTTTATTATTTTATTCTTCAATGTGTCGCGAGTCGCGGTGTTCCTCCCCGTAGAGCTGGCGCGCCTTAGTGCATCTCGACAATAACTCCATTGTTCAGAGGATCAGGTGCCTGTGTCTACCAACTACGTAGTTTATGTATCCTATACGATACAATTTAACTTTGGATTTAATAAATACAATAATGCATCAGGTATAAGACACGATGTACAATCCTGGGGTCTATTCCACGGGATTCGATAAGACAATACTGTAGGACTCTAAGCACAAAGAAAACGGGTGGCCGCGAGATAATTTTGTGCGTGACCTATTTTCTCAAATAAAATGGGGCGTTAGGGATGAACTGGTGCGGGGGAGGGCAATGAAAGCAGTATAATAGCGTATATTAAGTATATTATGGAGGTCAGTGCGCGGCGACCTTGGCGGCGATGCGCTTGTCGCGCTCCTCGGCGATGGTGAGCCGCACTCCCTTGCCGCGGGGCAGCGATATGTACGCCTTCGTGCCCTTGCCGATTATGAACACGTTGTTCAACCTGCGCACATCACACACGTATCAATAACTACATTCTCTAAAGCGAATCAAATACAACTAACTACATACAGCGACGACTATAGCCGTCATTGGCCTGTTGACCGAACACCACGTTTTAGCACACGGTGTCGTGCGGTGCTATACTAACAGAGGTTAATATATTCATTAAATAGAATATAAATCGATCATCAAAAATTATAAAAGTAAATTCAATTAAATATATTCCTTCTTTCAATTAATAATTGCACACACTAGGATCAATCTTAGGAGTTGGGTCCCTCAAACATATCAAGAATTGGATCTGAAAGGGATAAACAAAAATCTATTCAGGTAGTTCATCATAATGTGCTAAGGAAAAAGAATCGGGGTTTGAGCAGTCACCACATCGTGCGTGTGGCTGAATGTCGAGAAGAAATTCAAAAGACATTACGTAAAGTGCCTGAGACGGCGATGGACTCACCATCTATAAAGCTACTTTACTACACTACATGTATTCTGTGACATGTGGATGTTATAACATCGCTGCTGACCACTTCGAGGACTCTTCTGAGATGACATCAGAATATTTATGAATATATATTATTTCTACTTAATTACATAGTAGGGATGGCGATTTAAGATCGATTAATCGAAGAATCGATTCCTTGAGCCAATAAAATCGATTTTTTATTTCCATTCAACGCAAAAAAACAATTAAACCAAAAAACAATCAAATCTCCTCTTTATAATATACAGGGTGTCGGGGAAACCGGGACAGCTCTTAAAATATGTGATAGGGTACAATTTTACGAAGCAATTAAAATTATTATGACAAAAATATTTTCTTCCATTTTCGAGTAATTAACGTTTAAAGTTGACCATATCAAGACCTTAATTTCGCATAAAAATCAGCTGTAACGTAGAGTTATTCACGAGAAATCTAACTACGTTTAGATTTTTTTTCTCCCACTAATAAATCCTGAAATAATCCCATAAAACCATATTTCGAAACCATTAACCTTCCCCTTAATTTAAAAAGTTTAATGACCGCGTACGTTATGTAGACAAACGCGGCCGCGCGTTCATTCAATCAAATCAAATACGTAATCGTAGGAGCTAGATATTTTACGATTTCAACATAGTGATATATGCATAAAACCCTACAAATTCTAGAAGACGACTGTTCCTTTTTCTCAGACACCCTGTATAGTGTAGATATAATAATAAATATAACATACACTATACAATATATAACATAGAGGATTAGTTGAATGTACCCGTAATATCCGTAATATTACGGGTACATTCAACCAATTCGTTGTCGGTTAGAGTAAATGGCTCAAAAATTCGCGAGATGGCTATGTACTTAGTTTGGAAAAATCGATTTTTAAGGAATTTATCTCTTGGACCTTGATTTTATTGGAGCTTGAATCAATTCATTAGGCTACAATTTGAATTGATTTAAAAATTCATCTTACTCGTAAAGTATCGCCATCCCTATTACATAGCACATAATATAATGTAATGCTATGTATGTGAATTATATATAAGAAGATATATAACGAATGAGATGTGTGTGACCTGGTAGCGAAGGTGTGTCCCGTGGAGTCCTTGATGTGCACGATGTCGAAGGAGCCGGGGTGCCTCTCGCGGGACACGATGGTGCCCACGCGCCCCAAGTTGCGGCCGCCCGTGATCATGCACAGGTTGCCTGCAACGCACGCATCGCACATTCACTCCTGACTCCTGATCACATGGCTCTTTAACTGTTGCCTATTTATTCATTGCTAGATATACAGCAAAATGAAATCAATCTTAATTTTAAAGGTTATCTTTGGACGAGGAAGATCGCAGCGATGCGAGTTATAGTAATGGCAGTAACAGTGGGCACCGACCCGAGTCAAACTTGATGAAGTCCATGATCTTGCCAGTGGCGATGTCGAGCTGCACGGAGTCGTTGACCTTGATGAGGGGGTCGGGGTAGCGCAGCGTGCGGCCGTCGTGCGTCACCAGCAGCGGCACGTTCTTGGCGCCCGTGGCCACGCGCCGCACCTTGCACAGCTTGTACTGCACACAACACACCATGTACTCCCCACACTACATCCATTCTTGGGGACCCAACACAATCACCTGGTTTTTACTCCAGGAGACTGCCATCTGCCTTTTGCAAACCCGTTTACAGGTACAGTAAGTAATCTGGGTTAAACATATTGTTTACTTTTTCAGGATTCGGACAGACAATGAACCCTACTCCCCCATCCAACTACTGGCCTGTGTTGGGTTGGATAACTGGGCAGATTGAGTGATATTGGCAGTAGCAGCTGTGCCTCAAACCCCATTAAAGAGGTCTCATGTTAGTCGATAATGTGCCACATTACCTTTGCCTCCTCCGGTGTGATACGGTGGATTGTGAATCTGCCTTTTACATCATAGATCAGGCGGAATAACTCATTTGTCTTCTGAATGGACACCACATCTGAAAATAACACATTGAATCTAATTGAACCACATTGAAATTAAATTGAATATATTTTAGAATTCCTAATTCATCAATGCTATGATATAAGCCACTTAATTTTCACACAACAATGCATTGTTTTTGATTATATTTGAGAACAGATGCTGTCATGATTTTCAAGTACCTGGAATAAAGTAGGTATTGTATGGATCCTGCAGCTATAACCACAATTTTCAAGAATGCTTGTACTATAGTAATGGCAACTGTACTATAGTAAAGGTATAAAGCATTTTCAACATAATAAAACAATATTTTTGCAACTTTTGAGGAATAGACAACGAAAATCAAAGCACCCTTGAGTGTCCAATTAATTTGTGCTGTTTCCAGCAATGGTTTTGGCCTGAAGAACATCATACAATGCAATATACCTCCATAAGTATGAGAGAACGAATATATAATACCTGAGATCGCAATGGACTTACCACCTGCCACTTATTGATCAGTCAAAAGTGGGTGTTGTTAACATTTCTGGGATCCTTCTGGGATGGCTGGAGCATATTTATTTGATTGTATTTACCACGAACACATCAAAAGCACTCAATCATTTGGTTCTAATGTATTGATAAATCAGCAAAGAGTCAAGTACTACAGCAGTAGCCGTGGCTGTGGACTCACCCATGAAGCCGGCGGGGTAGGTGGGGTCTGTGCGGACCTTGCCGTCCACCTTGATGAGCCGCTGCTTCACGATCTTGAGCACCTCGTTGCCGGTGAGCGCGTACTTGAGCCGGTTGCGCAGGAAGATGACGAGCGGCAAGCACTCGCGCAGCTTGTGGGGGCCTGTGGAGGGCCGCGGCGCGTACACGCCTCCCAACTTGTCCAACATCCATGCCTTCGGCGCGTTCAAACGCTTCAAGTGTTTCTTGGGCCCGCGTGCCTGGACGCCGACAGTATAATGTTTGTGTCAATATATAACCTCAAATCTCAACCTCCTCAACAACATTGACCAGCTCTGGTGTAGCGACCCTCGCCATAATCAGACCACATTTGAAGTCGCACACAATATTATTACATTTCATAGAGGATAAAAATAATTAGTAAACATTGACAAATTTTTGAAAGTAATACACAATTTGAATTACTGATAAAGATCGTGAAATATACGTTTATAGAAATAAAACGCGACAAAGTAATACGTTTCGAACATTTCACATTCAAAATTAACCAATACACTGCACGATTTTTATTGATTTATCTTATTATTTGACAAAACTCACCATGTTGGACACAAAATATCACAAGAAAGAAAGAAAGAATTACTGTGAAACGTCAATGGAACTACTTCTGTCTGACATCGGATCTGACGTTAATCCGCAGGAACTGTCATTATTGTCACGTCAGTGTCAATATGTCAAATAAAAAACGTTTATATTGTAAGTACATACCATAGATATGTTTTCTTTGCCTGTGATTTATTTGTTACTTATTGGGTACTAGCTGTGCCCTGCGGTTTCACCCGCGTAGATTTAGTTTCATCCTTATTGTCGCGGAACCCTAATATTTTTAAGAACTAAGAGAAGTCTAAGTTACTCCTTGAAACATCACCTACATCTGCCAGTGAAAGTACCGTTAAAATCGGTCCAGCCGTTTCGGAGATTACCCGGAACAAACAGACAGACAGACAGACGGACAGACAGACAGACAGAGAAAAAAATTTTAACTTAGTTTTTTAGTGTACTGACACTAATCATACTATACGTGTGTATACTTTCAGATGCATTTAGTGAAAAACTGTTATTTTGGTTTTACAAACAGACACTTCAATTTTATTTATCTGTAGAGATAGATTATTTAATTTTAGAAGCGAATTTTTTTCCATATCTATGATTTTAAGGCCACTAACGTATGATATTATTATCCTATGAAAACACGTTAGTATTTTTTTGTCTATGTGTTATGAGTATTTTGTGTATGTCATAGATAATGAAAAAAATATATTTAGGTCTATAATCTATAACTACCAAATTTTCTAAATTCTATGCCGCCAAGAGTTAAAAGTGCACAGCAAAAATAGAGGAGAGATACTGCGCATTTTATTCGCCTCGCGCCATACATATGTCTATATGTATGGCGCGAAGCGAATAAAATGAAAAAGAGGCAGACTCATAAGATGACTACTGCGCATTCAAGGTACGCGCTCATACATAACTCGTAACTATTGTGTTATTAGGGCTTTTAATTAGAGTCACGATTACATAATTTTTTTATTTTATTGGTTCGCTACTTTGTTCACCTCTAGGCTAGGGGCCCTCTGCCACATCCTATTTATGAAATCTTTTATAACCGTTAAGTGGACAATCAAGACGCATGCGTCTCTAATTATACCTCATTTGTCAAATTATAATAAATAGTTTTGGAGTTCGGAGACAACAGATTAACATACATATATACTTCCATACATGCATACATATCGGTCGAAACCATAATCCTCTTTTTTCCTTCGCCGTAATTGGATGTATTAAATAACAGCTTTTCACTAAACGCCAAATGTTGAAGTGAAACATAAAATAAAAACTATTTATATTTTATTCAATCTGTCGGTCTATCTGTATGTTTCTAAGTATACTTAACGCTTCGCAGGTAAAACCGCGAAGCGCAGCTAGTCAGCTATTACAAAATAATATAATTTTCTTCAGTGGCGGGCGGTCGGTGCATGACGGTAGGTCGGTCAGCGCGAAGCCGCAAGTTTTCTTTGTCTGTGGATCGGCCAGTGCGTGGGAATTGTGGGAAACTAAACTGCTACTGAGGTTGAATGATATAATCCCATTTTTGTGAGGTTATGTTACTTAAGGTTATGTTTGTTTTAATGGTTATGAAACTTCGACTGGTTGTATATTAACTCAGTGAGTGACACGAAAGCTGCATCCGGATATAGTAATAAACATCAACATGTGTGTGTTCTCTGGCATGTATTAAGTGATACATTGGAAACGAATGGATTCTTCTTCAAATGACAGTTTTGCTTGGACTAACGCTTCCAACGATAGTGTGGATAGTGACAGGATGTAAGTAACGCTGTTTGTTATTACCTATAACACTGGAATATTTGTCACGTTTTAACCTTATTGTACCTATCCAAAGGTAGGTCAAGCAACTTTAAGAAATACAATTCTCTGAGTATCCTCGAATAATATCATCTCATGTTTTGAAGTAGTATTTGTCTTGTATTTGCATAGTAAACTAAATCAGTTCTGTCGTCTCTCAAATAGTTAAAATTGTAATGTGATTTGTTCCAGGGCTGTCGGTAACATTGCCAATGATCAATATGACGAGGAATCTGAATCTGGCAAGAGCTACAAAAAGAAGTTGAAGAAACAGCTCTTCCAAAACAATGATCAGTGTACTGACGAGACACATGTACAGTCAAATGAAACATATAAAAGGAGAAATATCAAACAAGAGGATGCACACAACACCTATGTTAGAGGAGGACCCATCAAAGTAGAACCCGACAGTGAGGTAGAAAAGTCCAAGAAGAACAAGAAATCCAGACACAAAGAAACTAAAGAATGTGATGACTATAGAGACAGTAATGATGAGAGCTTTCTTAATCTGCAAGTGAAGGAAGAACAACTCAAGTCCAATGATCATGCACACACTCAACATTCAAATGGGTGTATTCGGCCAGATGAGGTGGACTCTGAGTCCTCACACTCCATTACAATCCATAAAACGAAGAAGAAGAAAAAAATTAAGAGTAAGGACCCTGATAGTGAGGAGGTCATCAATGGGAGCAGTTTAAACAATACCAACATTGAGCTGGCTCAGGACTGTAGTAGTAAAAAACATAAGAAGAAAAAGAAACATAAGGAAAGAAGTAGTCTCAGTGCTAATGAGGATGTAGTAATTGAAGATAAGTTCAGTGCAGAGGAGACAGTAGTTGGCACTGTTGAAGTAGGAACTGACCGAGATAGTGACTCCTTGTGTAACTTTCCAATTGTTACACCCAAGAAAAAAAATATAAAATCTGTGAGTAAACATAATCATACTGATCACATCGATGACAACCAAACGCAACAGATTTCACAGCGGGGTATTTTGAACATACAAACAAGTTCTAAAAATAGTGAGTTTGATAACACAAGCAACTCCATCTTTAATCATGCTAATGATCCACTTCTCAAGAGTAGTTATAAAACTAGTAACACATCTAATTTACCCGAAACACACAGTCAAAGAATACCAAAAATTTCAGATCGAATAACATTTGAAGATGATAATGACTCAGAGATTGAAGCCAGCCAAAACTGTGTTGAACAAAATGTACGATCAACAAAACTAAAGCAGTTTCTTCAAAATAATGTGAAACTAAGCCAAGTTGCACCCCAATTAATAAATGACTTATTGGTCACAGATGAGGATGACATATGGATACTGAAATGCCCATCTGAAGTTAACATTGAAGCACTGCAGGGCTCAACCTTGAAACTAGATTCAAAATGTAAAATAAAAGTAGAAGGCCAAACCTATGAAGCCAGTGTAGAGGAAACTAATAGTAAGGTACCTATTATAACTGCAGAAAATGGCAAATTTATAACTAAATCAACCCCTGTAAATGGTGTAATAAATTTGCGGAAAAGAATTCCAAAAGCACATTTACCTGAAGCCAATATTATTGTGAATAATCAAACAAATTTCATACCATTACCAGAGACAAAATGTCGTCACCCATTATTTGGTTTAAATTATAAGAAAGCCATAAAAATACCTTCAGCGGTAGCCCAGCGTCTTAAACAATGCGACGAACAACCAATGAATGGACCCGGCACCGACAAGATAAGGACAAAGAGCAAGAAACACAAGAACCATGACAAGACTAGAGTGGATGCTCATACAGAGGACACAGTGACACCATGCCAACCACAGCCTGACGCTGGTGCCAAAAATAAAAGAAAACGAAAGCATTATGAAGACCACACCGTCCCAGCAAAGAAATCAAAGCTGAGCAAACACAGTCTTGACTCTGCAGGTGGCTGGGAATCTGAAAAGGCTATAGAAAAAAATCTTTTTGATTTTTAGTGTGGGATGTACAATAAAAACTGTTATATTGCAATAAAAAAAATCTACAATTAAAGTTGCTTATTCTCATAATATCAGCTATCAGCTAGTGAAAGTCCCATTAAAATCAGTCCAGCCGTTTCCCAGATGAGCCAGAACAAAAGGACAGAAAGTCATTTTTAAACTGATTTGCTTATGTACTAAAGTACCATCAACCATGTATAATTTCTATACATGGTATGTTCGTTTCTATATGGTATGATCTTAGTGAAAAGCTGTTAATTTGAAATTACAAACGGTAACTACAGTTTTATTTGTGTGTAAATAGATTTTAAAGTATGGCTTTAATATAAAATATATTTACTTTACCACTATGTACATTTTTTATTTTTTAATCAAATTCAAATATCAGCAGCAGTGGCGGATTCCATCATCAGCCGGAAGACGTCCACTGCTGAACATAGGCCTCCCCCTTGGACCGCCACGCCGAACGACAATGCGCTATTAGCTATAACTTTCCACTGTCATATCTCGGGGCCCTTTGAGGTTCAAACGAAATAAAAAGCGGTACAATCCTCCACGTACATGGTACTACCTGATGCTAAAATAAAAATTGGTGTGTACCTCAAAACATTCAAAGTAAGCCTGGGCCCTCAATGGGCCCCAGCGTTATCTCGGTATCCCATGAGGTACAAACGATATTTATATGCATACCGGATTGTACCGAGAACGGAGAGGATTGTACCGCTTTTTGTTTCGTTTGAACAGTGGAAAGTTATGAAACTTTCGACCCCCATATCTCGGGGCCCCTTGAGGTACAAACGATTTTGAAAGCGGTACAATCCTCTCCATGCTCTGTTTCATCCTTTCTGCACATAAAAAATGCTTATACGTAATGGGAGCCTGAGATATAGGGTAAGAACTGCAAATCTTTCAACGCCCATATCTTGGGGCCCCTGGAGATTTTAACGGTTTTAAAAGCGGTACAATCCTCTACATATTGGGTACAATCGAATGGTATTCATAAACATTAACTTTTACCTAATCTGATTTCAAAATATTTAACCCCCAATAACTTTCGTCCCCTTAGGGTACAAAAGAAATAAAAAGCTGTACAATCCTCTACATGCTGGGTTCAATCGAATGGCATGTATAAACTTACAATATTTTATACTCAGTTGCCAAAATATTTACCCCCCTATAACTTTTACCCCCTAGGGGTACAAACGATTTAAAAAACGGTACAATCCGGTACATACCGGGTACAATAGGATACACGACGAAAAAATTTTTTTTTTTCACTTCAGTTGCCAACTTCACATAGGTTCATCAACTCCATATTTCATTATATCTATCGAGAGAAATGCCTACTATGCAAGTCATTTACATGTTTCATTGCAACTGATAAAAGTAATAATACTTGTAAGCCTATACAATCAAAATTTTAAAAAACGAAACCCCTTTAAAAAATAGAAAAATAAAATAATGTTAAATAAATTACTTACTTTATTAATTATTTAATTACTTTTGAATTTGGTGCCAAATGTAGCATCAAACTCGGTATCAAACACCATCTTCAAAAGTAAGTAAGTAATTTATTTAACATTATTCTATTTATCTCTTATTGATGGCGGTTTCCTACTTTAATAAACATTGTTTTTTTCAAACTTTTTAGTTGCTTCTTGCAAAATCTTATCTGCACAGCAATTTTTTTCACTTGGTAACATTCAGATTAGAACACACTGACATCGATGACAACAGAGATAGAAGAAGGTCATACAGAGGAGAAAACTGACATTCGAATTTTCAAAACAAAATACAAAATGATAATAAATTGGTGACGTACGGTAAACCTAAAGTTCGAAAGTATACCCTTTGCATGAAGTTGACGGTAGGAAGTTAATTGTAGTCTATCAAGTTTCATCATTAACTGAATTAAAACTAAAAGAAGTTAACTTAATAAACTTTTTGGTAATATCCAATGTGCGTGCAACTGCTTCACTTAAGTACCAAATAACTGTAAGTAAATGTTACCTTAAGTCCCTAATACAAACATTATTAAATTAACGCAATAGGTTTCAACCAGCTCAGACCTATGATTAAGAAAAATAGCTGAATTAAATTTTAACTGCAATCAGGCTCGGCATTCCATTTAGTACTCAAGTATTACAGCTACAACTGCAAGAAGTTGGTTGTAAGTATTTATGTTGGGAAAACTCATTCTATGAATTTACTTCAAAAAATAAGCCTATTAAGTTTTAAGCAAAACTCACTCGAGATAATGGATGTGTTTGTTAAAATTAACAAAAAGATAATTAATTCATATACATATGCCTTTATTCACTTTGTTCGATAGGCTTCGATAGGAGAGGTGGACTTTAAGGATACATTTCACCTGTTATGATTAGATTCTGGGCTGCTACGGACAATTACAGATGGAAACCCCGTTAACACTGCTCTACCGGATACTGGACGGATACCGGAGATCAAACCTAGGACATTGTTTTCCACAGTTACACCAATGTAATTATATTCAAATGTACATTACAATGGGTTCTGATTTAATGAGTACCTACATACTTGCAACACCATAAAAAGTATAACAGATAGAGAGAGAGAACAGAGAACTTATTGGGATGCCTCCTACTGGGATCAGTGAAAGCATTTTCTTGCCTGCTCATCATTGAGTGTGAATTTTCAAACTGATTTCTCTGGAAAAAAAAAAATTAAAATGATTTATTCAGTTTAGGCCCTGGTAAGGCACTTATGAATGTCGAGGAATTTACCACCGGTTCGGAAACTAGCCTTCTGAGAAGAACCGGCAAGAAACTCAGCTGGCATCATGTACATTTCATTACACAGTAAAATAATAATAATTACAAAAAAAAACTACATAAATTATTCACAATAGTGAAAATTGTATCAGCATGCATGTGTAAAAAATAATAATTAAAAAAGTAAAAACAATACCAAATGATTTACATATCATGTTTGCATACCATGTCATTGCCAGGAGCTACTTGTGCAGAGTTTTAATTCCATATGTCTTTATCATTTATGTAATCCGAAATTGTATAATAAGCTTTCTTCATCAGTACAGTTTTAATGTGTGTCTTAAATTTATCATAATTTAACGCGTTTATTGACTGTGGGATTTTATTGTAGAAACGAACACAATTCCCCATGAATGATTTATTTACCTTTGCTAACCTGAATCTAGGAGCTACAATTTTGTGTTTATTTCATGTTGAAATTGAATGAATGTCCGAGTTTAAATTAAATAGATGAATATTTTTTTTCATGTATAGCAAATTCTCATAAATGTACAGTGACGGTAGGGTGAGAATATTTATTTCTTTAAATTTATCTCGTAAGAGAATCTCGGGGGTCCAGCGAGTATATTGCCTTGATGGCTCTCTTTTGAAGTATAAAAATTGAATCTAAGTCTGCTGCGGAACCCCATAACAATACGCCATATGACATGACACTATGAAAGTAAGCGTAATAGACTAATCTAGCAGTATCAATATCCGTCATTTGTTTAATTTTTCTAACCGCAAACGCAGCTGAACTAAGCTTTTTTGACAATGTTTCAATATGGGCGCCCCATTGTAATTTTGAATCTAAGGTAAGACCTAAGAATACTGTGCTTTCGACCAACTCCAATTGACTCCCAACTAATGATATATTTGTATCTATTTGCGATGTATTAGGTGGTGAAAATCGGATACATTTTGTTTTTTTAGAATTTAAAACGAGATTATTGGCATCAAACCATTTTGAAACAGATGTTAGAGTTTCATTTAGTGCCTTAAGATCTTTGTCTTTTCTACTCACTTTGAAAACTAAAGATGTATCATCTGCAAATAGAACAATATCACAGATATTTTCTACAACTAGTGGTAGGTCATTGATATACGCTAGAAACAGGAATGGGCCTAGTATGGAGCCTTGCGGCACGCCTGTTTTGATTATTGACCCCTTGGACGTTACACCTCCGACGCCAACTTTCTGATGACGATTTGATAGGTACGAGGATAAAAGGTCGAGAGCATTTCCGCGAATTCCATAATAGTTTAGCTTAAGAAGTAGCGTACGATGATCCACACAGTCAAAAGCTTTAGAAAGGTCACAGAAGACTCCTACTGCGTCATAGGCGCCCTCCCAAGCCTCAAAAATGTGTTTTATTAATTTTGCTGCCGCGTCCGTTGTTGATCTACCTTTAGTGAAGCCAAATTGGTAATCGTGCAAGATGTTATGTACGTTAAAGTGAGCTAACATCTGATTAAGCAGAATTTTTTCAAATATTTTGCTGAGCGCGGGAAGAATCGATATAGGTCTATAATCTGAAGGCTCTTCTTTAGAGCCTGCTTTAAATATCGGTATTACTTTGCTATATTTCATAATATCAGGAAATATACCTTGATCTATACATAAATTGAAAATAGAAGCTAATGCGGGAGCAATCGTTGTTATAATAGATTGGATACTTTTAATTGAGAGTCCCCATAAGTCCTCCGTATTTTTAATGTTAAGCGATTTAAATGCCTTCATGATATCAATAGGACGTACATGTTTAAAACTAAAATCTGGGAAGCTTTTTCGTAACGATTGTTTCAATAAGTCTTCAGCTGTATTCGGACTAGAGTTAAGATTCGGACTAGAGTTGGGATGCTATCATCAGATCCTGGTTTCCTTATGATGGTACCACCCCCATGGTGGGATATCCCTTTCCACTTAAAATTGGTTCATAAACGACCAAGTTATCCCGTGAACAAACATAAGAAAATATATCTATCTATGTATACATATACATACATACAGATACATAAAATTTAAGTGTAACTTTAGCTATCTGCCTGTGGAAGTCCCGTTAAATTAGGCCCAGCCATTTTAGAGATTAGCCGGAACAAACAGACAGAGACACAGAAAAAATGTAAATTGGTTCTTTTATGTAAGTAAGTACCAATATACTTTCATATGAATTTTGTGAAAACCTGGTAATTTGGGATTACAAACACTTCAATTTTATTTATCTATTGGTATGTATATATTTTATGAGAGGAATGTATGTTGACTAGTTAAATGCAAGTTGAACTCGCGCACGAAGGATTCCATACAATTATCTTTAAAAACCCCCCAAAATAATCATCTGTTCTATGGAAGTTCCCACATTATTAATATTTATTTTATTTGAATTCGATCGATATCGATATTGATCGAACAATAACGATATAAGAAATACGTTTGTTGTATGGGAGCTCCCTTAAATATTGATTTTATTCTGTATTTTAGTATTAAGTAGTTGCTATAACGGTAATTGAGACACATCATCCGTAAAAAAATAACTGTCTTACTATAACGGTTCATGACTTACAGCCTGGTGACAGACGGATGGACTGACAGCGAAGCCTTTATAATAATAGAGTCTCGTGTTAGCCATTGTGAAACGGAACCCTAATAAAAGTATTTGTAATAGCCCTTCACTTTCAGTAGTCTGGTGCCACCATCTTTTAAAACAATTATTATCGTGAACAATGTGTGTGTCTTTCAAGCAACTAACGAATCAGTTGGAGCATTACTATCTAAATGGAAAAATAAATAAGCTATTTAGCTTGCAGTCCGCAGTAGATATTGATTACAATGTGCAAATAGTAGTACAGGTGCGACTGAGTGGTGTAGGTGACGCGACGACGCGCGGCGACGGGATGTTCTGTTGTCTCTCCAGGCTCGGGCTCTGGCCTCCCGAGGTGACACTGTTGCATATTATATTCATACACCACATTTACAGTTCAAGCACCTATTATGATTCTAAAAGTGTGGCTAGTAGGTAAAATTGTTCTGCTCGGTGTAGAGTAGAATGTTGTTCTAGTAGGTACTTACCCAGTTTTTACATAATGGGTTAGATCTCGTGATAATCTTGGTTATTGATAAATAATTATCGCGGTTATAATTGAATTACCATGTAGGTACCCTCTGCGTGTTGTGTGGTTATATTAAATGTTGTCCTCAATAGGGAGCGGTATTGTAAAGGTGTTCAGTTAGTGATCCCGCCAGTAGGTAGTAGGCATTGTGTTGGCAGCGGTGTCTCATTACAAGCCAGCGGTGGTTCCGGGCTGCGCGCCCATTGTGGCGGGCGCGGGTATATAGCGGGCGCGGCCGCCCGCGCCACTGTAGCAGCCATGGCCGGCCGCGAGCAGCCCGCCAGCGCCAGGAAGCTCCTCGACAACTCCTTCATCGCACCGAAGGTCCGCTCCGTCTCCTGTCTCTGTATTCGCGTGAGATGACCTCTCCCTCGTTCCTGCATTATTTATTGGGGAGATTTATTGCCTTCTTTGTGTTGCGCGTGGTACATTTTTTATAGATACACGATGGTGTCATTTATTTAAAAAAAACACTTCTTTAGCTTTCTGTGTACCTACCTACACTAGAACTACTTTGATAGCATTTTTAAATCGCCATGTCGATACAGAATTATTTTGCCTGCTTGTACGTGTTGTTCTTTTAAAAAAAATGTTATGGATCTTGGTGCTGTTTTTACTATCTTTTACGAAAATATTACATTATTTTGAAAGATAGTTAAAAATAAATCGACGTTTTGTAATAATCGATCGTAATCCGAAGCAAAGTGAGGGCGGGTCGCTAGAATCTTATTTTTCTGATAAATTTGGGTGTGACAGATAGAATATAAGACTCGCTTCGGTGTTCGTCTGTCTGTTTCGTACGTACCTACCTATATACGAAAGAAAATGTTTCTAAGGAAGAGATAATGTGATCAGCAATGTGAGTCAGTATAAATGTAACGGAGCGGTGTGTCCACAGAGGCAGATGGCCATCGAGAGCGGCGCAGGGGGAGGGGGGGCGGTGGGAGGGGGGGAGGAGCCCACGCGCGTCATCACGCTGGAGCACGGCGAACACAACGACTCCACGCTCTACAGGTACCTATGTATGGGACTGCACACACCCGACCCACAGGTGCTTGGGTTTTGTTAGCAAATAATACTTACACTGTCATATTTTTAGGTTCGAAAAAGGCTGCTGCTTACAGTTTAGCCCGGGGCCCAGTCTGCTCGGCCGGAAAGTTTTTCTTTACACCAACTATATTACAAATGACAACCGTGAGTACCTTAGCCTAATGGAGACATAGTTTATTTATATTGATTTACTACTTTTATGTAATTGACTAAATACGTCAAGCATAATTATATTTAGTCACTTTGTTAATTATTGCAATACATTTGCGCATAGTTTATATAAATATGCTCATAAAATTTTGGAAATTGTTTAACCTACTTTAGGAATTTTTAGTCTATATAGATTTGTCTACAGTCGTATGCAGATTCCACTACATTGCATCGTATCGTGTCCCACAGCGGAGGAGGAGTTCGTCCGCAGCCAGTACTACGGGCTGGAGTGGGCCGACGCCGAGGGCGGCGCGCTGGGCGCCGGCCTGCTGGTCGACGACGGGCCCGCCGCCGCCCGCCTGCGCCTCGCGCGCGCCGGCTCCTTCCACTACTACTTCGTCTACGACCACGCGCAAGTATCCCCGAGCGCCGCTCACAATGGAGCTAGATTGTAATCGTCATATAGGCCCCCGCCCCTAAATAGAACGTAACGGGTGTCGCAGGCAGTCGGCGGTGGGCCCGCAGGGCTCGGGGTGGTTCCACGTGGCGCCTCGGTTGCGCGCGGGCGGCGCCGAGCGGCCGCTGGACGCGCTGGCCTGCCAGACGGTGCTGGCGCGCTGCCTCGGGCCGCTGCCGCGCTGGCTGCCCGCGCTGCGCCCCGCCGCCGAGGCCGGCTACAACATGATACACTTCACGCCCGTCCAGGTCTCCGCGCCCGCCGCCCGCCGCCCTCGTCTCGATGCGTCGACTTAGTCCTTACTTATGCTACTGCGTTCGCGCTGCAGGAACTCGGGGCGTCCAACTCGTGCTATAGCATCGCCAACCAGCTGCGGCTCAACCCGGTGTTCGGCGCGGAGCCCGGCCGCGAGGCCACCTTCGCCGACGTCGAGAATATCGTCTCCAAAATGCGAAGCGAATGGAAGGTACGCCTCGCGGGCCGCCGGAACGTTCCGATATATCCCATTCACGTATAGGGATCGGCCGACGGGACCGCTCTCGCCGGCATATTATCATTCATGGATTTGATGGGAAGTAGCCGCCGAAGTAGAATCCGACCGACCGGATGGTCGGTCGGATTTTTTATTTCCAAATAATTCAATCGATTCTAATTTTATATATAGTTCGATTTTAAAAGTCTTTTTTAAAAAGCCCTTCCGAATCCCTTATAACGGTTCGCTTCGAAGCGAAGCCGACCGCCCCGAAACTGAAAGGCTACAGGTGGGCGACGCGGTGTATTTTCAGATGTTGTCCATTTGCGACATCGTCCTGAACCACACGGCCAACGAGAGCCCGTGGCTGGGCGCGCACGCGGAGGCCACGTACAACTGCGCCAACTGCCCGCACCTGCGGCCCGCGGCGCTGCTGGACGCGGCGCTGGCCCGCCTCGGGGCGCGCGCCGCCCGCGGCCACCTGCAGCCGCACGGCGTGCCCGCGCGCATCACGCACCACGACCACCTCGACGTACCGCACTCTCTGATCACCTCTCGCCTGCCCGTCTCTATATGCGGCGGTCCTCTCTAATCGTTCCGTGTGTGCAGGCCGTCCGCCACCTGCTGACGACGCAAGTGCTGCCCGAGGTGCGGCTCCACGAGCTCTACATGTGCAACGTCGCCGACGTCGTGCAGGAGTTCTACTTCCTGGCGCGCAACAAGTGGGTGCGGGCACGGGGGGCACGCGGGGCGGCCGGTGACGATGTGCGCTAACGACGCGTGTTGCAGGGTGCCGCCGGTGGGCGGCGCGCCGGCCGAGGGGCAGGCCGAGCTGCGCCTGGCGGTGGACGCGCAGCGCCGCCGCCTGGCCGCCACCGTGGACCTGGAGCACGCGCTGCGCCTCTACAACGTCTACCGCGCCGACGTGTTCGACGAGGAGACGCGCCTGCGCCGCTGCTGCGACGAGTTCAAGCGCCGTCTCGAGCAGCTCAACGACGAGGCCGCCGACGCCGTGCGCGACCACCTGCGCGCCGCCGTCGACAACGTCATCGCCGGCATCAGGTGCGTCCCGCGACTCGCGACCGGCGCGCCCCTCCCCCCGCCCCGGTAGATCGTTTGACGATTGTCCTATTTATCTTCGAATCGCAGGTACTATCGGCTGCAGGCGGACGGCCCTAGGATCGAGGAGATCAGCTCGGAGCATCCCCTGGTGCCCAGGTACGGTAGCCGCGGTCGGGGAGCGCGGGACGCGCGGGCAGTGTGTGTAGCGCGGGCGTGCGCAGGTACTTCACGTGGGCGGGCGACGTGGAGCGCGGCGCGGCGGACGAGGCGGAGGCGGCCGTGTTCGGGCCGGCCGGCGCGCTGGTCATGGCGCACAACGGCTGGGTCATGGCGGCCGACCCGCTGCAGGACTTCGCGGCGCGCGCCGCCGACGGCCGCGTCTACCTGCGCCGCGAGCTCATCGCCTGGGGGGACAGCGTCAAGCTCAGGTACGGCCGCGACCCCGAGCCCGGGCCCTCCGCCCAGGGGGAGGCAGTGGCGCCACTCACGGCCTGTGTGCAGGTACGGCGACAAGCCCGAGGACAGCCCCTTCCTGTGGACGCACATGCGCGAGTACGTCGAGCTCACGGCCGAGGTCTTCGACGGCCTGCGCCTCGACAACTGCCACTCCACGCCGCTGCACGTGCGTATCGCCGCCGAGACCTATATGGCTTCCACTCTCACTGCCCGCTATCATACACGTTCACGATTGCGATTAATCTGTTATTATTCCCCCTACTAGCTCTGTTCAAGTTGGCTTACGATTTACGATACAAAATTTAAAAAAGACATGAAATATTCAGATTACTTTGGCTTCGGCACGGTTGTCCGTCCGTTGCGTTATTGTACAGTAGTGGTCGGTGGCTCGCAGGTTGCGGAGTACATGCTGGACTGCGCGCGCAACGTGAAGCCCGATCTGTACGTGGTGGCGGAACTGTTCACCAACTCGGACCAGGTGGACAACATCTTCGTGAACCGGCTCGGCATCACGTCGCTGATCCGAGGTAGGTGGGGCGGGGCGCGCGAGGCGGGCGGGGCTACTGCGGGCGTCGCTCACCGCGCTCGTGTTGCAGAGGCGCAGAGCGCGTGGGACGCGCACGAGCAGGGCCGGCTGGTGCACCGCTACGGCGGGCGCGCCGTGGGCGCCTTCCTGCAGCCCGCGCTGCGGCCCGCCGCGCCGGCCGTGGCGCACGCGCTGCTCATGGACCTCACGCACGACAACCAGTCGCCGCACGCCACGCGCACGGCCTGGGACGTGCTGCCCACGGCCGCGCTGGTGGCCATGGCCTGCTGCGCCACGGGCAGCACGCGCGGCTACGACGAGCTGGTGCCGCATCACGTGCACGTGGTGGAGGAGACGCGCCTCTACTGCGAGTGGGGCGAGGGCGAGGGCCGCGTGGGGCCCGCCGCCGGCATCGCCGCCGCCAAGCGCGCGCTCAACGACCTGCACCGCCGGCTGGTCGCCGAGGGCTACTGCGAGGTCTACGTCGATCAGATGGACGACGACGTCGTGGCCGTGACGCGCCACGACCCGCGCTCCAGGAAGGTGAGCGCCGCGCGGGCTCCGGCCGCCGCCTGTCGCCCCGTACTGACGGCGTCTTTGTCGGCAGTCGGTGATCCTGGTGGCCTTCACGGCGTTCAAGGCGGGCGGCGCGCCGCGCTCCGTGCCTCCGCTGCGCTTCGAGGGGCAGCTCGAGGAGATCGTGCTCGAAGCTCACTTGCGACATCGCGACCGCAAGTGAGTTCAGCTCGAACTACTCTTACATGCGAATAAAAAAAACACTATTTAAATTTTGCTTCTACGAACGAGCACGTTTATCAAATATCATTTGTAATACAGAAGCGACTCTGAATCGGATAGGGCGCCGGGGGAATTTAAGCGCAACGAGCGCTTCATCAACGGACTCGAGGATTACGAATGTGTCGTGCGACGCGGCGGCGAGGTGGCGCAGTCGCACGTGTTCAGCGGGCTGAGCGAGGAGGGCGCGCTGTCCGTGCTGACGTTCCGCGCGCTGGCGCCCGGCACCGTGGTCGCCGTGCGCGTGGCGCCGCGCGCCGCGCCCGCCGCCGCGCTGGCCGCGCTGGACGCCGCGCCGCCCGCCGCGCGCCGCCTCCAGCCCGCGCTGGCCGACCTCCACCTGACCGACTTCAACGCGCTGCTCTACCGCTGCGACGCCGAGGAGCGCGAGGCGGGCGGCGGCGGCGTCTACGACGTGCCCGGCCACGGCCCGCTCGTCTACGCCGGCCTGCAGGGCGTCGCCTCGCTGCTCGCCGAAGTGACGCCCACGGACGACCTCGGCCACCCGCTGTGCGCCAACCTGCGCGCCGGCGACTGGCTCATCGAGTACCAGTGGCGGCGCCTCGAGCGCGAGCCGCGGCTGGCGGCGGTGGCGGCGTGCTACCGCGACGCGCTGCGGCCCGTCACGCAGCTGCCGCGCTTCCTGGTCCCCGCGTACTTCGCGCGCGTCGTCTCCGCGCTCTACGAGGCCGTGGCGCGCGCGGCGCTCGAGCGGCTGGACGCGGGCGTGCGCGGCGGCCGCTTCGCGCGCGCGCTGGCGCTCTGCAGCGTGCAGCTGGTGGGCGCCGTGCCCTCGGCCGCGCTGCCCGGCCCCACCATGTCGGCGGGGCTGCCCCACTTCGCGACGGGCTACATGCGGTGCTGGGGCCGCGACACCTTCATCTCGCTTCGCGGCCTCCTCCTGCTCACAGGCCGCTTCCAGGTCTCGGCCGTCTTCGCACGAATATAATTACTCGCTTAAAATTATATTCGGCATAAAATATTCATCGGGAGATATAATACTTCCCCGAACAATATTCTCCGTATATATTAATTAGCAAAATTATAGCAGGAGAAGTAACCGTAAGGTCTTTTGTGTTAGGATGCGCGCATGCACATCCTGGGGTTCGCGTCGTGCCTGCGCCACGGGCTGATCCCCAACCTGCTGGACGGCGGGACGCGCGCGAGGTTCAACTGCCGCGACGCCGTCTGGTGGTGGCTGCACAGCATCAAACAGGTGCGCACTACACAGGAACCTCGATTCTCGATTCGAGTTCGTTTACTATACGATCGATATTGTGTCGCAGTACTGCAGTGCGTCGCCGCAGGGCACGGCTCTCCTCAACGAGCCCGTGGGGAGACTGTTCCCCAGGGATGACGCCCCGCCCGCCTCCCCGCCGCCCAACCAGCCGCTGCACGACGTCATGCAGGAGGCTCTCGACGTTCACTTCCAGGTTGGGCCCATACGCTATACTCATAAGCTTACGTTCGTTGTCGTTATTATCGTTACGAGCGTTTCCATGTCTCGTGCAGGGGCTCGTTTTCCGCGAACGTAACGCCGGGCGCGCGATCGACGCGCACATGTCGGACAAGGGGTTCACGGTGCAGATCGGCATCGACCCCGAGACCGGGTTCCCGTTCGGCGGCAACGACGCCAACTGCGGCACGTGGATGGACAAGATGGGGTCCAGCGAGGCGGCCGGCACGCGCGGCTCGCCCGCCACGCCGCGCGACGGCAGCGCCGTGGAGCTCGTGGCGCTCGCCTACAGCGCCGTCAGCTGGCTGGCGGCGCAGGCGCGCGCCGGCCGCTACCCGCACGCCGGTGTGGCGCGCCGGCACGCCGACGGCAGCCTCACGTCCTGGACCTTCGCGCAGTGGGCCGAGCGCATCCACGGCGCCTTCGAGCGCCACTTCTGGGTGCCCGCCGCGCCCTCCGCGCACGACGCCCGGCCCGACCTCGTGCACCGCCGCGCCATCTACAAGGACTCGCACGGCGCCTCGCGGCCCTGGGCCGACTACCAGCTGCGCTGCAACTTCCCCGTCGCCATGGCCGTCGCGCCCGAGCTGTTCGACCCGGCGCACGCGTGGCTGGCGCTCGACACGGTCGAGAAGCTGCTGCTCGGCCCGCTCGGCGTGAAGACGCTCGACCCCGCCGACTGGGCCTACCGCCCCGACTACGACAACTCGAACAACGGCGACGACCCCAGCGTCGCGCACGGGTTCAACTACCACCAGGGGCCCGAGTGGGTGTGGCCGCTCGGCTTCTACCTGCGCGCGCGCCTCGCCTTCGCCCACGAGAGCGGCCGCCACGCGCGCACCGTCGCCCGGACGTACGCCGCGCTCGCGCCGCTCTACGCCGAGATCCGCACGTCGCCCTGGCGCGGGCTGCCCGAGCTCACCGACGGCGGCGGCGCCGAGTGCCGCGACTCGTGCCGCACGCAGGCCTGGAGCGCCGCCGCCGCGCTCGAGGTGCTGCACGACCTGCGCCTCGCGCGGCGCGCGCACTCGCTCGACTGACGCGTGCGGCCGCGTCGCGTGCGCCTCGCCCGCCGCGCCGTGCCGCCGCGACGCGCGCGCCTCTACGCCGAGCCCGGCGAGCCTCGGCGCCGCGCCCTGCTCCGCCTGCTGCGCCGCGCGCCGCGCCCCGCCGCGCGCCCGCAGGCCGCCGTCTACAACCTGCTGCAGGCGGGCCGCTGCGACCTCGCCACCGTCGTCTACAGCGACCGCCACTTCCGCTACGGCCTGCCGCTGCGCACGCGCGTCGCCCCGGCGCGCCGCCTCGTCGCCGACGAGCTCGGCGCGGGGGCGGTCGAGCGGCGCGCCGCGGCCGCCGGCTGGCCGCCGCACGTGATGCCGCTGCGCCGCGTCGGCCGGCCGCCCGCCCCGAGCTGCGGCGTGCTCGTCGGGGCGGGCGCGCGGCCGGCGCCGCCCCCGCGCCACCTGCGGCCGGCCGCGGCCCGCGAGCCGCGCCTGCTGCGGGACGTGGGCGGCGGGGCGCGCTTCGAGGAGGTGGCGGAGCGCGGCGGGCGCGCGCGCCCCCGGCCGCTGGGCTACCGGCAGGGCCCGCAGGCGGCGCCCCGCGAGCCGGCGCCGGCCGCGCGCGTCCCCCGCTGCCGCGCGCCGTCCCCGGCGCCGCGGGCGGAGGGCGCGGTGCCGCAGTTCGCGTGGCCCTCGGTGTGTGCGAGCGAGGAGCCGCCGGCCGCGCCGCCCTCGCCGCCGCTGGAGCGCAAGGTGTTGAACACGGAGCGGTACAACAACGGCGCGCCGGCGGCGGGCGGCGAGCGGCGCGGCGGGCGCGGCGAAGGGCGCGGCGAGGGGAGGCTGCGGGCGACGCTGCGCGCGCAGGCGGCGGGCGGCGGGTTGTTCTACGCGCTGGCGTTCCTCGCCTTCTACTTCCTGAGCCTGCCGTGAGGGCCCGCTCGCCGTCTCCTCCTTGTTTTGGTGATAATTTTGTGTGCCATATTATTAATGTAGTCCCTGGCCGTCTGTCCGCACCTAAATATTACTAGAGAATATCCCGTAAGGTCGGTGATGCTGACTGGCAGTTCGCATGTGCTACGATATTGAGTACTCGTTTCAAAATTATTCTTAACGAATAATGTAATGTAAATATCACGATCGTTCAGTCTACTTATTTTGTAAAAATAAACTATATGATAAATCGATGAGACTCAAATTAATATTTATTAACGGAAAAATAGGTATAATTAAAATAAATAAATTCTGTATCATATTTACTATAAACTGAAATATACGTACACCGACCTCATGGGATCCCTAAGTCAAGTACGAGCGGCTAGTTATTTCTGTAATAATATAAAGCATGTTAGTTAGCTGATATGAATGTTGTCGGTGTCGCCGCCGCAGCCCTCACTCGTGGCCGCCAACTGCGACCACAACGTTATTGCTTGCGTGCAATAATAAATATAACACGAGTTCACAATTTAAAGTGTGATAATTACTCCGTGATTTTTTAACGGGGGCAGTCACGTGAGGCTCGACGGCGACGAATACATTACTACGTTTATTTTCTAAGTTGTCATATTCATTTGTTGCTATATAGTAGTGTTCATAATAATTGTTATGTTTTGTAATGCTATGAATTTGTACATATTTGTATGTAAGTCATACGTTAGTGCGTACGATCGTGTGCACACACACACACACACACTGGCATCACTCGGCCGGTCTTCGCCCTCTCGACGTCGCCGTTGGGGTCTTCTGCAATGCAATGCTTTTTATTGTTTTTTCCAAGTCCTTGAAAATGGAATATGAAAACAAAAAAACTAAATATGATGGCAATTAATTTATGCGTTTCGCCATTTTTTTATACTTTGTTGTAGTTGAGTTGATTATTAAATAATATTTTGGGACTTATTTGTTTAATTTTCTGGTCTGCCCCCTCACCGACGATTACAAAGTACATACGTGTTCGTTTCTACAATAAAATCCCATAAATTTCTATACAATACAATAGATATCTATTGTATTGTAATAGATAACATCGAAATTTTTCGTTAAAAAAATGTTTTTGATTCCTATGTTAAAATTCTCGTTTTCACAATGTCTGCGACTAAAAGGATGACAAGTGGTTGGCGTCAATATTTTCACGTTGACAATAAATTATGGAAATGCTGAATGCAAATATTGCCCTAAAATTTTAATAACGTGCAGTAATACTACAAATTTAAAACAGCACATTGATTGTGCACAGCAATTTGATTGTTCTAAAACTTTAATTTGTGTTGATTATTATGAGAACTTACTATTTATGTTGTTTATTTATTATTAATAAATCTATTGACATAACATTTATGGCGTTTATTTTGAAAATAATTGGCAAATTGGGAAAAAACTATTAATATAACAAAATCGATTTTTATGTCACATCAAATTATAAGTGTTACAATATAATTGGTATAAGTGCTACAGGTAGGTACCCACGTGCGACAAAACTATTATTACCATAATTGGTATTATTCCATGTACCATGAAATAATTTTCTGTGACGAGAAACATCTCTAGGACAGCGTAAGGTAAACTTTTCCAATAAGTTAATACTATCAATAGAATTATGCAATCTATACTAATATTATAAAGAGGAAAGATTTGTTTGTTTGTGTGTATTGAATAGGCTCCAACACTACAAGATCGATCTTAATAATTCTTTCAGCAATGGATAGCTACATCATCAGCGAGTAACATAGGCTATATTTTATCCCCTTACTCCCACGGGAACGGGAACTACGCAGGTGAAACCGTATTTTACATAATAACATCTGGTCACGAACTATTTTTCTAGATTTTAATGACGATATTCCTAAATCTCTAATGGAGAAGTTTGAGAAATGTATTTTGTATTCTCTCCAGTAGTTTAACGTATAGAGAGTATTGAGGATTCCAGGCATTAGATGCATATTCAAGAATATATCTCACAAAAGAATGTATATGCTCGACAACTTCGTCGCTTATCACGACATTCCACTTTGAACGACGTCATACGCAGGGCTTTTGTGGCCGGCAATCCTATCCATACATCTATATCTATACAGATAAATAAAATATACATCTAAACATACATACATACAGATAAATAAAATTGAAGTATCTGTTTGTAATTCCGAAATAAAAGCTTCTCGCATAACGCATAGCTTAACGCATTTTTACGCAATTTTAGCCGATTTTCACTGGCAGGTAGCTGATGTTTCAAGGAGTAACTTAGGCTACTTTTATTTATTAAAACTATTAGGGTTCCGTGACATGAAGCATGAAACTACGCGGCTGAAACCGCGGGGCACAGCTAATCTATAGCTAATAGCTTATATGAAACTACCTATTTGTAAGTAGGTATATGCCAACAAGATATCATATGCCAATAAGAATCAGTAGACTTATTCTTGAAATCCGTCCCAATCTCGATCCAATTCCAATCCGGTTCAGTTTCAATTCCAATGTCCAGAAAGTTGGCACTCTTGAACGGAATCGAGATTGAGATTAGAATCGAGTGCATGTTCGAGTGCACTGACTGCCATGGGGGCTGGGGTTACCATACACATCAAAACATATCCCATGTCCCATCCCATCCCAACAAATCTATAAAATACAAAATAACTCGTTAAATCTTTTGTTAAATTTCTTTTTGACATACATTTTGTATCATGAAAATCAGCGCCTATGGATGTTTGTACCACGTTGTCTTTGCCTATATGTTCTATTAAATAAAACGCGCGCCCTTGACAGCCACTTGAAATGTTTTGAAGAACGACTGTGATAATGTAAACAAAGTTTTAAAATGCGGCAAAACAATGTTTTTAAGTGTTTTGATGGGGAATATGTTACATTTATTGCACAAATGTTCAAGTTAGTGTTGTGTAAGTGTTTCAATCGGGAGGACGAGGAGATGAAGGTAAATCGCATTTAGTTCCTACGAACTTTAATACGTATTAGGTGCTTTTTCTTGATACAAATACTTATTGTCTTGACAGAATGAGACGAAAAAGTGCCTTTATTCACAAATCAGTCAAAATACACAAACTCGAACCCAATAAAGTTGGTTTTTTTTTAACACGCTTTTATTAGCTTCACTATGTATGTATGTATGTATGTAACCGACCCCTTTGAGCTCGATTTTGTCCTACTTTGTACGATCAGATTTAATTCAAACTTTGCACACCTGTCAAAAGTCGATGACAATGCAAGCATCCGATTATCCTATTCCTAATTCCTAATTAGATTCGCCAGGATTAATTAATTTCTTTCCGCATCCTTTGCATGCGAGTAAGAGAGATAGAGCTAGTGCGGGCGGTTTGTGGTATTGAGGGCGGTTGATAGTTAGCCAATCGAACTAAATAATATATAAATTAAAAAATTGAACTAAAAAATGAAAAATAAATAATAGTTTAAAAAAACTAAAAAAACACGCTTTCATAAAAAATCCAACTAAAAATCAGAAAATAAAATTTAATAAATTTGGATAAAGAATATTGTAAATTAGAAATGAATGTACATTTTTGTAAAAAAGCGTGGGGTGTATTCAATGCGCTTTTTAAGATATTATATTATCAAAGTGATGATTCTTCTACTCATTATCTGTCAATAAAATGTTTATAATTATTAGCACTATGCACCCCACGCTTTTTTTTTTTGTGGTACTAATACCGAACAAAACTAAGCTTTTTGTCTTAAGAATCGTCGAAATCGTGGTGACTAAATACCTCGGCTATTGTGTGTGCAATGTGTGCAGTTCAGTGCATGTATTTAATGCTTCCCTAATATTTAACCAGTCGCCGTACAGGTATGTCTGCCTTTGGTTTTTGAACGTTGGTTCTTTCCATCCAGGGTTTTGTTCCTGAAAAATGATATTCACGCTCGTTAATAGTTTTAATAAATGGTTATATTGAATACATAATTTAACATTTATACAGCATGAAAGCTGTAACATACTACAGAATTACATGCTTTAAAAACATTATTACCAAATCGGAATATGTACCGAAATAATAATTCATAAAAGTTTAAGTAAAAACCGAAAGATGGCGCTAAAAGAATTATAGAAGAAATTGCAACGCGCTATAAAAAGTGTCCAAGCTTTTGATATAATACATGACGAAAAATTCCTCGGGTTGGTTGGTTGGTTGGTTGGTTGGTTGGTTGGTTGGTTGGTTGGTTGGTTGGTTGGTTGGTTGGTTGGTTGGTTGGTTGGTTGGTTGGTTGGTTGGTTGGTTGGTTGGTTGGTTGGTTGGTTGGTTGGTTGGTTGGTTGGTTGGTTGGTTGGTTGGTTGGTTGGTTGGTTGGTTGGTTGGTTGGTTGGTTGGTTGGTTGGTTGGTTGGTTGGTTGGTTGGTTGGTTGGTTGGTTGGTTGGTTGGTTGGTTGGTTGGTTGGTTGGTTGGTTGGTTGGTTGGTTGGTTGGTTGGTTGGTTGGTTGGTTGGTTGGTTGGTTGGTTGGTTGGTTGGTTGGTTGGTTGGTTGGTTGGTTGGTTGGTTGGTTGGTTGGTTGGTTGGTTGGTTGGTTGGTTGGTTGGTTGGTTGGTTGGTTGGTTGGTTGGTTGGTTGGTTGGTTGGTTGGTTGGTTGGTTGGTTGGTTGGTTGGTTGGTTGGTTGGTTGGTTGGTTGGTTGGTTGGTTGGTTGGTTGGTTGGTTGGTTGGTTGGTTGGTTGGTTGGTTGGTTGGTTGGTTGGTTGGTTGGTTGGTTGGTTGGTTGGTTGGTTGGTTGGTTGGTTGGTTGGTTGGTTGGTTGGTTGGTTGGTTGGTTGGTTGGTTGGTTGGTTGGTTGGTTGGTTGGTTGGTTGGTTGGTTGGTTGGTTGGTTGGTTGGTTGGTTGGTTGGTTGGTTGGTTGGTTGGTTGGTTGGTTGGTTGGTTGGTTGGTTGGTTGGTTGGTTGGTTGGTTGGTTGGTTGGTTGGTTGGTTGGTTGGTTGGTTGGTTGGTTGGTTGGTTGGTTGGTTGGTTGGTTGGTTGGTTGGTTGGTTGGTTGGTTGGTTGGTTGGTTGGTTGGTTGGTTGGTTGGTTGGTTGGTTGGTTGGTTGGTTGGTTGGTTGGTTGGTTGGTTGGTTGGTTGGTTGGTTGGTTGGTTGGTTGGTTGGTTGGTTGGTTGGTTGGTTGGTTGGTTGGTTGGTTGGTTGGTTGGTTGGTTGGTTGGTTGGTTGGTTGGTTGGTTGGTTGGTTGGTTGGTTGGTTGGTTGGTTGGTTGGTTGGTTGGTTGGTTGGTTGGTTGGTTGGTTGGTTGGTTGGTTGGTTGGTTGGTTGGTTGGTTGGTTGGTTGGTTGGTTGGTTGGTTGGTTGGTTGGTTGGTTGGTTGGTTGGTTGGTTGGTTGGTTGGTTGGTTGGTTGGTTGGTTGGTTGGTTGGTTGGTTGGTTGGTTGGTTGGTTGGTTGGTTGGTTGGTTGGGTTGGGTTGGGTTGGGTTAGGTTAGGTTAGGTTAGGTTAGGTTAGGTTAGGTTAGGTTAGGTTAGGTTAGGTTAGGGTGTCAAGGCAGCAACCTCCACGTGGTGCACCCTGGGCAACGACGGCTGACAACATTCCTCTAACGGGGCTCTGTTGTTGACCGGCGGCTGATGGCTAGCCAAATGGGGGGGGTACACTTAACAGGGAGTTTACACACACACAGTTACACTTAACATGCAAAAACCACACACATTTTTCTTGCACACACACTACAGCACACATCAGCTACACATCTACATGCAAAAACCACACGCACAAGCAGATACACAAACTCAATCCCAAGATACTCTGGTCGATGGGATGCATGGCTGGCGAGATGGCCAGTCCCGACAGTGCACACACACCACCCACACTCTACAGATACACTACACATCACACACCCTCACGTTCACACACTCACATACTTCACATGCAAAAACCACTCTACTGTTACACAATGATGAGGAGGAGAAAAAAACCCAAAAATGACGACACGCAAATTGAACACAAATCTCCAGGCGGGTAAATCCCGCCCCGAAGCCTCGGCTTCGGGCTGCCCCACAGTATCTGGGGGGGGCACAAAATGCGTCGGAGGTCAGCATGCCGCTGACCCCCGTGAACAACGACTTGGCTTTCCCATAACGGACACCGAAACCTCAGGAGAGACCAGCTCCCGAGACAAGGCTCAAAGGTTCTGGGCTCGCGACGAATCAGGAGGCCGTCGATCGACGTGCCCTTCCTCGGGCGACGACCTGCCCGGCTCGGAAGAGGTGACGTGTGAAACGGCACCTCCTATCAATCGTCGGGCACTGGCGGCCCGAAACCGGCCTAAGCCAGCTAGAGATGGACGAGGGCGATTTGCGGCAAAAACACAACGAGCCGACGTGACGCTGCGGCCAGAAGTCCAGGAGCAGGGCGACAGCGACTCTTCTTTCGCGTCCGCGGCTTCGGAACGCGAGGCCAGGCGCTGCTCCTTTATTCGCAGCGACAGCAATGGGCCCTCGTCGCCTGCGGTGCAAGCCAACCGCAAGGCGGAGGAAGAACGCAGACGGCGGGGCATTGAGGAGGAGATCCGGCTACGAGACCCGACGGCAGCAGCTTACAGAGATATAATAATCACAGAGGCAAAAAATATCTGCGACGTTGCTGCCAAGTCGGGGCGTCTTAAGGGCACCTGTGTGCGGGCCCTCAAGTCAGCTGCGGCAGCGATCGAAGTGGCGAGCGGCAAACTCTTTGAGAGCACCGCCACTCTCGAGACGCGGAAACTACAGGCGGAGGTGGAGCGCCTACGAGCAGAGGTAGCTCAAGTCGCTGCTCTGCGGGCGGATAACGACCTCCTGCGCGCCGAAGTGGCTGCGTTGCGAGTGGAGCTCACATGCACACGGGCGGCACCATCTAACACCAGGCCGCAGCAGCCTCCACCAGCTCGTGGAACTCCGCCACCACCGGAACAGGACGTGGCCGCCTCAGTAATGGCGGCCATGGAACAGAGGTTCGAGGCTTTGGAGAAGCGCCTCTGCCCCTCTCAAGGCGAACGTGGCAATGAAGCCATTCCCACACAGAAGGCGACCGTGGCCAGGACATCTGGGGTCGAGCCGGCTAAGCGCGGCAGGCGCCGCAAGCGAGGGCGACGAGTGGCACCAGGCCAAGAGCTACCTGGCGCTACAACTGAGCGCCCTTCGGTAGCGCAAGCGGCTTCGACCCCAGTAGAAACCTGGGCCAAAGTGGTAGGGAGGACGGGGGGAAGAAAGAAGGGAGCAAAAGAGAAGACTCCAAAAGTCCCGCTTCTCCCAAACCCACCCAAACCCAGTAGAAAGGGCAAGGTAGCCCAGCCTAGAGAGGCCAAGCTTCGCCCCCCCAAAACGGCTGCAGTGGTGATCACGCTGCAGCCTGCGGCAGAACAGAGGGGGCTCAAGTATGCCTCGGTCATCGCCGACCTCAGGGAAAAGATCTCCCTCCCTGACATAGGGATCCCCCACATCCGCATTAGGAAGGCGGCAACGGGGGCCCGAATACTTGAAGTGGCGGGGTCGGCGAATGACCAGAGGGCAGAGGCCCTGGCCGAGAAGATAAGGCAGACGCTGAGCGCCGATGACGTTCGGGTGTCCAGACCCGAGAGGCGCGCCGAGTTGCGCATCTCCGGGCTGGACGACTCAGTGTCTGCCAGTGACGTGACTGCGGCGATTGCCCGAGCAACGGGCTGTGCAGAGGGGGTCGTCAAGACCGGAGAAGTCCGTGCGACCCCCTCAGGCCTTGGAGCACTGTGGGTGAGCTGCCCGATCGCAACTGCCAAGGCACTCACTGTCTCGGGCCGGCTGCTAGTGGGTTGGGTGAGCGCCCGAGTGACGCTCCTGCTGCGCAAGCCCACCCGCTGCTTCCGGTGTCACCGGAATGGGCACGTGGCACCACAGTGCTCATCGTCTGTGGACCGCAGCGATCTATGCTACCGCTGCGGTAAGCCCGGCCACAAGGCGCGCGAGTGCTCAGCGGCACCGCACTGCGCCCTATGTGCCGAAGCGGGCAGACCGGCGGATCATGTGGCGGGCAGCAAGGCCTGCAAAGCCACGCCGGTCAAGCCGGGCAATCGCCGTAAGCCAGCGCCCACGGGGGGTATAGCCCCCGCCGCTGCCAAACCAGCTCAGCCAGCTGGTCAGGGGAAGGTGACCGCCGATGGCAAATAGTCGCCCTACGAAGGTCCTGCAGGGGAACCTCAACCACTCCGCTCGGGCTCAGGATCTATTCCTGCAGTCCCTGCTGGAGTGGTCGGTGGACGTTGCGGTGGTGGCGGAACCCTACTTCGTTCCGTCCAGGTCAAACTGGGCGGGCGATGCTACGGGAACCGTTGCCATCGCAAGCGCAGGGGACCTCTCCCTCAAGGAGAGGGGCCAGGGTTTCGTCGTCGTGGCCTGGGGGGGGTTCGCCTTCATCGGGGTGTACTTCTCCCCCAACAGACCCCTCATCGAGTTTGAAGCCTTCCTGGACGAGGTTGGGGCGGCGGTGAGACGAGCTTCACCGCTGCCGGTATTCGTCCTGGGAGACTTCAACGCTAAGTCAATGATGTGGGGCTGTCCGGCCACGGACGCTCGCGGCGAAACCCTCGAGGAATGGGCGGCTCTCATCGGAGTCTCCGTCCTAAATCGGGGCTCTGTCAGTACCTGCGTGCGGCAGCAGGGAGAGTCTATCGTGGACATCTCGTTCGCATCTCCTGCTGTCGCGACGCGAGTCCAGGGCTGGCGGGTCCTCGATGGGGTCGAGACGCTGTCGGATCACCGTTATATCCGGTTCAGCGTCTCCCCCACGACGGAGGCAAGAAGCCGTCGTACCGGTGGACGACGGTCACCTTTCCCAAGGTGGGCGCTGGCAAAAATTGACTACGACTTGCTTGAGGAGGCGGCCATTGTAAGGTCTTGGTGCCAGCCTCAGTCGCGCACAGACGACGTGGAAGACCAAGCGGCGTGGTTCCAGGAGACGATGACGGAGGTATGCGACGCGGCAATGCCGCGCGCGCGGCGCCGGCCACCACGTAGAGAGGTGTACTGGTGGTCGGCGGAGATCGCAGACCTCCGTAGGGACTGCGCCGAAGCGCGCCGCGAGTACCAGAGGTGTCGCAGGCGGCGCGCGCGCGACGAGGCAAGCGAGGGCCAGCTGTACGATGCTTACACGTCTTGTAAGAAGACTCTGCAGCTGGCCATCGCACAAGCCAAGACCCGAGGCCGGGAAGAGATGCTGGATGAGCTGAACCGGGATCCGTGGGGCCGCCCCTACCGTCACGCGCGGAAGCAGATGCGCGAGCGGGCCGCCCCACTCACCGAGTCTCTCCAGCCCCGCCTCCTCAGGGAAGTCGTCGCGGCGCTATTCCCCGCCAGTGCTGACTTTCAGCCGCCGGGGATGGCGCCGCCACCCACCGGACGTGACACGGATGCCGCCCCCGTACCCCCCATTTCGGATGGCGAAATGGGGGCGGCGATCCTACGGCTCCGCGCCAAAAAGACCGCACCAGGGCCCGACGGGGTTCCAGGCCGCGCGTTGGTCAAGGCCCTGGACACGCTAGAGGCCCGCTTCAGGGGACTGCTCGACGCGTGTCTTGCGCGTGGACAGTTCCCCTCGATCTGGAAGCAGGGCTTGCTAGTCTTGCTGCCGAAGGAGGGACGTCCTCCGGGCTCGTCGTCAGCGATGCGGCCCATCGTGCTGCTGGATGAGGCGGGCAAGCTATTCGAGCGAATAATAGCTGCCCGCATCACAGACCACTTACGCACGATGGGGCCCGATCTGGCCACCAGCCAATACGGCTTCCGAGAGGGACGCTCCACGGTCGACGCCGTGATGCGCGTGAAGTCCCTCTCGCAAGCAGCTGTCGCAGAGGGCGGGGTGGTGTTGGCGGTGTCCCTCGACATCTCCAACGCATTCAACACCCTGCCCTTCAGCTGCGTGGCTGAGGCGCTCCGGTACCATCGGGTTCCGGAGTACCTCCGACGAGTCCTCGAGGACTACCTGCTGGGCAGGAGTGTCGTGTGCGTAGACGGGGCCGGTGAGCTTCTACGTCAGCGCGTCGCATGCGGTGTTCCACAGGGATCGGTGCTTGGCCCGCTCCTGTGGAACATCGGATATGACTGGGCGCTGCGTGGCGCTCTTCCGGCCGGAGTCGACGTGGTGTGCTACGCAGACGACACTCTTGTCACAGCAAGAGCGGCGAACTATGCCGAGGCGACCCTTCTGTCGGAGACCGGAGTGGCGATCGTCATAGACCGGATCCGGCAGTTGGGCCTAAAGGTAGCCCTCAGCAAGACTGAAGCCCTGTGTTTCCACGGGCCTCGCAGGAAGCCACCAGTGGGGGCGCAGCTAGACGTAGGGGGCGTTGCCGTCGAGGTAGGGGCCGAGATGAAATATCTCGGCCTCGTACTCGACGGCAGGTGGAAGTTCCACGCGCACTTTAAGCGCCTCGCCCCCAAACTCGTCGCTGCGGCTGGTGCGCTTAGCCGGCTCCTGCCGAACACTGGAGGACCACGAACGTGCTGCCGTCGTCTGTACACCGGGGTGGTGAGGTCGATGGCCCTGTACGGCGCGCCGGTGTGGGCGGAAGCCCTGGATCGCCGCAATATGACCCTGCTTCGGAGACCGCAGCGGGTCATGGCGACCAGGGTGATCCGCGGATACCGCACTATCTCGCACGGCGCGGCCTGCGTACTGGCGGGGACCCCACCCTGGGACCTCGAGGCCAAGGTGCTCGCAGCCGTCTATCGGCGGAGTGCTGAGGCCCGAGCAGACGGCGGGGCTGCCGCGCCCGAAGACACGAGGCGCGAGCGGCAGCAGGCGCAAGAACGTGCGCTGGTCGAGTGGCAGGAGCGGCTCGCGGAGCCGGAGGCCGGGCGTCTGACCATTGAGGCCATTCGCCCGGTCCTCAAGGAATGGATGAGCCGCAAGCACGGGTCGCTCACCTACCGCCTCGTGCAGGTACTGTCCGGACACGGATGTTTCGGGAAGTACCTGCACGGAGTGGCGCAGAGGGAAGCGACCCCTAGGTGCCATGAGTGCGGCGGCGACGAGGACACCGCGCAACACACGCTGGAGCAGTGCCCGGCGTGGTCGGTGCAGCGCGATGTCCTCGCCGCCACTATCGGAGGAGACCCCACGCTGCCTTCCTTGGTCAAGGCCATGGTCGGCAGCTCTTTGGCTTGGCATGCGGCCGTGTCATTCTGCGAGAACGTCATCTCGCAGAAGGAGGCGGCGGAGCGGGCAAGGGAGGACGATCCTCTCGCAGCCCCACACCGCCGCCGCAGGACCGGCCGTAGGAGGCGAGCCGAGGAACGGCTCATGCCTCCCTAGAGGGCCGCGGGCGTCGGGACGGGGGTCTCGGCGCCAACGCATGGCCCTCGCGGTTGTAGGACGCTCTCGTGTTCCTGAAGCGTCCTCCCAAGTGTCAAGCCATCCAGCCAGGTGTCTGCCAGTCGCCGGGGGGGGCCACGGGACCGTGCGAAAGCGGTCCTGCGCCCGCCCGGAACGGCGATTGGTAGTGTAAAAGCCAGGAGATGCCAGGTATTTGTCGTTGCTGGGGGGGCCCTCGGGACCGTGCGAATGCGGAACCGCGCCCCCCATAAAGGTGACGGCACTGTAAAAGCCAGGAGATGCCAGATGCCAGATGCCAGGTATTTGTCGTTGCTGGGGGGGCCCTCGGGACCGTGCGAATGCGGAACCGCGCCCCCCCTAAAGGTGACGGCACTGTAAAAGCCAGGTCTCGGTTCCGGAACCGAGAAAGGAGAGAAAAGCCAGGTTCAGCCAGGTACCAGGAGAGGGGTCGAAAAGACCAGTCGCTGGTGGGGGCGTCGGTGCGTGTATCTTGCGGTCCCGAGCCCCCCCGCTCAGGCGATGTGGAGGAACACCGTGGATGTTTAGTGGGTGGGAGTCCCACATAACCCCCCTGCTGCCCCCGTGGCAGGGGTGCGTATCCATAAAGGATTTTACCACGTAAAAAAAAAAAAAAAAAAAAAAAAAAGGTTAGGTTAGGTTAGGTTAGGTTAGGTTAGGTTAGGTTAGGTTAGGTTAGGTTAGGTTAGGTTAGGTTAGGTTAGGTTAGGTTAGGTTAGGTTAGGTTAGGTTAGGTTAGGTTAGGTTAGGTTAGGTTAGGTTAGGTTAGGTTAGGTTAGGTTAGGTTAGGTTAGGTTAGGTTAGGTTAGGTTAGGTTAGGTTAGGTTAGGTTAGGTTAGGTTAGGTTAGGTTAGGTTAGGTTAGGTTAGGTTAGGTTAGGTTAGGTTAGGTTAGGTTAGGTTAGGTTAGGTTAGGTTAGGTTAGGTTAGGTTAGGTTAGGTTAGGTTAGGTTAGGTTAGGTTAGGTTAGGTTAGGTTAGGTTAGGTTAGGTTAGGTTAGGTTAGGTTAGGTTAGGTTAGGTTAGGTTAGGTTAGGTTAGGTTAGGTTAGGTTAGGTTAGGTTAGGTTAGGTTAGGTTAGGTTAGGTTAGGTTAGGTTAGGTTAGGTTAGGTTAGGTTAGGTTAGGTTAGGTTAGGTTAGGTTAGGTTAGGTTAGGTTAGGTTAGGTTAGGTTAGGTTAGGTTAGGTTAGGTTAGGTTAGGTTAGGTTAGGTTAGGTTAGGTTAGGTTAGGTTAGGTTAGGTTAGGTTAGGTTAGGTTAGGTTAGGTTAGGTTAGGTTAGGTTAGGTTAGGTTAGGTTAGGTTAGGTTAGGTTAGGTTAGGTTAGGTTAGGTTAGGTTAGGTTAGGTTAGGTTAGGTTAGGTTAGGTTAGGTTAGGTTAGGTTAGGTTAGGTTAGGTTAGGTTAGGTTAGGTTAGGTTAGGTTAGGTTAGGTTAGGTTAGGTTAGGTTAGGTTAGGTTAGGTTAGGTTAGGTTAGGTTAGGTTAGGTTAGGTTAGGTTAGGTTAGGTTAGGTTAGGTTAGGTTAGGTTAGGTTAGGTTAGGTTAGGTTAGGTTAGGTTAGGTTAGGTTAGGTTAGGTTAGGTTAGGTTAGGTTAGGTTAGGTTAGGTTAGGTTAGGTTAGGTTAGGTTAGGTTAGGTTAGGTTAGGTTAGGTTAGGTTAGGTTAGGTTAGGTTAGGTTAGGTTAGGTTAGGTTAGGTTAGGTTAGGTTAGGTTAGGTTAGGTTAGGTTAGGTTAGGTTAGGTTAGGTTAGGTTAGGTTAGGTTAGGTTAGGTTAGGTTAGGTTAGGTTAGGTTAGGTTAGGTTAGGTTAGGTTAGGTTAGGTTAGGTTAGGTTAGGTTAGGTTAGGTTAGGTTAGGTTAGGTTAGGTTAGGTTAGGTTAGGTTAGGTTAGGTTAGGTTAGGTTAGGTTAGGTTAGGTTAGGTTAGGTTAGGTTAGGTTAGGTTAGGTTAGGTTAGGTTAGGTTAGGTTAGGTTAGGTTAGGTTAGGTTAGGTTAGGTTAGGTTAGGTTAGGTTAGGTTAGGTTAGGTTAGGTTAGGTTAGGTTAGGTTAGGTTAGGTTAGGTTAGGTTAGGTTAGGTTAGGTTAGGTTAGGTTAGGTTAGGTTAGGTTAGGTTAGGTTAGGTTAGGTTAGGTTAGGTTAGGTTAGGTTAGGTTAGGTTAGGTTAGGTTAGGTTAGGTTAGGTTAGGTTAGGTTAGGTTAGGTTAGGTTAGGTTAGGTTAGGTTAGGTTAGGTTAGGTTAGGTTAGGTTAGGTTAGGTTAGGTTAGGTTAGGTTAGGTTAGGTTAGGTTAGGTTAGGTTAGGTTAGGTTAGGTTAGGTTAGGTTAGGTTAGGTTAGGTTAGGTTAGGTTAGGTTAGGTTAGGTTAGGTTAGGTTAGGTTAGGTTAGGTTAGGTTAGGTTAGGTTAGGTTAGGTTAGGTTAGGTTAGGTTAGGTTAGGTTAGGTTAGGTTAGGTTAGGTTAGGTTAGGTTAGGTTAGGTTAGGTTAGGTTAGGTTAGGTTAGGTTAGGTTAGGTTAGGTTAGGTTAGGTTAGGTTAGGTTAGGTTAGGTTAGGTTAGGTTAGGTTAGGTTAGGTTAGGTTAGGTTAGGTTAGGTTAGGTTAGGTTAGGTTAGGTTAGGTTAGGTTAGGTTAGGTTAGGTTAGGTTAGGTTAGGTTAGGTTAGGTTAGGTTAGGTTAGGTTAGGTTAGGTTAGGTTAGGTTAGGTTAGGTTAGGTTAGGTTAGGTTAGGTTAGGTTAGGTTAGGTTAGGTTAGGTTAGGTTAGGTTAGGTTAGGTTAGGTTAGGTTAGGTTAGGTTAGGTTAGGTTAGGTTAGGTTAGGTTAGGTTAGGTTAGGTTAGGTTAGGTTAGGTTAGGTTAGGTTAGGTTAGGTTAGGTTAGGTTAGGTTAGGTTAGGTTAGGTTAGGTTAGGTTAGGTTAGGTTAGGTTAGGTTAGGTTAGGTTAGGTTAGGTTAGGTTAGGTTAGGTTAGGTTAGGTTAGGTTAGGTTAGGTTAGGTTAGGTTAGGTTAGGTTAGGTTAGGTTAGGTTAGGTTAGGTTAGGTTAGGTTAGGTTAGGTTAGGTTAGGTTAGGTTAGGTTAGGTTAGGTTAGGTTAGGTTAGGTTAGGTTAGGTTAGGTTAGGTTAGGTTAGGTTAGGTTAGGTTAGGTTAGGTTAGGTTAGGTTAGGTTAGGTTAGGTTAGGTTAGGTTAGGTTAGGTTAGGTTAGGTTAGGTTAGGTTAGGTTAGGTTAGGTTAGGTTAGGTTAGGTTAGGTTAGGTTAGGTTAGGTTAGGTTAGGTTAGGTTAGGTTAGGTTAGGTTAGGTTAGGTTAGGTTAGGTTAGGTTAGGTTAGGTTAGGTTAGGTTAGGTTAGGTTAGGTTAGGTTAGGTTAGGTTAGGTTAGGTTAGGTTAGGTTAGGTTAGGTTAGGTTAGGTTAGGTTAGGTTAGGTTAGGTTAGGTTAGGTTAGGTTAGGTTAGGTTAGGTTAGGTTAGGTTAGGTTAGGTTAGGTTAGGTTAGGTTAGGTTAGGTTAGGTTAGGTTAGGTTAGGTTAGGTTAGGTTAGGTTAGGTTAGGTTAGGTTAGGTTAGGTTAGGTTAGGTTAGGTTAGGTTAGGTTAGGTTAGGTTAGGTTAGGTTAGGTTAGGTTAGGTTAGGTTAGGTTAGGTTAGGTTAGGTTAGGTTAGGTTAGGTTAGGTTAGGTTAGGTTAGGTTAGGTTAGGTTAGGTTAGGTTAGGTTAGGTTAGGTTAGGTTAGGTTAGGTTAGGTTAGGTTAGGTTAGGTTAGGTTAGGTTAGGTTAGGTTAGGTTAGGTTAGGTGGTGGCTAGGTTAGGTTAGGTTAGGTTAGGTTAGGTTAGGTTAGGTTAGGTTAGGTTAGGTTAGGTTAGGTTAGGTTAGGTTAGGTTAGGTTAGGTTAGGTTAGGTTAGGTTAGGTTAGGTTAGGTTAGGTTAGGTTAGGTTAGGTTAGGTTAGGTTAGGTTAGGTTAGGTTAGGTTAGGTTAGGTTAGGTTAGGTTAGGTTAGGTTAGGTTAGGTTAGGTTAGGTTAGGTTAGGTTAGGTTAGGTTAGGTTAGGTTAGGTTAGGTTAGGTTAGGTTAGGTTAGGTTAGGTTAGGTTAGGTTAGGTTAGGTTAGGTTAGGTTAGGTTAGGTTAGGTTAGGTTAGGTTAGGTTAGGTTAGGTTAGGTTAGGTTAGGTTAGGTTAGGTTAGGTTAGGTTAGGTTAGGTTAGGTTAGGTTAGGTTAGGTTAGGTTAGGTTAGGTTAGGTTAGGTTAGGTTAGGTTAGGTTAGGTTAGGTTAGGTTAGGTTAGGTTAGGTTAGGTTAGGTTAGGTTAGGTTAGGTTAGGTTAGGTTAGGTTAGGTTAGGTTAGGTTAGGTTAGGTTAGGTTAGGTTAGGTTAGGTTAGGTTAGGTTAGGTTAGGTTAGGTTAGGTTAGGTTAGGTTAGGTTAGGTTAGGTTAGGTTAGGTTAGGTTAGGTTAGGTTAGGTTAGGTTAGGTTAGGTTAGGTTAGGTTAGGTTAGGTTAGGTTAGGTTAGGTTAGGTTAGGTTAGGTTAGGTTAGGTTAGGTTAGGTTAGGTTAGGTTAGGTTAGGTTAGGTTAGGTTAGGTTAGGTTAGGTTAGGTTAGGTTAGGTTAGGTTAGGTTAGGTTAGGTTAGGTTAGGTTAGGTTAGGTTAGGTTAGGTTAGGTTAGGTTAGGTTAGGTTAGGTTAGGTTAGGTTAGGTTAGGTTAGGTTAGGTTAGGTTAGGTTAGGTTAGGTTAGGTTAGGTTAGGTTAGGTTAGGTTAGGTTAGGTTAGGTTAGGTTAGG